>CM032428.1:3041868-3641868 GCA_019049465.1 Dryas iulia moderata
ATTAAACAAATCCCAATAAAAAAACTAAACCTAAGAATAAAAATAGTTAAAAAAAACTTCTTAAGAAGAGTTAAATCCCAGTTTTATGTCAAACAAGACATTGCATGTTTAGAATATAAAATGTACTAAAAACCAAAAATAATAAAATTAGATACATTCAGTGGGAATATACAAAAACACATATGCAATGTTGATAGACTCAAAGTACAACCGTGGGCACGTCACTTTGTCTACAATCGTTGGATTAACATGTTTTATTTGGGTTTGGTAATGTTTACAAACTATAAAATTCAGGGGCCAGTTTGTTCAAACCCGACAAACGGATTGGACGGTGTGATCAGTCCAGGGAGGCAGCATGTGGAAAAAAACACAAAGCAAGGTTTAGCAGCAGCCGTTAAGCGGGGAAGGTTTTAGTGGTTTCACTCATATCTATGTTGAGCGAGTTGAGTACTTTTATCATAAGTTTTTGTTCGCTATTAAGCACAAGACAAGCAATGGAAAAATCCTTCCTATTAGCATATTGAACGTTGTGCGTTGGCTTCCTCACTCCGCGCTAATGCCAGGGTCAAATAAGGTTGAATAGTTAGTATTGCGACAGCGCTTCTTCTTGTTGTTCTCGGTGCGCACCTTCCCATACGTGAACGAATTAATACCGGATTCTATCTTCTTCTATTTCCGATCTCCCTAATCGCACATTAGTCTATCATTTGTAGAAATTGCACGTCCCCAACACGGTTTTATTTTTAGTCTATTCTATCATATGTTTATAATTCCCACGACTGATCTAATTTTTCTTTATTTTTTTGGGTTTTTTTAGTACATTTATATTATAACATTGCAATGTATGTTTAACATAAAACCGTTTAAACTTACAAAGTTTTTTTTTTTTACCTATTTTTCTTTTAATTTTGTATTGGTAGCATCAGAAATTACTAATTAATTAATGTAATAAAAATCGCATTCACACCTATATTGTAGACTTTTGTATAAAATGGTACATTTCTTGCAAAGGCAAATTGTGTGATCTTAGTATAGAACGGTTTGAGAAAAGAAAACAAATTGTATTTAGTCAAAGCGCGGCGTTGAATTCCGCCAATCAATACGCAATGTCTCGATTTTCGAACAGAGTGTCTTGACACTAGGTCCTCTCTAACTACCCCGATATACGGGAAAAGGCTTTTTATTTATGAATTTCTGAATTTGAATCTAAGGCAAGATTTTGATATAAATATATTCATATTAAATAAAACGTAACCTAATAATACTCGTCATACACATTATTAAAACAATCCAAAAGGATCTTCTAATACCAGTACCTATTAGTTAAGAATTTATTGTGTCACTAGAAGAAGTACTCGTGTAAAGAGGACGAGCTCTCGACAAAGGCCGTCGTTAATATTTCTTAAATATATAAAAATTAAAAAGAAATAACCCTTATTTACTACGCAATAAAATTGAGATTCTTGCAAATGATATGAATTTCCTAATACTATTTTATAATATTTGAAGCAGGATTTAAAATTGTTTAGTTATGGACTTTTCAAGTTTGACAGTTGACGGAAATAGTGGAAAAGATATGGAAAAGATATACTCTGTTTTTGAAGAGGTCGCTAGCTTCAACTTAATAATATGGTAGAATGTATAATTTTGGCATGATAATCTGTAGTTGCTCTACCTGCTGCTGGGTAACCTATGGAGGATTCAACCCACAAAAAAATTGTGGTCATAGACACCTTGAAATTGGATAAAGGCAAGTCCGACTATGAACACGGAGATAATTACAACCGAGAATCGGATTATTTTTTTTTTCATTTTATGAAGTTGTTACTATAATATTGAAATCCGGCGTCAGTCTGTGAACTTGGGTCAAAATCAAAAAAATATGACTACTCAAGTAATTTAGGTTGTGGACATGCCTATAGTGCCCACAATAGTCTATCCGAGCCGATGGCTAACTGGCAACATTAGTATTTATTGTAATATAACTTCTAAATAACAATAAAACTTATAAATAAAAATAAAAATTATCTCGTATTTACATTCAAAAGTTCTATTAATACATACATTTTTGTATGACAAACATGAATATTTTATTTATTATTTTTAATGTAAGAAAATATTCTTGCTGATGCCCATATAATTGGTGTTGCGAATGTGTATGAAGGACTTATGACAAAGAAACGGATTTTCTTTTCACTAACTAGTACTAAAAGAAATAGACAAGTAAAAGCTCAAAGTACGAGTTAAGTGAGAAAATCAGAGGAAATTATTTTAATATTTATTATGCTTAATATTACAATAAGAAGCTTACAACTAAGTTATGTTTTAGCTTCACGCTGTATCCCGCACACATTGGCATCGGTGCAGGCAGAGGAAACCTAATGTTAACATATTCCATTCCCCACTTTCCGCCAAATTCTGGTGTTATTATGTGTCGAGTGGCGGAATTTAACGCCATCCCTTGCTTCGACACCGTAACAAAGAAAATGGATATATTAAATATTTTCACTCCAGTGGTAATCGAACTCCCTACCAGTCGCGTTTACAATCACACCTTGTGCCCCTGCGTTACGACTGGCCTTTTTAATACTAACTAAATGACTAACTTTAAGAATATTAAAAAAATCTTATTTATAATATCGCTTAAGGCTAATTTTTAGAAATAATAATTATAACTATAATCCATAAACTTGAATGACCGCAGAAACCATTACACCTTGCACATTAAGCCACCTGGAATACTAAGCTCAACGATCGCGAGAGTGTCTTGTTACTGGTATGTAACTTACGCATCAATGAATTTCAGTTTCAAGACACAGTATTTTTCACACATTTAGGACATTTAAAAATATGTAAAATTTTATAAAAAAATGTGCGCGGGTTCAAATCCCGCTGCATTAATTTTTTTATACATTCCTAAATGTGTTTCACAGTAATTTTATTGGGGCCAGTCGTGGCGCATTAGTACAAAGTGTACCTGTAAAGCTGTAAAGCGATTGGTTGTGGGTTCGATTCCCACTCGAGGAGTGGAAATATTTAATATTTCCATTTTATTCGCTCTGGTGTCGAGGTAAAGCGCGGCGTTAAGTTCCGCCACTTAACACGCAAGCCTCCGAAGTGGGCGGAAAGTGGGGAACGGCGTGTCTTAACACTAGGTTCCCTCTGCCTACCCTGCTGTGTGCGAATACAGCGTGAAGCTAAAAAAAATCGTTCCCCGAGTAAGCATCGAACCCATAACCAATCGCATTTACAGTCAAACACTGTGTAACTGTGGTTATATTATTAAGTAAAATACACAGGTGAAATCCTTTATATGATCTGATTTTTGATGAAATGGAAATTAGTTAAAAGAGGTGAAAGGTTTATTGTGAAGCAATGGTGATTATTTTACATGTTTCACATTTTCCCGTCGTACTTAACACGCAATGTTTGAATTTGGGCAGAAAACGGAGAATAGAGTGTCTTGAGACTCATTCTCTTTGTCTACGAAGCGGGAAAAAGCGTGAACTTGTAAAAGATACATTTTAAGATATATTATGTAATGCAATGTACGTATAAAAATGAATCCACACACAAAATTTATACATAAAATTGCTATAAAAAGTTATAATTACCTGTAACTAGTTCAACGCAGCGGCAGCAGTAAAAAAGTATTTTAAAATGTCAGAGGTTGGCAACATAACACAATTTTCATTAGGGCGAGCTTGATTTGTGCCTAAAAAAATAATTTTTTAAACTAAATATATATTTTTTAATATATATTTTTATTGAAAAAAGTTTTTAATTTAGATGTGTGATAAGCTTTCGAGTTAACAGGGTCATACTGTGTACGATGTTAAATTAATTCGTAGTTTGCAGGCGTGAAGTATAAAATATACATTATGATATTAAAATTTATAAAAATATGAACTTTAATCGTATATCCAAGTAGGGAAAAAAACGGAAACGAAATAGAAATTAATATATTTTTTAAATATTTTATATAAATTATTCCTGGAATTAGCATTAAGAAGATAACGTGGCAATTTTCCACAAGCCACAGATACTATAGTATATACTAAAAACTCTACTAACTCATTGAAGGAGAAATTATTTTGAGCACATAAATCATAACAAACGCGAAACCTGACATTTTTTTAGCTTCACGCTGTATCCCGCAAACAGAAGGGCCTAGTGTTCGCCACTTTCAACCGAATTTGGAGACATTGCGTGTTAAGTGACGGAACTTAACGCCGCGCTTTGCCTCGACATCAGAGTGAAGAAAATAGAAATATCAAATATTTCCTCTTACTTACTCCTCGAGTGCGAATCGAACCCACAACCAGTCGCTTTACAGTCGCACTTTGTGCCTCTGCGCCACTACTGGCCCCATCTTACAATTATTTGTAATTATATTAAGAAGAATTGAATTAACGATTTTTTTATTAACCTATTCAAACAATTTCAGCGAATTCTGTATGTTAGAATGAAGTACTAATTGAAAGGTAAATATTTCTAAATACATAGAAATTATCAAAAAAACACATTTATTTCAGCTTTTATGTTGAGAAATTGTCTTAGAAAAATTTTATATACGAGTATTTATAGAAAATTTATATAGTTATATTTATAACCGAGTCAAAGAATTCATTTATGCTCAACATTTTTATATAAAATACTAGAAAAACATAATAAAAATATAATTCTACCCCAATTATAACAATATTAACGTCGTTCAAAATTCCTCAATTTTCCGAAAATCTCACTTCATAGCACATCACCTTCACCCATACACATCTTGTCTTTAATTAATTTCCCTCTTCCCACACAAAAGGTACTTGCAAGTGTACAAACACCTTTACTCCAAATTATGACTTAGCAAATTATTTGCGTCGACCGCTAAGGCTTTCATTATCATTATAATTTATTCAACCCCTTTTGTTATGGCGCTATTGTAACATAAAACCGCGAAAAGGCTGTGAATGAGTGTTGTTTGTTTTATGCCAGCTGGTGTTACAGTTTCCGTGTATTTATTAATGATTATTATTAGTGTCCGACCGAAACTGGATTTTCAGACGAAACCGAAACCGAAACCGAACCTTCGGTTTTGACTTCAGTTTCGGCCGAAACCGAACCGAAACCGAACCTTCGGTCGGACACTAGTTATTATGATACTTGATATAAGAATCATGTAAAGAGGCATGACTATATTAAAATTTGGGGTTATAGCCTTCTATTTCAACTTCATGTTTTATTACGTATTGTAGGGTAAACAGAGAAAAGATAGTGTTAAGACACCCCGTTCTCTGTTCTCTGTCTGAATTTTCAGGATATTATGTGTTGAGTGGCGGAACTCATCGCTGCGTTTCGTTTCACTAGAAGCGCCATATCGGTGAAAATCCATGAAATATATTTTATTAAAAAATATTACCAATCATGAATTCGACTCCAAAAAATATATTCATATTAAAATAAAAAATAAGTTTAATAAGTATGTATTTAGTACCAAAATTGTGCAAAGTAATTCAAAACAACATGTTTAAAATATTTTTTTGACATTCTGATGGTCTGGCAGTTAATTTGCCTCGAAAATATGATACTGCAAATAGATTACAGAAAACGGTCGCCAAAAATTAAGATGGAAACAGATGAAGCTAATAAAAGCGTATTAATATATTTTTTTTCTTATAGCTTCACGCTGTATCCCGCACACAGCAGGGTAGGCAGAGGAAAACTAGTGTTAAGATACTCCTTTCCCTACTTTCCGCCCAATTCGGAGGCTTGCGTGTTAAGTGGCGGAACTTAACGCCGCGCTTTAACTCGACACCAGAGATGTATGGAAATATAATTTCCACTCCTCGAGTGGGAATCGAACCCACAACCAGTCGTTTACAGTCACACGAGTTGTGCCACTGGGCCACGAATGGCCACAAATTAAAAATTCCCCTTCGTAATATTTAAAAAAAAAACTAAATATAAAATCTTAGATATGATATTAAAGGCTGACTGTAAACGCAATTGAATTGACGCTCTGGTGAACAAAAAGAGCGACGTGGAGTCTGGCCACTTAACACGCAGTTTCTCAATTTGAGGTATAAGTGGATAAAGGAGAGTCTTGACACTAGTTATTACATTTTTCTGTTTTTTTAGCTTCACACTGTATACCGCACAGAACAGGGTAGACAGAGGGAACCTAGTGGTTGGACACTTCGTTCCTCACTTTCCGCCGCCTTTTTAGAGAGGTTGCGTGTTACGTGGCAGAACTTAACGCCG
Source organism: Dryas iulia moderata (assembly GCA_019049465.1). Taxonomy (NCBI): domain Eukaryota; kingdom Metazoa; phylum Arthropoda; class Insecta; order Lepidoptera; family Nymphalidae; genus Dryas; species Dryas iulia. Next base: position 3,048,121 of record CM032428.1, read on the forward strand.
CGCTTTGCCTCGATACCAGAGCGAAGAAATTTTATGACTTGCTATGAGCGAAAAAGTGCGAACCTTTATAATAGTAAATGTGTAAAACTTTCACATATCCTATCTCAAACTGTAGAACAATAGAGCATCTACTAACAAAATACATAAATTTCAGCTTTTTCAGTTATACACCCACAAAGGTAGCAAAATGGGAGTTTTAGTCTATTTAAACGTTTTGAAAGCAAACGGTTAAACGTTACCGTGTGGTTAATACTGTACCAGAAACTTTTGTGATTAACTTACGAAGCTCTGTGCTACGCTTGTTTGAATTTGTATGCATTTACTAATATTCACACAACGTCTAAAGAAGCTGTATAATGTAGAATAGATTCTATGGAGTTTTTGTCATGCTAAAAAAGTCTATTATTGCAATCCAAATATACAGGTATGATTTGGAATTACTGAGCCTTTTTTTTCAACTTTACATTTTTTCCTTGTAGCACCGCACTGAAGACCTATGGTTTTTACACTCGGGGAAATGATTATGTCGTTTCCCTGCTGTCAAAAGATAAAGATGAAGATGAAAAGACAAAGCGTGACTTTAAGTTCAGCAACTGTCCACATAATGAATCAATTTCAGGTACAAAGCAGAGAATGGTGTCTCAACATTAGGTTTTCATTGACTGTAAAGACGTTAGTTATATTATTTAAATTAGTATTTAAAATATGAAGTATTTAACTTATTTTTATTTTTTAGTTCTAATGCCTAATATAAATCGTAGCGTTGAATCTAACCACTTAACACTCAAGATGAGAAGGAAAGTGAAGAACGGAGTGTCTTAACACTAGATTTTCCCTGCCTACTGTGGTAAGTAAAAAAAGTCGTAGACAGCGTCCCCATTTTATAACACAGTAAAATCGATTAAAATCATATAATCACAATATATCAATTCCACACATAAACCTGAACTTATCAACTTATCAACAACACGTCATTAATAAATCTCGAATGATTTCCCATAATAAAGCACTGTGAAAGCTTTATTCCGGCCAATTTGGAACGAATGGGCGCACATTAAAACATGCGTGCGCCTGATTTTTGCTTGACGTGTCAAATTATTGCAAATAAATTCAGTTACGTCGTCGACGTGTAGTTGAAATTATTTCATTTAGTACAAGGTGGTCCTGGATTCGATTTTAATATAAATTTACTTTTTTTGTAAACAAAGATATTGAGTTTGGTAACCAATCACGTTGAGCTTAAAATAGGATTTCAGTGGTGGTTGGAGTGCCTACACCTAGTATTAGTATCTCTGCCTTCATCGCCAAATACTTAACATGTCTTATCTACTAAAAATCTTATACTGACTACATTTTTATATATAAACAAATCCATTCTATAGTATAGATAGATATGCACAATGTAACTTTAACGTTGTTTAACTTGCCTAGGTCCTTTGTGTCAATCTGCTAGATGGGAAAAATACCAGAACCTGCAAAAATAATACGAAGAAACATTTTAAACAGATTTCGACAAAGAATAGCAAAGCAATTACTTTAATTTAGTAAGTGCTGCAATAAAGAGTCCATCGTGGTGTCTGACTGTAAATAAAATCTAAATATGATGAGTTCAAGCTTCATAAGGGAGAATGTTTATATTCGATTATTTTAGCTCTGATAAACGAAATTGAGCGTAGCGTTAAGTTACGCCACTTAACACACAATATCCTTAATTCGAATAGAAAGGTAGCAAAGCTAAAAGCTGACTTCTCTCAGTCTACCTAGCTTTGTTAACATATACAAAATATTTAAACACATTTTCAATTTATAAATTACCTAATTTATAATATAAAACCACACATTACTATGAAATATAATTGAAATATAATACTGGTTTTAGCCGCAATCATTCATATTACACACTAGCAAGCCGATGCGGTTTCGCCACGTGATCTGCTCCTTTTACCGCTCTTCGAGCCCCTTTAGGATTTAGTGAACTTTCTGTTCAATCATAATAAAATATAAGCTTGTATATAAATATACCCTCCTGAATAGTGTAGCTTTCTAATTGTGAAAGAATTTTCGTGATCGATCTTCAAAGATTACCCCTTACAAACAAACTTAAAATCTTTACCTCTTTATTAAATTAAATTAGATAGCGCTCATCGATTAGAACTGTTGTTCTATTCGCAACACCAGTTTTTAATAGTTTATTACCTAATAAACTATAAAAGAAATTGTGAAACTTGAGAAAACATTTAAAAACATCTGTTTTTAAATTTTTTCTCAAATTATTAAAAAATATTCATTATCTCATACACTTACACTCCATCCTCTACTTTCCGTCTGGAATCAAGTAATTATATGTTGAGTAGTTTAACGCCACACTTTGATTCGTATTAGAGCGTAGAAATGCATATAATCTATATCTATATATATAATAAAAGAGTAGAAAAGTCAATTCTGTACTTGAAAAATTTCAGAAAAAAATTTAATTGGGTATGTTAATATATCGATAACAGAGGCGAAAAAACCACTCAGTAGAATTTTTGTCTGTCTGTCTGTCTGTCTGTCTGTTAATTTGTTCGCCAATCACGCAAAAACTACTGGACAGAAATGAATGAATTTTGGTATAGTGATAGCTTATAGTCCAAAGGTACATATAGGATAGTTTTTATCCCGGTATTACATGTAGTTTTTTTGGAAAAAATAAAAAACCAATATAAGTAAATGATTTATATACTGATATCTACCGAGTAGAAATTAATGAATTTTTGTATGGAGTTAGCTTAAAGGTTAGAGCAACATATGAGATAGTTTTCATCCTGGTATTCTATACAACTGCGGCAGAAAAATAAAATAAAAAAAAACATTTGAATTGTGTTGATAGTTCACGAGTGAAACTAAATTTGTTTTAATATCACTAATATAACTTAAAATAATTATAAAATAAATTGAGCACAACATTTATTGAAGATAATTTGCTATTAAAAATACATTTGACCGGTCTACAAAACTTTATATTATCTATATGACAACAAATGTCACTACGTTTTCTGTCACCATCTGTTATTATATAGTTGACATTGTACTAGATATATTCGTACTCATTAATATTATTATAAAAATGCAAAAATCTATCTCTTCTATAGGTTTTGTTTTCACGGGTAATCTACTAGCCCGCTTTAGATGAAATTCGAAAAGAAGAAGTCGTAGGGTCAAATATAGGCTACTTTTTAAAAAAAATCAAACCCTAGGAGGTTGAAACAGTGGATGAAACTTATGTATGTTAAGAATATAGTGAGAATGAAAGATCGAAACTCCTTGACTGATTTCGATTAATTTTCTCAGGAAATAGTTGATAAGGCAAAGTCAAATATAGGCTACCTCTCTTTTTTAAAAATAATTCCAGAGGTGCTAAAATAGGGTATGAAAGTAGTAGTTCACCCAGCGACGCCGCGAGCGGGTCGTTAGTTTACCCTGGTATTCAAAATAGTTCCCGCAGAAAAATAAAAAGTACCAAAGTCAAGTTATATTAATTATTTGCAAGTAAAGGTATTTTTTTTAATACCAGTAAGTAACACAATTGTAAAATAAAATAAAAAGTCTAAAATTTATTTAAGATATTATGACCAGCTTATAATACTATATACCTGATGGTAAATATGTACGAAATCTCCTATCATATAGATATATGATAGCAGATTTCGTACGTTTTCTTACTAGATCAGTTATCACTATACGTTATCAAATAGTATAGACATTGTACTAGATGCATCGATGATTTTCGCAAGAATATAATTAGTGACGCAAGGTAAAATTTAGACCATCCCCCTTTTATAAAAAAAACCAATTCCAAAGAGGCAATAGTGGATGAAAGTGGTAGTTCACGTGGCGAAGCCGCGAGCGGGTCGCTAGTATAAAATAATGTCCCTTAGTAGGTCCCCGTAATAAATCATTCAAACGTTTACAATCAAACGTTTTAGTACTGCGACGACTCCGACACATTAAAAAAAATACAAATACCTTAAAATAGACATTACTATGAAATATAATAGAAATATAATATTAATGTAGATGATGTATTTGTATTTGTAAGTAGCTTAACGCCACGCTTTGTTTGATGACCAGAGCTGAGAAATGCAAATAATATATTTCTCTTAGTAGGAATTGAACTTATAACCAATCTTGTTTAGAGTAAGACGTTGTCCCGCGCCACGACGTCTTCAAACACATTTTAAATTTACAAATACCCTAATTTGAATAGAACCACAGATTACTATGAAATATAATAGAAATATAACATTAATCTCAACCACAATTATCCCCATACATATAAAGTATATAGGTGGTGATGTATTTCCTGTAATATCGTAAATACGGAATCAAGAGTCAGATCGCGTATCGCACCTGAATGGCTCTGTGTGCAGGGAGGGCCTAGTGTCAGGGCACTCCGTCCTACGCTTTCACTCAGTCAAGAAATTGTATATTAAGATGCTTAACGCAACGCCTTGTTTGAAATTACCAGAGCTGAGGAATGCAAATAATATATAATAATTCTCCTAAACAAAAATTAAAGACATAATCATTTTTTTTTTACAGTTATGCGTTGTTCCACTGCGCTACGAAGGCTTCAAACACATTTTAAATTAAGTAATTCCTTAATTTTAATAAAAACAAACATTACTATACTAAATAATAGAAATATAAAATCCATAAGTGGGGATTGAACCCATAACAAGTCATCAAAAGTTAACAGTCAGATATTGTTCTACGACCTTAAACACATTTTAAATTTACAAATACCCTAAAAAAGCGAGGCGTTAAGTTCCGCCACTTAACACGCTATGCCTCCGAATTCGGCGGAAAGTGGGGAACAGAGTGTCTTAACACTAGGTTCCCTCTGTCTACCCTGCTGTGTGCGGGATACAGCGTGAAGCTCAGATTACTATGAAATATAATAGAAATATAACATTAATATCCACCACAATCACCCCCATACGTATAGTATATAGGTGGTGATATATTTCCAGTAATATCGTAAATACGGAATCAAGAGTCAGATCGCGTATCGCACGTGAATAGCTCTGCGTGCATTTAAATGATTCACCATGAATAGTCAACGAGGTTATGCTTAATAAGTCATCGCCAGCTTAGAATAATAGTTTAAGTTAATGGTTTTCGCCTTTTGTTTTACTAGAGAAAGGTAATTTCTATAATATTAACAATTTTTGGTATTGTGTAGAAAGGGTACAGGATCTGATTGTATTAAATGCATATTGTTTGTCCAAGGGCGGAATTCAACGCCGCGTTTTGTAATATCAGAGCGAAGAAATTAAAATAATTTAAATTTATTATGCTCTACTTGGTAATCGAACCCACAATCAATTGCGTTTTAGTTACAGCTTTTCCACTGCTTTAAGATGTCTTACAATTACTTTTAAACATTTTAAAAGTGTTATTCCACACTTAGGAAAATTGAAAAAGACATTTAGAAAACGTATAAAGATTTGAACGCAGCAAGATTCGATCCCGCGCCTCCTTAATACCGTTCAGGCGTTCTCACCACTGAGCAATGAGTTTTATACGTTTACTAAATGTCTTTGTCTTACAATTATTATATACTAACTATCAGGTTTAGGTATCAGGTATTATTATGTTCTATTTCAGCACCTTAGAGAATGATTTTTAAAATAAATCAAGCACAAGCTGTGCTTGACTTTGCTTCATCAACTATGTTCCTGAGAAAATTCCACTAAAGCGGTAAAAAAGTGGTCTATGTCTGTCTGACTGTCTCAGTCCTTAACTGTTTTCATTCCGAATTTCACCCAAATCTGTCCATTAGATTAGCCGTGTAAATGTCACTCACATACATACAAACGAACAGACGAACAGACTTTGCATTTATAATATTAATATGGATATGAATATATATATACATATAATGTATACGCGTCTTTACAATTAGACTAATTAGCTTATATCAAATAACTCAAAATGATTATATTAATAGAATAATTTAGTGCATAATAAATTTATAATACGTTCATAGTATTATGTGTAGAAAAATTATAACAGGTTTATTTTTCATATTAAAATAAATAATTATAGAAAATTTTACAAAATTGATAGTTAAATATACGAGTACCTAATTAAATATACACATTCGTTTAAAATACAAAAAAATCCATACTTATATCGATATATTTGCGAAAGTCTGTCTGTTTGTCTGTGACCCTTTAAAGGGTTGAAATAGGTGTTAAAAGTTTGTATGACAAATATACAATGCTAAACTTAATCGAGAACTCGGTCTGTAGAAAAGAGAAAGCAGGTATATTTATGTACTTTACACGCGCGAACTTGCGAGCAAGTAGCTAGTTACATCCAAACTAATAACTTAGTGGTGTTAATATAATGCTAGACCTTTCCTGATAGTAATGATAGTAATGAGTTCTAATCTCGGGGCCAGTCGTGGCGCAGTGGCACAAAAGCGACTGTAAACGACTGGTTGTGGGCTCGACTCCCACTCAAGGAATGGAAATATTTAATATTTCCATTTCCTTGCTCTGGTATCAGAGGTAAAGCGCGGCGTTAAGTTTCGCCACTTAACACATATTTCCTCCGAAAGGTCCCCTCGGCCTACCCTGCTGTGTGCGGGATACAGCGTGAAGCTAAAAAAAAAAGTAAAAATTGTTTTTTTTAGTATCTTTAAAATATTATTAAAAAATAAAACTTGATTTGATATCAACAAAATAACACTTAATTCTTAAAACATTTTTTTATGTATTTCGTATACATTTATTTTTTATGAATATATGCATTTTTCAATATTTACACAGCATTATAACACTTTTTTAAGGATTTTTTTTCTTAAAAGTAACTTAAAACTCGTTCGGAATGTAGGCTCTAAATTCAGGATATTCTTGTCCTGGTTTACAGGTTTATGAAAAAGAAACCCTATATATGCCTGACGTATACATATGTATTAGGTGACAATATGTAACCAAGGCAACGCATGTTTACGCGTTAACGGGGCACTAGAACATTCAATTAGAGTATTATTGTCTGATGTCTGAGCCTGGGAATGGTTTAAGGGTATTTATATACGATATATTGTTTTGTCTACGCCTGAATAAGCTACATATACATAAAATACATCCAGTACTTCCATCCGTCTGTCTGTTAGGCTTTTACAGCTGATCTAATGGCCATATTTGTATGTAATTTGAATAAGTTCGAAATGATAAAAATTAAAGATGCATAATAAATATATGCTTTTATTTTTTTTTCACAAATTAACATAATGAGATTTACCTGGAACCAAAAAGAAATTACGAAAAGTGTAAATACCTTGACCGATTTTAAAGTTTTTTTCTAAAAAACAAATTGATTATGTAAGGTTGAACATAGGCTATCTATTTTTTTAAAAGCTCAATCAAAAGGTGTTGATATAAGGGATGAAAATTAGTAAGTTAACTAAACCAAGAAACACCTCCCAAAAAATACGAAGCAGATATATTTGGGTAGTTCTCACAGGCAAAGCCGTGAGCAAGTCACTAGTTTATAAATATATTATTTATAAACACATCTACCTTGTAATATTGCCAACGTCATTATATACCCAATTAAATTTAATAAGTATCAATAGTATCCAGTTTCAGCTAATGAGCGTTACTCTATATCTGCCTTAGTCTTGGCATGTGTGACGTTGTTAGTAACGTTCCTAGAACATAATAATAGAATATAAGATATAGGTACATAGAGAGATTAGGTTTATATCAAACCTTTTTTTAACATTAAATTATTTATTTTATTTTATTTTTTATAGTTTCACGCAGTATCCCGCATATAGGGTAGGCAGAAAGAACCTAGTGACACTCCGTTCCCCAGATTTCGCCAAATTCAGAGGCATTGTGTGTTACGTGGCAGAACTTAATGCCGCGCTTTGCCTTTGATACCAGAGTGAAGGAAATGGAAATATTAAAAATTTCCACTACACGAGTGTGGATCGAACCCACATCCAGTCGTTTACAGTCACACGTTCGTGCCACTGCTCCACGGCTGGCCTCTAATTGTTTGTTTTTTTGTTAAACATTTGGCTGGTATAAAGAAATCTAACGTTACGTTAAAGCAAATGCTATATATTTTACTTTCACATCTTTACTCGTATACCACTCCACTTCGTTCATAGATTTCTATGTTAATTTGGTACCAGTGCCAAAAAACTTAGTTAGAAACAGCGCGACGTTAAGATCCGCCAGCCAATCCTCAGTAGCTTTAACAGGTCAAGAAGAGAACAATGTAATATGTTTGCATAGAATTTCATGAATTTAACTCATTTTTTGCCGTTTCACACTCTTTTTATGTAGTAGGGTATAGGCAGAGAGAACCTAGACTCACACTCCGTTCCTTACTGTACTCCTGAATTTGGGGGTGGATTTTTGAAAAATAAAATAGCTCATGTTTCACCTTGACGACTATATTTATTACAAAATTAATTACAATCGGTTAAGCAGTTAGATTTTTCATAAAACTTTCATCATCTATTTCAACCCTTTAGGGGTTGATATTTTAAAAAAAGTAGCCTATGTACGACCCCGTGTCGTCAACTATTTTCATTTCAAATTTCACCCAAATCCAGTAGATTAGCCGTAAAAGTATAACAGACAAACAGATACTTTCGCTTTTATAATATAAGTATAGATCTATATATAGATATATTTGTCTATCTATCTATATGTATATCTATCTGTCTATAAATATACCTATCTATTTAGATATATCTTTCTATCTTTATCTATAACGTTAGTTTTATCTAAGTTATAAATTTAAGCGGCTGTAACTTTTCCTCTAGGGATCACAGAGGACAGCAGGTAGCATTCAGGATTATCATCAAAGTCGACGTTTGTATCGTAATTACACTTTAAGCTTTCATTCAAAGGGAATTAGACCTTTTGATTTTCGGTGTCAATAATGTTTTATTGGACTGTGTTTTACTGCATATTTAAATATATTGGGGCCAGTCGTGGCGCAGTGGCACAGTGACTGTAAACGACTGGTTATGGGTTCGATTCCCTCTCTAATAGTGGAAATATTTAATATTTCCATTTTCTTCGCTCTGATGTCGAGGCAAAACGCGGCGTTACGTTCCGCCTCTTAGCAAGTAATGCCTCCAAATTCGGCCGTGGGGTGAAATAGGGAATCTTACACGTGACCCACGATGGCAACAGGAATTAACAATTTTTTTAGTTGCTCGCTGTATCCCGCACATAGCAGGGTAGGCAGAGGGCACCTATTGTTAAGACACTCCGTTTCCCACTTTCCGCCGAACTCGGAGAGACTGCGATTTAAGTGGCGGAACTTAATGCCTCTGATACCAGAGCGAAGGAAACGAAAATATTAAATATTCGAACGAAAATATTAATCCTCGAGTGGGAATCGAACCCTCAATCAGTCGTTCACAGTCACTGGCCCCTGGATTTAACATAATTTATAAATTTACTTCTAACTTTGGGAATCAATTCTCCAATCATTATAGGTTATTTATTTACTGAGCTATATTATTATTCATAGATATATAAATAAAAACATACATATTTTACATTAACATTAAAAAGTCCTTTTTAAAAACGTTAATACTTTATACGTGAAAACGACTGGCACTTCTAAGGAAATGTAATTAAGTTTTTAGCAATATTTGAACTGGACGTTTCAAACACTTAACTGTAATCCGTGTACACGGACTTTGACTAAATATCCATTAAAATTTAATTTATTTAGTAGGCATGTTGTTAAATTCATTGAAATTGTATTAAATTTTATGTAAAATTTTGTTAATTCTAATCTTGTTATGTTAAATGTTTTATCAGTTTGGTAATGTTTGTCTGTATAGGCGATAGTTGTGGGCTTAATCTTAAAATTAATGTTATTTACCAATATTTATTTTTTAACTAATTAATATTAATTAATATTATTTGGTTTGGGCACGTCGAGAGGATGAGTGATGAAAGAATGGTAAGAAAGATTTATGAAGCAAAGGTGAGTGGTAAGAGAGGCAGAGGGAGACTTCGGGTGACTTTCGAAAACACAGTATCGACGATACTGGAGGAAGGTCACAAAAGCACGAGGACCCCGTGAAGGGCGTGTATGAAGAGGTTGATGACAGTGGACGTGGCGAAAGAAGTATGCAGGGATCGTAGCGTTTAGCACTCCGTTCTCTCTGACTACCCCGCAAGGGATACAGCGTTAAGCTTAAAAAAAAATTATAAACTCCAATTTGGTAAATAAATTCTCCGCTCATAAAAACTTCGTTATTCATCATCGCTTAATAGTTTTAAAATAGCCGTAACGTTCATATCGGAGTGTTTTGAAATTAAATTCTCTGGAGGGCTATCCTTAAATAATACACCATTTAACACGCAATATCCTGATTTCAGGAAGAAGACGGAGAACGGAGTGTCTAATACACTCCGTTCTTATTCAATATTATGTCGTCTCCTATATACCGTGCTTATCAGGAAAAAGCGATTAGCTAAACAAAATATATATATATATTTCAATATTTTATAAATCATCGAATTATCACTTTACATATAAATAGCAGATTCGAACACCATTCCTATATACACACGAATATGTTTTAAAAGCTCAATTTATGTCAAGCTTTTGAAGTAAATAGCTTAATTAAATCATTCAAAACTCCAACTTAGCAAATCGCAATGACCCAATACGATTAGATCCTTTTAAATTATCTGATCCCACAGTGTTTCGCTCGATCAAACTTTCAACTATGTATGTTAGTAACCAGCTTTGCTTTTAAGCTTTTAATACGGTTTTAGGAGGCATTTAAGTTCTTTTGTTGTATGTTTTTTTTGTATAGAGTACCGTGTAAGGTGGTCAGAGAGAACGTAATGTTAAGGCACTCTGTCCTCTACTTTTCATCCAGAATCGAGAGCCGTGTTTGGTGGCGGAACTCAACAACGCAGTTCATTTTAGATTTTTTTTCAGCCTTTTGCCGTCCACTGTTGAATGTAGGCCTCCCTCATAGAGAGCCAACTATTTTAGATACTAGCACTCAAATAAAAACTTAATTATAACCACGTAAGAATGAATGACAGCAGTTTCTTTATCAAGGAAAAATTTTCATTGCAGAATATTTTACAGTTGTTTAACAGGAAAATTGTGTAATTTAAAAATAAATATTTACTTATGTATTTTGAAGTTTTTTTTACTAATACAAAATACGCAACAATTAATTGTCAAATTGTTTGTTTTTAAATCATTATCAAAACCGGCTGGTGTTACGGTACGGTGGCTTGTTAAGTTATATTTGCAAAACTCTTATGTACCTATATATATGCATACATCTATATTTTCTATCAAAAGCAGAAAAAAGGAGATGAGGCGGCAATGGCCTTGTAGTCTACGAAGTACGTGCGTAGGCCTCGCGTAGCCTGAATGTAAACTCGATTGTCTGTGGATTCTATTCCCGATTCGGAGAATATCTAGATTAATTTTATTATTCTAGTAATAAAAGCAAAGCGCAGCGTTCGGTTTCGCTACTCAATAAGTAATGGCTTGATTTGGGACGAAATGTCAAGAACAGAGTGTCTTAACATTAATTTCTTTCTGACTATGCTGGTGAGCGCGAATTAAGTGAAAAAAAAAACAGAAAAAAGTTTTATTTGTGAATAAAGAAGAATGAAATAAGTAATGAGTGGGAATATTTAATATTTCCATATCGTTCGTTCTTGCATCAAAGTCAAAGCGCGGCGTTAAGTTCCGCCACTTACACACGCAATGCCTCCAAATTCGGCGGAAAGTAGATAATGGGGTGTCTTAACACTAGATTCCCTCTGCCTATCCTGCTGTGTGCGGGGATACAGCGTGAAGCTCAAAAAAAAAAAAAAAAAAATTGTTTGCTATAAACAAGAATCGAACATAAAGCCATCAATTTCAAAGTAAATTCATTAATACTATAATTATAAATTGCAATATCCATATTGGAATATGCGACAGTGTTTGTCCAACGTTCAATCAAATATGCAAATATCTTGAGCCAACATTATAGACTGTTATTGTTTAAGAGACAATCATATATTTTAAGTGAGACTTATAATTAATAATTTTTATTTTATTTATATAACTTTTTCTTCAGTTTAAAGCATTATAGGCAAATAAATTCATTACTGATACCTTTTGTTACTTTCTTTCAAACTTTTTATTTTAGAAATCAATACACTACGTATTGAGATACGTAACTAAACGCCGCTATTTAACAGGTAAACTTTTTGAATTCCTCTAAGTGGAAATTAAAGTCACATCCCAAGTGCAGGGAAACAGAAAAAAGTAAATAAAGTATTTGGAACTTTTGATATAATGATAGCCATCAAAATATTAGAAGAAAAGTATTCTGCTTTTTTTTATAATAATGTATTACATATTTAATTATACAGTTTATACTTAATTATACAATTATGTATTTTATACGTCTTACATTTTCATGATTTTTACTACGTATCAGAGTATCTTGATATCAGGATATATCATTCTCCAATTTTATCCTGAAATCGGGACAAGTTGAAAAAGACATTTAAGAAACGTATAAAATATAGGTTGACTGGAAGAAATCTCTATCAGAGATAAGTTCACCTTTGCCAACAATTTTGTAAATTTTGTATTCATATGTGTTACAAAGTGCAATAAAGGATATATATATCAAAATTTAAACGCAGTGGAATTTGAACCCGCGCCTCCTGAATAACGTCCAAACGCTCTCACCACTAAGCCATGCTTTCTACTACCCGCTGCGTCAAAATTGTAAAGCGTATAAGAATTTTGAATAAAAATGTTTAAAAGTAAAAAAACAATGAAAAAAGTGAAAGTAAAAACAAAGTGTTATGCTACACACACGAACGATTAGAACGGAGAAATAAAATAAAATAAAGATACAAAATAAAGATAATAAATAAAGATAAATTATTCTACCGAGTGAGAATCGAACCCGCAACCAATTGCGTTTACATTTACATACTGCCACTTCACGCTGATGCCCTCTGTGTATATAACAGTTAAATAAGTACACAAAATTAAGCAAAAATAAAATTTTAATAAACAAATTTAAAAAGCTACGTTTCATACAAAATATATTTTCTTTTAAAGAAAAACAAATCCTTGGCAGATTTTCCGAATCTCTATTTAAAATTCAATCAGATCGAGTGATCAAAATCTCCTTCATATAATCCCTCAATCAATTTTAGTATTTTCTTATTCAACTTCAAACGATGTTTGTGTAAGCTTGTAATACTTTTTTTATTTTCATGGTTTACCAAATTTTTCAGATATAGGAAAAATAAAATTAATGACCTGTAAATCTCGTTTGTAGATGTTGTATGTTGGTTGGCGGAGTTCAACGCTGCGCCTTGTTTTTAGCTTCACGTTGTATCTCGCATACAGCAGGATAGGCGGAATGTTACGACACTCCGTTCCCCACTTTCCACCGAATTTTAGAGGCATTGCGTGTTAAGTGGCGGTACTTAGCGCCGCTCTTTTCCTCCGATACCATAGCGAACAAAATGGAAATAGTGAACATTTCCGCTCCCCGAGTGGGAATCGAACCCACAACCAGTACTTACGTACTAGCTGGACAGTCACACTTTGTGTCTCTGCGCCACGACTGGCCCCAAACGCCTCGCCTTGTCGTTACATATGTGGAAAATGAGAAAACCGCACTTTCGCACTTTTTCCCGCTTAATACTCAGAGAGAAACTAGTGCCCTGACACTCCGTTGCCTACTTTCGTGTATTGTGTATTGAATAGCAGAACTTAATGTCACATTTTGTCTTAGCTACCAGAGCGGAGGGATATAAATAATAAATAATCACTACTCGAGTGGGAGTCGACTCACGATCCACAATTACGTTTACTGTCAGACGCCTACTTACTTACTGCACTACGACCTCAAAATTGATACAATATAAATATAATTCTGTTAATAAGAAAACAAACACTAAACATATGTACCCCTAAGCTGTTATACCGTTAAACAAGCTGTTATAAAAAATGGGTAACTGGGTGAACTATAAGGCTTTATTTATTTTAAAGTATTTTAAAGGAAAAAAAATATTCGAGTATTTTTTTTCATTTTTTTTTGTATTTTAAACTATTGATTAATTAATATTATTCTATTAGGCCATATTTTAAAAACATTTTACGATGGTCGATGAAAAATAAAGTTGAGTTCATTCAGCCTAGTATCATTAAAATATAAGCAACTGCACCATAATAGTGACTTATATTTTAAGTTATAAAACTAAATCAAATAGTGCTTCTTCACAATTTTTTCCCGCATAGCATATTAGTCAGAGAGAACTTAGTGTCAAGGCACTCCGTTCTCCACATTTCACCTGAAATTGAGATTTTAAGTGTTGTGGGGAGTAAGTTATTAACGAGTTTTGTGCGCGCTTTTACCAGAGCAGAGGAACGAAAATAATAACTTAAATATAATTCCCCGAGTGGGAATCAAACCTACAGTTACTGCGCTTACAGTCAGACGCTGTCCCATCATTGTATCATTTTACATTCAAAAAAGTAAATCAAATGAAATTACATAAAAAAAAAAATCAATGAGAAAAAAGACAGTAATGTTCACTTTACGGTTGGCTAACGAACATAAATAGGTAAATATGTAAATACATCGTAAGTCATAACGGGGAAATGGGAGTATAAATTGAGCTCGACGTTTCGCATTTTTTTCTTCCTTTATTTTTGCTGTTATAGCGCCTTGTGTGTGGCTATATTAAGATTTTCTTGTTAACATGATTCTTGATTGTTGTAAGTAATATCTTGTAAATGAAAATCATTATAATAAATTTTTTTGGTCAAGTACTGACGCAGAGGCACAAAGTGTGACTGTAAATTGACTGGTTTTAGGTATAATTTCCACTCGAGAATAGAAAATATTTTAATTTTCGTCCGTCTAGTGTCGAGGCAAAGCGCGGCGTTAAGGTCCGCTACTTAACGCAATGCCTTCAGATTTTGACGGCAAGAATAGAACAAAGTGTCTTTATACTAGGTTTCCTCTGCCTACGCTGCTGTGTGCGGGATACAGCGTGAAGCAAAAAAAGCGGAAATATTTTTATTTCTTAGCTCCCAGGCAATAAAAACGGCGTTTAATCCCACCACTCGAATGTTTTTCTTAATTCGAGCGGAAATAACATAATGTTTTGACACTAGTTGCTCTCTGTCTATTCTGGTATGCAAGAAGCTAATGATAAAGCTATTTTCTTTTAAATAAATTGAGTCCAGTGGACCATTGTTGCACAGTGGGACAGTGTCCTAATGTAAGCACGATTGGTTGTGGGTTTGATTACTACTTGGAGAATGATTAAAATGTATATTATTTTCATTTCTTCGCTCTAGCACGTAAAACAAAGCGCAGAATTAAGCTCTGCCACTAAACACACAGTCTCTCGATTTCAGGTAGGGAGTGGATAACGAAGGATTTTAAGGCTATGTATTGTACAAGAAAAACCGTGAAACTGTTTCTTTTTAATATTAATAATTTAAATTCCCACCTTCATTTTGTGTCTCTTTGCTTTATAATTTACTAGCAAATATGAGTTTACTTTGCAACCGCAACGTGATTTTAATGAGTCCACATATAGAGCTTAAACTATAACTTTTAATCTACTTACCCTATTAAAATGTACTTAATAAACTAAACTTTGCAAATGAAACTGTTAAAATGATTAATATTAATTTTATATTGATTTAGTTATGATAATAAAAATATGTTTAAATGTTTTTTATGTGTTATTCAGAAACTTACGATATTATGAAAAACGTTTTTGGAAAATGTATAAGAATTTGAGCGCAGCGGGATGCGAACTCGCGCCTCTTGGTTACATCTAAGTTCTTATATGCTTCTTACAACCTATTATAATTTGTTTTTATCACTTTTAATAAATCACCACTGTAAAGGGAGTTTTACGAATGTCTGCTATTTAAAAATAATTTTTACTAATAATTGTTTGGCAAGAGAGATTGAGATAGAAAGAGAGCCTTGGTATTCTATCTCAATCTCTTATCTTCTCTCTTGGTAAGTTGAAATGTACAATAAAATGTACCGTACAGTTTTTATATAGTTAATGTTTTTAAAATTTTAATGGTGCGAATAACCAAAAAACAATTTTAAACAATTTTAATAATATGTTACTTAATATTAATACACAAACATTGGTCTTTGATATCTATATATTATTGTTAACAAATTGCAACCAAAATATAGTTACAACTTTAATTCTAACCTGAAATCAAATTAAAAGTAGCTTAAAATTTTGATACTGAAAGTTTATTATATTCACCGCGCTATTTCATATTAATTTTGCATAAAGCGTACATGAAAAGCAAATTTAAAACTCAAATACTATTTTTATGTGATATTTACGGATTATTTAGACATCGCAAAACTGCTTGTTGGCTCAGTCTTTATAACTTTTCTTACGTGTCTTGAAATTAACACGAACTATTAAGTAAACGCTTTTTTTTCAAATTCGGAGGCTTTGCGTGTTAAGTGGCAGAACTTAACGCCGCGCTTTGCCTCAATACCAGACCGAAGAAAATGAAAATAATAAATATTCCCACTTCTCGAGTGGGAATCGAACCCACAACCAGTCGTTTACAGTCACACGCTTCTGCCACTGGGCCACGACTGACCACGCTCTTTATCTTCTAAAAAATTGGTTTTCCACGACTTTGCTTATTATCTACGCCATAATTACGAATGAAGGCATTTAAGCTTCTTTTGATATGTACTTACACTTATAATTCATAAAACCCCTAAGCATTCGAGAGCCTTACTCAGAATATTTTATATTAAAAAAAATTAATAATACTTTTAGCAAATTACGAGATATCTAGTTTTAAATATTTAGTTAGTTAGTAAGTTATATTTAGCCGCAAAAAAACTTTTTTAACCTTTTTTTTCAAACTCAGTTGAAATTAAAAATATTGCTATATAACAATTGCTGATATTGCATTATGTTTATAATACACTACGATATTAACACTTACAAGATTATATTCGATTTCTTCTTGTAAAGAGGGAAACACTACCAAAACGCCTCCCACCTATTATTTTTAAAACACCTGTTAAAATTAATGAAACGAAGTCATAAAAACGTTTGCTTCATTAAAAATTAATTAAAATGTTTTAAGACGTTCCCGATATCGTAATTACGCTGAAGTAACGGTAACTCGTTACGTCTATGGAGCTTTGCAAATTGGATTGAGTAAAGACAGCAGTAATTAAAATTTTAATCCAAATAAAATATTCCTTTGACAGGCGTAATGTTCTTGAGGATTATGGATGCTGTTAGAAGTATAGGCGCTTTGTGTACTATATATTATGTATGTAGGGGCTTAGTGGAAATACTAGATTGGTAAATGTGTAAGTTACGCGTTGGCTTAGTAACGTCTATGTAAAAATTTCTATGTGTAATACACATTAGTAATGTGTAATAACATAGACGTTACTAAGTGTAGTGATCAAAGTTTCTTATTAATTTAAAAAAAAAAGCAGCATCACTTATTCCCGCAAAGCAGGGTGCTCAGAGGGAATCTAGTGTAGGTATATTATATATTTTTAGCTTGACGCTGTGTCCCGCACACAGCAGGGTAGGCAGAGGGAACCTAGTTTTAAGACACTCCGTTCCTCACTTTCCCCCGAACTCGGGGGCGTGTTAAGTGGCGGAACTTAACGCCGCGCTTTACCTCGACACTAGAGCGAAGAAAATGGAAATATAATTTCCACTCCTCGAGTGGGAATCGAACCCACAACCAGTCGTTTACAGTCACACCTTGTGCCACTGTATACTAATAATGTATTATTATTACAAATATTAGCTTTCTGCACTTCCTATTTGTTATAATTGTCAAATATCTTATTTACTTGCATTGTTTTCTTTTATTTGCTTGCATTGTTTTCTTTTAAAAGGCTCTGGCTTGCTTTACGTAATAATATTCATTTTATTTCTATAATATTTTTAATGGAGTCAATACTGCCATATTTTCAAAAAAACCTATGTATATCTTTATTAGAGGTATATTCATATTATATAATACTGGAAAAGAATTTAGATAAGAATTTTAAAGCATTGAATTTTTCAATTCAATTCGTGTATACAAAATTCTTGTGTTTTGATTGTTGTCCTTTATAGTAAGGTGTTTCTTGGGAAAGATCACCAGTGATGATAAACTGCATTTATACCAAAATTGCATTTTTTTTGTTTTATTATTATTATTTTAATCCTGTTGGTGTTATAAAATATTTAAATAAATTAAAAAATAAATTTGGCACAAGCGTGTGACTGTAAACGACTGGTTGTGGGTTCAATTCTCACTCGAGGAGTGGAAATATTTAATATTTCTATTTTCTTCGCTCTGGTGCCAAGGTAAAGCGCGGCGTTAAGTTCCGCCACTTAACACGCAATGCCTCTGAATTCGGCGGAAAGTGGGGAACGTAGTGTCTTAACACTAGGTTCCCTCTGCCTACCCTGCTGTGAGCGGTATACAGCGTGAAGCTAAAAAAAAATAACTTTCTACTAAAACATCGGAATAACAAAATTTCTTAACTATAACAACTAACTTTTACCTTTAAAATGCTTCAACCGTAACAATCCATTCCGCTTATATTTCGTTAACTTTATCTGTAAATCAATCGAGTGAACGTTCCAACCATTAATTCAATATCCTCGATATCTATCAGTAATTACTAGGGGATGGATTATTTTTAACTTTAAAAGCTCTTTGCGAAGCTAATGCATTTGTCGACCGGTTTCATACTTTAAAAATGTATATATGTAAGTAAGTAAGTATCTTTTATATAGCTTTTATTTTTATCAAAATTGTTATTTTAAATAAAATTGACTATATTTTTTTCTTTTTTTAGCTTCACTCTGTATCCCGCACACAGCAGGGCAGAGGTAACCAAGACACTCCATTCCCCACTTTCCATCGAATTCGGAGGCATTGCGTGTTAAGTGAAACTAAAAACTTTTGTCTAAGGTAAAAAGGTAAGGTCCATAGACTTCACTAAAACCACGAAATGCGTATTCGCTTAAATGTTAATTTACTTTTATATTTTTTGAAGTAGAATTTATGCATGCATAAAGAAATTACACTATCAACTTTATTTATGTACATAAAAATATTTTTAAGAAACATTAAAGACTAACGGAAGAGACTGAATTCGCTTGGGATGTACAGTGTACTTACTAGTTTCATATTTCATAACTGGTTCTTTATATTTGAAAATTTCTAAAAATGCATTTTATTTTTTATGCTGTTGTTATAAGAAGATCGTGAAGCCATTGTGTGGCAGTGTGACAGCATCTCACTATATACGTGATGGTTATAGGTTCGATTCCCAATCAAGGGAATTATTATATTTAAATTAATTATTTTTATTTTATCGTTCTGGTGATGATAGCACGTAGTGTTATGTCCCTCTATTTAATACGCAATGTTGTGAAATTATATGGGAAATGAAAAATGAAGTGTTTTGACAAAAGGTTCTGTTTGCCAATTCTGTCATGCAGGAAGTAGCGTGGAGCTAAAAAAAAATGATAGTTTGCTTTGAGAGAAAGATTAAAAAACAAAAAAATAAAAGTAATAGGTATAGATACTGACAAATATATGAAAAATGTGCATAAACGTTAAAGTATAGCAGAATTTACTTAGATCTTCCATGCGCCTTAGACTTTAGACACATAAAGATAACGTAATGTACTTCCATATTATATTACATTTTCAAAAATTTGCCGGCATAGCCTGATAGTCAGGGCCTAGTGTCAAGAATGGAGTGTCCATTTACTACTTTCCAGTGGCCATACTTAATGCCTCTCTTAGACCTACCAAAGCGTAGGAATAAAAAAATATCATATAATCTGTCTTCCGAGGCAAAATCGAACTCACAACCAGTCGTGTTGGCAATTAGACGCTATCCCACTGCGCCACAGTGGCCTCAGTATCCCATATATTAAAATATTTATAGATTTAGTTCAATATGTAATAAAATAAAATTTAAAATAAGCTATTTACATTATTTATTTATATCAACAGAACTTACAAACTCTTGTAATTTTAAACTACTATCATGACTGATTTAATATCAAAGTTGGTCCAGCGACACGAGATGGTCGTTTGTCCTAGGATAAGAAACAAATCTTTTTGTTTTAAAGGAAACTTTTAAGAAAGTAAGAAGGAAGGCATTTATTGCACTAAAAGCTTCACCCGAACTAACTTTAAAATGGATTTTCAACTTTGTCCGTTGCATTTAGAGAATGCTGTTACACCGTTGTGTATTATGAAGATTCGGTGGTGTCTTCGAATAAGTGTAGAAGTTAGCTTTGCTATAAAAAATGAGAACGCAAAAATGACGTACACGGGGAGTCTGACAAAATAAGAAATGGCCGTCGTTTCTCTCTCATTTAAGATATCAAGATTTTCGTTTATTTTTATCTTATTTTTTTTAGCTTCACGCTGTATCCCGCACACAGCAGGGTAGGCAGAGGGAACCTAGTGTTCAGATACTCCGTTCCCCACTTTCCGCCGAATTCGGAGACATTACGTGTTAAGTAGCGGAATTTAACGCCACACTTTGCAACGATACCAGAGCGATGAAAATGGAAATAATAAATATTTCCACTCCTCGAGTGGGAATTGAACCCACGACCAGTAGTTTACAGTCACACGCTTGTGCTACTGAGCAAGCACTGGTCCCAAGAACATTTATCATAGATATTTTGTATGTATGTCTAGCAGTGCGTTATAAAATGAAATCTGGTACAAAAGTATATTATAATATAATATAAAGTTTACTCTATAGGGTAAACTCAAAATTCTTTCAGTATTTAAGAGAGTAGCCATTTAAGTGGAAAATATACCTACGTTAAATACACAATTAGACACAAATTAATTCTTTTAATTTCAAGCATTTCCTTATTGAACACTCGTTCAATTAGACTGCCCTCACAAAAATTATAATTACCAAAAATTTTACAAATGTCATCCGATAATTATAATCCACTCCTCATAATGAGTCTAATTTAATTGGATGCCCACTGATTTGGTATTCGGCCTTTTAATTAAAATTTTCTATATAATTGTTATATCCATATGTAATGACATTCCGCTGCATTTATATTGCTATTGTGTTACTGGATATCATTTATAATGCAGTAGTCCAATATTTGACTAGTGAAATTTGGCTATAAGCTTAAAGCTTCTTCACGCATTTTCCCGCAAAACGGGATAGTTAGGTTGACTATATCAAGACATTCCCCACTTTCCGTGTGAAAGGTGTGTTGAGTGGCGGAACTTAACGCGGCGGTTAAATACAATAAAATACAAGGCAACACTTTAAAAAGTTAACTCTTCAGAAACAACAATTATATTGTCAGTAGCGGATAGTGGGCAGTACTATTAATAAAATCTAGAAAATTTGCTACGTGCATAGCATCTAAACATTGCATTTATTCATTTGACGTTCGTATAACCGACGCTCTACTATATAATCATTTCCACGAGTCGAAATCGAACTGACAACCATCGCGTCTAAAGTCAGATGGTGTCACACTACACCACGATGACCTCAATTCATAAATTAATTTATAAAATAACATCTACCTTAATCATAACATAAAATGGCATTCGAACCCATACCGTAGGCTATGAAATCAAACTCACTCACTACTAAGCCAACAGAACAAATAACACATTGCCTTGTACAGTGTCATAGTCAGATAAGTCTTAAGATAGAAGTTTAGTACTAAATCTTTGAAAGCTATATTTAAAATGTTACACGTTAGTGTAAGACTGAAAGTATGATATAAAGAAGCAAAATCTCTTTGAAAGTAAGCTCTTAATCTTATTGTTCTTTACTGTTTTCTTATATCCTTAAAGTATTGTTTGCATGTCGATACGAGATTGTTTTATATTATGGGAGCAAAGTTTTAGCTTAAATATAATGTTTTTTTTTTAACTTCACGCTATATACCCCGCACAGCAGAGTAGGCAGAGGAAAGGCATTGCGTGTTTAAGTGGCTGAACTTAACGCTGCGCTTTGCCTCTGATTGGTATCAGATATACCAGAGTACGCACGCGAGTGCCTACGTGTCGCACGCGACAGGAAGGCAGAGGAAAAGGTTGTAGCGGAGTTGTGAATGATGTAGATGAGGTTGAGTAAAACAAAGTTCTTCCACTACTAATTTTATTTCTTGTCGAAATAACAAACACGTAGATAGGCACAGCACAGAATAGAGTGAGAATAGAAATAAGAAGAAATATGAAGATAAGTTTAGATGAAAGAAGGAAGTATGACTTATTACAATGACTTAAGATTCAAAATCGTGTAGCAAATTACAAGCGATAAGCGACGTGCGTTCAGTACGAGATCTAGGATTCGACTGGGTGGCGGAAGGCGGCCGAGCCGATGCGCTTGCGTTCCTTTGTTTAAACTAACGGTACTTTATGTTAAAGAGACATTTCTACTATGCGATCGCGCGGCGACGGCCTTCCGACATTACATAAATATTTTATCTAATTATTTATTTGATTTTAAAGTGTATTTATTTATATTGTGTATTACATGTATATGTTATAATATATAATACGTATTTATTATATAATTTATATAAGTATATAAAGTATTATATGTACATATGTTATATTAATATTTATATTTATGTTATAATTATTTTATGAATAAAAATATATATTATATGATTATATATAATGTTTTATTTATATAAGTTATATAGGTTGTAGGAATCTGGTAAGTGTCGCGTTCGCCACACCACTCCCCTCCAGAGACCGTCCTACGGGCGATAATAATCAGGTATGCGTACTGTTCTGCCCGATCGTGTCTTTTTGATATTATTTTCCTTATCTTTAATATTGTCATCTTGATTTTTTATTTCAGGTGGAGTAGCAGGAGGAAGAGGTATATCCCTTGGATCGTCGTCTTCGGTAAGTATGTATGCAGGCTTCAGTCTTTCTATTGTTACAGAGGTAGGTTTTCCTCGGACAAGTATTTTGAAGACTTTGTCGTTCCTCGCCAGTACTTCATGTGGGCCAGTGTAAGCCGGTTGGAGTGCTCCTCTGTTAGCATCTTCTCTGAGGTACACATGACTAGTCGTTGCAAGATCTTTGAATATGAAGGTAGATTTCTTACAGTGCCTGGAAGCTGGTTGCGGTTGAAGGTTCTTCGCAATAATCCGAAGTCGTGCCATAAAATCGGTTATGTCATCAGACTTGTTCGTGGATGGTTGAAAAAGCTCTCCAGGTAATCTAAGCGTCTCGCCATATACCATTTCTGCCGAAGATGCATGTATATCTTCTTTAATGGCATTTCGAATTCCAAGCAACACTAATGGAAGTGATTCTGTCCAATTTGAGTTTTCATGACAGACAATGGCGGCTTTTAATTGGCGGTGGAATCTCTCAACCATGCCATTACATGCTGGGTGATAAGCAGTAGTTTTCTTGTGTTCAAAACCAATAATTTCAGAGAGATGCTTGAAAAGGGCAGATTCAAATTGTCGTCCTCTGTCAGTGATTATAGCAGTAGGGCATCCAAAGCGTGCTATCCAGCCGGATATCAAGGCCTTAGCTACTGTCTCTGCTGTAATGTCCATAATAGGAATAGCTTCTGGCCATCTCGTGAATCTGTCTACGGCTGTAAGACAGTATTTGTAACCGTTTGAGATTGGCAGTGGTCCTATTAGATCAATATGGACGGTGGTAAATCTGGCACGTGGAAGTTGAAAATTTCCAGGATTAGTTGATACGTTTCGAGTAGTCTTCGCTCGCTGACAAGCTTGACATTTCTTTGTCCATTCACGGCAATCTTTCCGTACGCCGGGCCATACGAAACGCTGAGCTACAAGTTTAGCAGTGGCATTGGCACCAGGATGGCTGAGTGAATGTATGCTTTGAAATACTTGGTAGCGAAACGGTGATGTGACAAAGGGTCTCAGTGTCTGATTCTTGTCATCGCAGTACAGCTGTATTTGTGTACCAGGAATGATCGTCTTACGTAAGTTGAGAGACGATTCTCCTTCTATCAGTCGTTTCAGCTCAAGATCATCGGCTTGTGACTGCGCTAGCTCTGTCAAGTCTATTGGCTTTGTCAGTTCTTCAATCCTCGATAGTGTATCTGCCACAACGTTGTCCTTTCCAGAAATGTGCCGTATATCGGTAGTAAATTGTCCGATATAGTCGAGGTGGCGAAATTGTCGTGGTGAGCATTTATCCTTTCTAGTTGTAAAGGCGTGACATAGAGGTCTGTGATCCGTAAAAACGGTAAAATGCCTTGCTTCTAACATATGTCGGAAGTATCGGATACCCTCGTAAATCGCTAGTAGCTCCCTGTCATATGGAGAGTATTTACTTTGCGAAGGACTTAGTTTCCGTGTAAAGAAACCGAGAGGTTGCCAAGCATCATTTTTGTATTGGTGTATAGCAGCTCCTATTGCTTTATCTGAAGCATCAGTTACGAGCGCGATCTTTGCGTTCAAGTCTGGATGAGCTAAGAGTGTTGTGCTGCATAGACTATTTTTGCACTCTTCGAATGCCTTTAAGATTTCTCCTGTGATGTCTACTGGATGTGAGCCTTTGACCTTATCAGTCAGAAGAGAGTGTAGAGGTGCTTGAATTTCCGCGGCATCTGG
This sequence comes from Dryas iulia moderata, assembly GCA_019049465.1. Lineage (NCBI taxonomy): Eukaryota > Metazoa > Arthropoda > Insecta > Lepidoptera > Nymphalidae > Dryas > Dryas iulia. Next base: position 3,072,831 of record CM032428.1, read on the forward strand.
GATGAATTTTCGGTAAAAATTCAGCATGCCTAAGAATCTTCTTAATTCTCTCACAGTCTTAGGCACAGGAAATTCTTTAATTACCTCGACTTTGGATTCCAATGGTTTGATGCCATTAGATGAAACGGTATATCCCAAGAAAGACACTTCAGAAACTCCAAAGACGCATTTTTGATGTGTTTATCACCATCCCATACTCCCGAAGCTTTTGAAACAGACTTCGTAGGTGACGTTGATGTGTTTCTTCATCAGGGGAAAATATGAGGAAATCGTCTAAGTATGCGTAGACAAAGTCTAATCCTCTGGTCATCTCGTCAACAAAACGCTGGAAGGTCTGGCCGGCGTTTCTGAGTCCAAAGGTCATATATGGGAACTCATAAAGACCAAATGGTGTCGTGATGGCCGTCTTTGCAATGTCTTCAGAGAATACTGGTATCTGGTTGAACGCTTTTACGAGGTCGATTTTGGAGAAAACATGACAACCTGATATGTTATGCGTGAAATCATGAATATTCCGAATCGGATAGCGGTCAGGAATTGTTCTTGCATTAAGCATCCGGTAATCACCGCATGGACGCCATCCACTTTCCTTCTTTGGGGCTAGATGCAAAGGTGATGCCCATGGACTCTCTGATGGTCGAGCTGTTCCATTTTTAATCATAGCTGCGAACTCTTCCTTGGCTATGAGCAATTTATCTGGAGCCAAGCGACGTGGTGAGCAAGATACTGGGGGTCCAGGTGTAGTCCTGATATGATGGACAGTGTTGTGGTTAACAACCTTCTCGTTTCCAGCAGGTCGTGTGATCTCCGGAAATTGACGTAGCAGTGTGTGGTAGTTTGAATCACCCAGCAATGTCTTCACTGAAGAAATCGTGCTGGATGATGATACTGATTCTGCTGAAGTCGTCAGGGTTGTGGTGCTATCGATGAGACGCTGGTTACGGCAGTCGACTATAAGACCATAATATGACAAGAAGTCGACGCCAATTATAGCCTTAGTGACATCTGCCACTATAAATCGCCATGTATAGTCTCGACGCAGGCCAAGATTCAGTTCAAGATGAGCAAAACCGAATGTTGAAATAGAAGTCCCATTCGCGGCATAAAGTTGGTAATTGGTCGGAGATCTTCTTTCACGTAGAGCTGTGCGAGGGAAGACGCAGAGATCGCTCCCTGTATCAACGAGAAACTGCATCTTCGATTTTCGATCCGTTACGAAAAGGCGACCAGATACATTATGGCTATCGGATGTCGCCATTACCGATTGCCTTGGTAGTTTTCCGACTTAAAATCGCATGGCTTCACACATTTATTGGCATTCTTTCCGTGTTTATTGTGATACCAACATAATGGAAATTTTCTGTAGTTGGACTGTGATCTTGTTTGTACTGTTGGGCTGCGTCGTCTTCTTGATCTCGATCTTGGTCTGTGACTTCGAGCAGAGAGAGCTTTTACTTGCTTGGTGAGCTCATCTATTTGTTTCGCCATTGATTCAATGGTTGACTGGGGAGCAGATGTTGAAGCAACTTGAGGTGTGCACGGGACCAATTCATGTAAGCTGTCAGCTAAGTCGGCCAGAGCTTGAAGGTCGTAAGTCTTCTGAGCCACAATAATCGGTTGAAGAGCAGTAGGCAGACGACTTATCCATATAGTTTTAATAAAATCGTCTGGAACTGATGGACCTGCCAATCTTTGCAGGTGTCGGAGAAATTGAGATGGTCTCCGGTCTCCTAACTCTTCGTGAACGAGTAATTGTTTTACCTCTTTCTCGCGCGAGGCTGACAGACGCTTGATTAATTCAGATTTAAGTCTTTCGTACTTCCCTGTCTTTGGTGGTGAAATAATTATATCCTTCACTTCAGCTGCGTAACGGTGCTCCAATGTCGAAGTTACGTAATAAAATTTTGTATCGTCGTCAGTAATTCTCGACAATACAAAATTGCCTTCCAATTGTGAAAACCAAACTGCAGGTTCTTCTGCCCAGAACGGTGGTGGTCGCACTCCGGCTCGAAATATGTCAGTCGTGTCGTGAGGTGTAAGCGGTCGTCGTGACTCGGCATTTACGTTCGAGTTACCTCCATTTTGTGGTTCCATTTTATTCCACCAAATAATCAAGTGTTTCTTACTTGTGCTGGTTAACTAATCCTCTTCGTTTTCAGCTTCTTTGTTTTCAGCGGGGTCACCAATGTAGCGGAGTTGTGAATGATGTAGATGAGGTTGAGTAAAACAAAGTTTCTTCCACTACTAATTTATTTCTTGTCGAAATGACAAACACGTAGATAGGCACAGCACAGAATAGATTGAGAATAGAAATAAGAAGAAATATGAAGATAAGTTTAGATGAAAGAAGGAAGTATGACTTATTACAATGACTTAAGATTCAAAATCGTGAAGCAAATTACAAGCGATAAGCGACGTGCGTTTAGTACGAGATCTAGGATTCGACTGGTGGCGGAAGGCGGCCGAGCCGATGCGCTTGCGTTCCTTTGTTTAAAGTAACGGTACTTTATGTTGAAGAGACATTTCTACTATGCGATCGCGCGGCGACGGCCTTCCGACATTACATAAATATTTTATTTAATTATTTGATTTTAAAGCGTAAATATTTATATTGTGTATTACATGTATATGTTATAATATATAATACGTATTTATTATATAATTTATATAAGTATATAAAGTATTATATGTACATATGTTATATTAATATTTGTATTTATGTTATAATTATTTTATGAATAAAAAATATATATTATATGATTATATATAATGTTTTATTTATATAAGTTATATAGGTTGTAGGAATCTGGTAAGTGTCGCGTTCGCCACAAGGTAATGTTAAGATACTCCGTTGTCCACTTTCCGCCAAATTCTGGGGGCGTTACCTACATGTTGTAAAATGAAATATTAAATATTTCAATTACTCGAAGGGGAATTGAACACACAACCAGTCACGTTTACAGTGAGACTTTGTGCCACTGCGCTGTGCCATATTCCGCTCAATTTTTGATTTGGTTATAATAGTTTTATTTCAAAATAATGGAAAATTATGGAAACAAAAGATCTGATTATGCAAATTGTAATTAGAATTTTATTTATGTTTTCATTCTTACATACACTTATCACTATTACAATTATACATTTCGATAAGTAAAATTAATTAATACAAATAAATAAAGTTCGAGTGTCTGTTTGTAATATTAAAATAACCATTTTTACTAAACGCATATATTAAAATAACATTATTTACGTTTTTGTCCCGGTTAATCTCTGCAACGGATAAACCAATTTTTACAAGACTTTCACTAGAAAATAAAGTAATAAGGAGTAACGTAGAACTTTTAATTTAAATTAACTTTTATGTTAAACTCAACATGAATAAAGTCACAGGTAAAGCTAGTATTAAATAAAAATATTACACACTAGAGCTACATTCAATCTTGTGTAGCCATTTCCGCTATCATTCGTAAGATGAGCAAGATCCAGAGGGACTGAGTTAATTTTTCATATCTGTACTTGTGAACCGAAACACGTATGCAATTTCCTTTTCAATTACTTTCAACTTTTCAATGCGGTCTGAAATATTGTGAAATGGGGGCTTCGACTGGAAATTTTAGCTTAATATTAAATTAATGTACGTGGAAAATTGTTTTCATTATTGCACTTATCCTATAGTTATTTTATTTGGTACACGGTATGGTTGTGGGTTTGATTTCCACTTGGGGAAAGTAGCTAAGACGAAGCGCGGCGTTGAGTTCCGCCATTCCACACGTAATGTCTCGATTTGTGAATTGGAAAGAGGAGTGTCTGAGAGGAGGTAAAGAAGAGTGTAGCTGTCTGATTTCGTTAAAAGTGTTATATTTTTACATAGTTTTTTTTCATTTGCAGTGTAATATATTCGGGAATAGAATTGTGCAACTCAGTTATGTAGTATACACCTACAACCGATTGAGCTGAAATTTCGTATACACGGTTAGTTTGTATGTATGCATGGTTAGCAGTGTGACGTCATTTTAAACCCAATATGGCAAAACACTCAAGATGGGAAATTAGTTAACTTTTAATTATACTTTTTTTAATATTTTTAATGTATTTTGATCAAATATACATATATATTTGTAACCTTTAACAGTTTGCGGATAATAATTCGATCAAAGCTTATTTTTTAAATTGTTTTTTTACTTATTCTCATGTTTTTTTACTTATACTCAGCCTCACGCTGTATTCTACACACAGCAGGGTAGGCAAAGGGAACCTAGTGTTAAGACACTCCGTTTCCCATTTTCCGCTAAATCTGGAGGCATTGCGTGTTAAGTGGCGGAACTTACCGCCGCGCTTTTACACCAGACCGAAGAAAATGGAAATATTAAGTATTTCTCCTTCCACTTTTCCACTTCTCGACTGGGAATCGAACCCACAACCTTTACAGTCGCACTTTGTGCCACTGCGCCACGACTGGCCACATATTCTTTCATCGCTTAAAACTGTTATGTCAACATTAAACAATTTCAATTGAAACAGTTAAATTATTTACGCTTTAACTAAAAAATTCAAAGCTATCTCTCTACTTGTGACACACCAATTAACTATTAAATGAAAATAAAAATTCAATGAAAGCTCCGTTACTGAAACCTAACAAATCACTGCCTATTCAGGTCACTACAGAAGAACAAAAGAATCGATGTCATAGTAAAACTTATTTGATAACAATGGCTTTGTCGTTTATCAGCTTGTATGAAGTTTTAAAAAGGTTTTTGTATAGATTTTTTTTTCAAATGATTGGTGACATTGGTTGTTTTTTTTTAAATAAAGGTTGATTTTTTGTTGTTTGGTAGAGGAAAGTAGCTAGTTAATTCAAAAATAAAATAATCGTACTTTTTTTCTTAAGAAATGTTGAATTTTATCATTTAAAAGCAAGAAATGTAATAAATATAAATTAAAAAAATGTTAGCTAAAATTGTTAGAAAAGCTTTTAAATTCTTAAAAATAATGTTTAAATAAATAAAGAAATAAGCAATCAACAATTACATATGGAGTATTTTACAACATTGTAGTAAAATAACCCTATAAGGTCTTCAAAGTATACGTAATAATGTATTGACTAAATACACAATGGTAATTGATTTGGTTTCCACTCTGGGGCAATGATTTTATTTAAATAATCTTCATTTTTCCGCTATGAAAACAAGAAAAAAGGTGGCATTAAGCTCCACCATTCAATACGCAAAGGTCTAAGATACGGACAGAGAATGGAGAACGGAAATAAAATATAGGCATATTTTTAACTATACTTAAAAGAAATTCTATTCCATATAACAAAACAGCTATTGATTTTTCAAGATGCGAATCAATTAATTTTGATGCGAATGAATCAATTACTTTTTCGACGAGGAAATTAAAACAACTGTAAAACATCCTGTGTATACGCGAACCGTCGCCCGTAACCAGTTGTACACGACACGGGCCAACAATACTTACGGCGAGCGCACTGCAGCCTACCTTGTTCCAAGATTAATTAACAGACTACCCTTAGATTTATGTAATAACATTACAAAAACAAATATCAAAACAAAGTTAAAATTGTATTGTCTAAACAATATTGATAATAATTTTATATAATAAACACATGTAACATACGAGCATAACATAACTGTAACATCGGCTCAAACCATTTTGGTTTTTAGATGTTCTGTATTAAAGTGTATACCCATCTGTAATATGATAATAAATAAATAAAAAAAAATATAAAAATTACATTAAAACTTTTTATTCTTATTTTAATTATATCGCCAAGATCCTAATGGACCCAAAGTTCTGAACGAAGCTTCAGATTCAGGTAAAAGTTTTCATAAAACGAATTGAGCAGTAATGGAACTTCGTAATCATATTAATAGCAGATGTTGAGATGAAAATATCAAATTTGTTTCGGTGAAATATGAAAGCACACAAAACTAAAAGCTCGGCTTATAAAAAGCGACACTGATAGATGGCCTAAATACTGGGAATATGTTATATTTAATATATTTATTTATTATAACGTGTTAACCTTTTATTGAAAATGAATGGAAACGTTGAGACCATTGTGGCGCAGTGGAACATCGACTAAAATGCGTTTGGTTGAGAGTTCGAGTCCCATTTGAAAGAATGATCATAATTTAATCTGCGGCGTTGATTTCCGCAAGTCAACACATAATGTCTCGATTTCTGATATAAAATGAAGAACAGAGTTTCTTAACACATTATCGTATGTAACTGCCCTGCCATGTATATAAAAGGGTGAAGCTACGAAAGCTGTATCTTAGAAAAAAAAATAAAACACATTGACTAGAAAATAGACAAATCAATGTCAAAAATTCATCAAACATACATACATAAGCACGAGATAATAATTTATTCCATTAAAAACAATCTGATAACGATCCAGTGAATCAAAATGTAATCCTTTATTCATTAAATGTTTAAAAACAGTTTAAACAAACAATGGACTTTAATACCACTTTGTAGGTCCAATCACCCCTGTAGTGTTCCTGGAAGGACGCCAAAATGAAACATTGAGAAAGATAATATGAAACAAATGATAATAAATTTCCCAGCTGTCTGAAATTCGTTAATTGGTTATTATAAAAAAATAATTAATAAAAAAAAAATCTTGTGCTGCTAAGTGACTAAGTGGCTGAGGACGCACAGCCAAATTTACTTTTTTTTTTAGCTTCACGCTATATCCCGCACACAGCAGGGTAGGTAAAGGGGAACCTAGTGTTAACTCTGCGTTCCCCACTTTCCGCCGAATTCGGAGGCATTGCGTGTTAAGTGGCGGAACTTAACGCCGCGCTTTACCTCGGCACCAGAGCGAAGAAAATGGAAATATTAAATATTTCCACTCCTCGAGTGGGAATCGAACCCACAACCAGTCGTTTACAGTCACACGCTTGTGCCACTGGGCCACGACTGGCCAAATTTACTGGATGTAGAAATATGAAATTTGACACATATGTTCCTTAAAACCTTCGACTACAATCTGTAAGGGAAGGTTTTAAGAGAGAGAGAGATTTTCCAAATTCCTACAAAAATGGAAAAAATCTTTTAGGTTTTTTACTCTCAGGCAACGAATACTGGTCAATGTTCAATTTATTTATTAATTTATATTTTTTTAAACTTCTCAATAAAAACTATTCAAGTATATATTCACTTTGTATAATCTTATCACCTTCTTATCTGAATAATTGCTTAGAAAATAAAAAATATATATACGTGTTCCTTAAATTTCATATTACTTTGAATGGCAGAGTCCAGCATCGACTACGACTTTAATCTATTTTGCTAGCAGACTGTCATCTAGTGTCAAGTCACTCCTATGCCCGCTTTTTGCCTAAAGTTGAGCCATTACGTGAAAAGTGGTGATACTCAACCTTAGCTTTATCTCATCGTAGTGGTGTAATGAAAAGATTTTGAATTTCTCATATATTACTTAAATAATTAGAAATGTCATAAATTTAATTTAACGTTGGGCTGACAAGAATTTAATAAAAAAAAATATTTAAATTTAAATTCGAGACGATCTGGTGACTGATCTGGAGAACGTGATTATTTGTCAAATCACCAAATTTGTAAACGCGATATAACATGAAATTGTAAATGTAGTTGTGGTTTCGATTTCCAGTCAGGTAAATGATTTTTACGATATTTAATGTTTTCATTTTATTTCTTCACCTTGATGAGAAGACAAATCACGGTGTTGAGTTCTACCATTCAACATGTAACGTTACTGACTCGAGTGCAAAGTAAAAAACAGACTGATACTAGATTACATGGGCCTACCCTGCTATTTGGTAAAAAGCATGAAGGTGTTATTTTTTATTGAAACTTATAAAATTTTACACATTTGAAATTAGAAACTGAGAGCTTTCATATAAAAAAAATCTTTGTTCAATAAATTTTCAATATTGAAAACATTTTTAAAATCGAAATAGGTCGAAGCACCTCACTAATTTAATATAACCTTTTTATTACTTTAAGGTGATAATACTCAGAAATAAAAGGTTCTATATGAGGAAGATATAAACATATAGCTTAATTGCCTGCAGCTTGGACGGCATCCAAAAGACGTGAGTTCAAATCCTATCAGGTACAGGCTTTCCTATATAATTTCAACATTTTTGTATGAAATGCCATAATTTTAGTAAATTTCTAGGTATATATAGACATATCTATAAAGATATTATCGATGGCCCCTTATGTATACATAAAAGGCCATCTTGGTGCAGTGGGACTGAGTCTGACAGTAAACAATAATGTAGTTTGATTTTCTATAGGTAAAATGATTGTATATTTACAACTTCACTGCTTTTCTTGGATAGCAGTAGTTAGAGAGAACTAAGTATCGAGACAATGCGTTTTCCATTTTCGAGACTGGTTATTGAGTAGCGGAGCTCAACGCCGCCGTTTTATTGTGTTATCAGAGTAGAATAAAGCGTGAAGCAGCTAAAAACAGCTATTTTAAAACCTAACTAATCTCGGTAACATTAAATTTTCTCTGGCTACACTATAGTATAAAAAATCTACCTATAACCAACCAATAAACGTCATTTTTCCATGTATAGAAACACACAGAACCACCAAATCAGGTGAACGATATTAAAATAGATAGATGACGCCAGCCGCAGGTGCACTTATTTAGCCTCTACTTTAATAGCTTTGAACGTTCAATTTCAAATTTAATTCGCATGAACGGATCGAGCTGGGGCTGAATGGTTATTATGAACGCGATTTGTGTGAAATCTAAGCGAAATTGGCTCACCGAAACACCTATTGGCCGGATAATACGGTTATCTATACATTACATATGCTGTAAATGAAATTTTGGTATATTAAATGAATAGAAATATATTAAATGATTGATATTTATAGTATTGATTAAATCTTGTTGTATTGATGTGTTTTGTTTAAATAGAAGTTGTTGATTTGTGTCATGTTTTAAGTGCAATATTTGAATTATGAGCAAACCTCTTTCTTTTATTTTACACATTTATTTAGTAGTGCAAAGTAGATAGAGGAAATGTAATAAAATTTCATTATAACTACTTTTCACAAAATGTCGATTGTATTTTGCCTGTTTACTCGATAATACGATTATCTTTACATTACATATGCTGTAAATGAAATTTTGGAATATTAAATGAATAGAAAACTTGTTGATTTGATATGTTTTGTTTTTTTTTTAACAATTTAATTTATATCACTACGGACATAAAGTCTGTACCTTTTTTAAAATAATCTTTTTTATATATATATATATAAATTCCTTTTTTCATTAACAATAACAGAGCTTAAAACTAAGTAAGCTTTAACTAAGTTTATAAAGTATACCATAATCAATGTATATAATTTATATCAATTTATCAATGTAGATATTTTGTTTGTTTTGTTTGTTAATGTTTTGTTTAAATAGTTGTTGTTAATTTGAACTAAAATATTTGCTGTATAAGCTAATTTCTTTTTCTTTTATGTTACATATTTCTTTAGTTTTGCAATATCGGCAGATAATTGAATTTGTTATTATATTAAAATTTCAGTACACTCTCCACTTTTCACGCTTTATAAGTGTTATAATACGAGTTCCAATAAGACAAAAATGGCTAGATTCAAAGTGACAGTAAGCCTTATTCGTTTGATATATCTTTAAATATGTATTTCTAAATTATAAATTATGATTTTATTTATGAAATTTATTTGCTAATTCTTGAAAGACAATGTTTCAGGCCGAAATTTATTTAAATTTTAAGACGAAAATTTACTGTGAACTAAATTCACAGTTAAAGTTTTTATAAAAGAAGTGCAAAAAGTTCATTTTTCAATATTTCTCATAATAATGTATTTAAGTAATACATAAATTTACAATTACTAAAATAATCTATCTGAGGCCAGTAGTGGCGCAGTGGCACAAGCGGGTGACTGTAAACGAATGGTTCTGGGTTCGATTCCCACTCAAGGAGTGGAGGTATTTCATATTTCCATTTTCTTCGCTATGGTATCGAGGCAAGGCACGGTGTAAAGTTCCGCCACTTAACACGCAATACCTCCAAAATTCGACGGAAAATGGTGAACGGAGTGTCTTTACACTGGGTTCCCTCTGCCTACCTTGCTGTGTGCGGAAAAGCGTGAAGTTAAAAAAAAATCCAATATCCACAACCGCCTATATGACATACACTTCCGCATAAAGTGACATAGACGTTGCTAAGACAACACTTATTTTACCCATTAATAACCTCTAATACTTATAACAGTATGTCTATACATTAATTTAAATTTGGTTTACCACTCAATTTTATCACCTAGCTTTGGTAAGTTCATTTCAATGGATTTAAATCGCTAAATGAGCTAGATCTGATTTATGCACGCATTTGTTATTATTAAGCTCTTAGGGCGTTATATTATGGGGCTATTGTTCATGATTACCTTAAAATTTAGATGTTTTATAATATTACATATATTTTCATTAACTCATGCTTTTATTATGGCTCCCTTATGAAAATGTAAATATTTGTATGGAAATTTGGTAGTTGACTTATTTTGCTAGATTTTGCTTGTAATGTTGAAGACGTTTAAGTTTTTAATAGCTTTATTAAATTAAAGCTTTCCCTATTATTTGTCATTATTATTTATGTATTTGTTCCTTCGTGTTCTTTTTTTTCTGTTTTACGCTTTACTGAGAGGGTCTGAGAGTTCCACATGTTAAAACACTCCGTTCTTCATATTTCGTACGAAATTAAGATGCACTTTGTCTATGATACCAGCGAAAAAAAAATGCAAGTCCAATGAGTGACAATCGTACCTATAACCAACGTCGCTACAATCAGATGCTACCACCCCACGAAGGACCCTTTATGTTTTTCGGTTTATTTATTAATAAATATTATGAAGTATATAGAAAATACATAGCTTATCTTCCTTGCATCTCATTAATAAGTACAAGTTTAACATGACCTTTATGAGATTGAAGCTATTATATATTATACCTTTTAACTTTGGGTAAGAAAATTTAATTCGTCTAGGGGCACCGTTGTTCACTACATAAGCAGTATCTTTGTAAAACAAATATTTCTTACGCGACGAAATATGTTAAATATCTTAACTTCTTTTACCGAATTTAAAATGCGAAAATTGTGAGCAAGAAACTTTAAAAAAATATGTTACTAAAAAGAAGCTATATATTTAATTCTGTCGAAGAGCGTCAAGATAATTGTAAAATGTACTGAATAAGTCTTATATTATTCAGTACATTTTACAATTTTCTAGTTCATATATAGCTGTCCATATAAAACGTACTAGTTAGTACTTAGCGAAACTCAACGCTGCGCTGTTTTACAATATCGTGAACCCACAACTCAATTACGCTTTCTGAAATAAATTTTATATATAATCACTTCTTCTTTTTCTAGCTTCACGTTGTATCCTTTGCGGGTTAGTCAGAAAGAACGGAGCGCCAAACGCTAGGGGGGTCCTCATGCTTTTTACGTGACCTTTCTCCAGTATCGCCGATAGTGTGTTTTCGAAGGTCAACCGAGGTCTCCCCCTGCCTCTCTTACCACTTTCTATTTAAATATCACTTAAAAACAATACATGCTATACTATAATTAGTGACAATGAAAACAACATAATAACATGAAATAACAACAAAATCGAGTTTCCATCTATAATCATCGACATTACATCAACGAAATCGATTTTTTCCATAATAATTACCTCCAGCTCAAAGAACAATAAAGTCGCCATAGCAAGATTAATCATATCAGCCTTTTTCAACCAAACGGAAGGGGATTACAAAAAATATTCTTTTGTTTAGCCAGAGTCATATATCAAAACGTCAGTACCAATATGACCCGCGTTACCCGACTGTCAATAACACAACCTAACTCTTACATACGGTGAACCGTATTACTTTCACCTCACTATCTCGTCTGATCATATAATATGTAATTGAGTTATATGGGACAGGGGATATCGCTTATCTTTTTAAGTATGTATGTATGTATGTAATGATATGCATTTTGGTTATACTTAGCCGTATACTGAAAATTATTTTCATTTTTTCCATGATTTTTTCTTTCTTTATTCAATTGGTCTTTATTAAGTGGTCTTTATAAATTTTTTTTATAGCTTCACGCTGTATCCCGCACACAGCAGGGTAGGCAGAGGGAACCTAGTGTTAAGACACTCCGTTCCCCACTTTCCGCCGAATTCGGAAGCTTGCGTGTTAAGTGGCGGAACTTAACGCGGCGCTTTACCGCGACACCAGAGCGAAGAAAATGGAAATATAATTTCCACCCCTCGAGTGGGAATCGAACCGACATCCAGTCGTTTACACTGGGCCACGACTGGCCACAGACTGACACTGACTGACACTGACTTTATAAATTAATATATTTTTTTATAGTTCTGAAGTGAATAGTTTAATTTTTCTGCACTCTTTCGCCCGCATAGAAGATAGTAAGAGAGAATATAGTGTTAAGACACTATACTTCCGTCTACTCCTACTTTGTATTTTCCGTCCGAAACGAAACACTCCGCAATATATGACGTAACACTTCTTCATAGAGTTCATCATTCCCTGAGTGGAAATCGAACCCACGACCAAAGGCCTACCGTATGTCCCTTATTTTAAGTAATTTATTTATTTAAAATTTAATCTTTATTCATAAAATACTGCAACAAAAACTTAATATAAAATAAATACAGTCATCGAAACAGTATAAGCATAATAAAATACCTTTCATATTTCGTGTGCCATTCATCTGACGTAATGAAATTCAAATATGAAACTCTGTATTGCAATCAATACGTAATAAACTTTCAAATAAAGATATAACAGATGGCGAGCCAAGTTGGATAAATTATTCATGAATCTGATTATATTGGAATAAACAAAGCTTTTATGGCTCAAAATGGATTTTGTATCAGTTAACAGTTGCGAAAAAGTTCCAATTTAAGTCTTTGAATTTAATAATACTGGTGTGTTTTTGTAAAACAGATGTATTGATCATTAACTGAGCGCTAAATATATTGATAATATAGTAATTTAATAGTAATAGTGTTTTGTAGAGCCTTAGGCTTTTTCCTGCACAATAGGTTAGTCTAGTGTCAAGACACTCCGTTTTCCACTTTCTGCTCCTAATCAAGACCTTGCGTGTTGAGTGGCAGAATTCAGGGCTGAACTGTCTTTTTACTAAAGTGGAGGAAAAAAAAAATTAATATATTGATTCCCTCTTGTGGAATCGAATCCACAATCAATGGCGTTTACAGTTAGACTATGCCGTTGTGCCACGATAGACTATCATTCTAGTGCAATATTGAAAATATAATTTGTTTTTTTTAATATATAAACAACTGTACTTTGTTTGATAATCAGAGGGAACGAAAGTATAACATAACTAGTACAGATTTGAGGCCAGCAAGGACAAAGTGTGACTATAAAGCGACTGATTGTAGGTTCGTTTCCCACTCGAGGAGTCGAAATATTTAGTATTTCCACTTAGTACGCAATGCTTCCAAAATTCAGCAGAAAGTAGGGAACGGAGTGTCTTAATATTAGGTTCCCTCTGCCTACCCTGCTGTGTTCGGGATACAATGTGAAGCCAAAAAAAATCCCATTTTCTTCAACATAGTTCACTACTGTCGCCTATCGTAAAGAATTAATTTGTAAATTGCCTTTTCACTCAGCTAGAATCTAGACTTAGAAAACTTTCACTGTCGGGTAAATTACAGAACGTTAATATCCAATATGTGTATATTTAAAAAAAAAACCGTCTCGTATAACACCATTGATGTACATTGAATACAACAAAGAAATGAAATGTAGCGCAACTGAAACAATATCAATTTTAAGCCCTTTGTTACTATTTTCGTTTATTGATTTTTTAATATTTTTTGCTTTACACTTTTAATTACATAGCAGAGTCAGGTCAGAGGGTCAATACACTCCACTTTCCACTCTAATTCAAGACGTTGAGTAGTGGACTTCAATGTCACATTTTGTTTTGTTTTGTTTTTTGTTTTGTTTCACGCTGTATCCCCCACACATCAGGGTAGAAAGAGGGAACCCAGTGTTAAGATACTGCGTTCCCCACTTTCCGTCGAATTCGTAGGCATTGCGTGTTAAGTGGCAGAACTTAATGTGCTTTGCCTCAATACTACAGCGAAGAAAATGAAAATGATAGGTGTTTCCACTCCTCGAGTAGGAACCGGATGCACAACCAGTCGCTTTACAGACACGCTTTGTGTCTCTGCGCTACGACTGTCATGTTGTGTAATGAAAAAAAATATATCATGATGATTACACTAAATGGGACTTGAACCCACAGCCACTTGTCATTACAGTCTCCGTCCTACTGCCATGGTGGTACACGCCACAATAGTCTCAAATAATTTATTAACAAAAATAATTCAATAATTTATTAATTGAAATACGTTTAATGAATAATTAAAATATATTTTTATAATTTTAATTCTCTTTAAAACAATTAAATAACCACAAGCAAAACCATTCGCTCTTATACGTAAAACTATTAGACCCAATAGCATAGGAAAGAGACCTGAAGAAAATTCTTGGCGTATTTTCAACAGTAGTATTCTATTAAGTTTTAATTTTTGGCCATGCAAAGTTGAAACTCAATTTCAAGCAAACGTTAACATCTATGTACGCCGACGTGCCATGTGCCAGTTCTAGAGGTGATAAAAAGTAATTGCAATGTCGTTACAACGTTTTCATAACCTTGGTTTTGTTTAAGAATTTTTAGTTTAAATAAAAGCTGTTTCTGATTAGAATAATGTTAACTTAAATTAGGGATAGGGATTTAAAATTCAGTCAGTCAGTCAATTCAGTCAATTTTTTTTTAGCTTCACACTGTATCCCGCACATAGCAGGGAAGGCAGAGGGAACCTAGTGTTAAGATACTCCGTTCCCCACATAATCAACATAACCTGAATTCGGGGGAAAAGTGGAGTCCGGGGGAAAACAGAGTGATTTCACACTAGGTTCTTGATCCCGATATTCGAGAAAAAGCAGGAGACTCATTATTAAATAACTCATATTGTGTAAAATGCCAATATCAATAAAAAATATACCTGCATAGATTTTAGAATATTTTGCCAAGATAATAATTAAGTCGCATAATAAGCGTAATATTAAGAATAAAATATCTCATATATTTTAAATATATATTATTTTATGAAGAAAGTCCTTTGAATATGAAAAATGACAAGGTTAGGAACCGTGAAGGTTTAGTATTAACTCACTCACTCACTATGCTTTATTGGTAACAAGCATTAACAAGTGTCATATTGCGCTATCCAAAATCTAAAAAATATTCTAAAATCATATCTATCTGATCGCCAAATGCCAAATACGATTTCTATAACACAAACATAAAAAAAACATCTTTTCAATATAAATAAAAAGAAAAAAATTACAAAAAAGTACAATCAGCAGAAAAAAAATTAAAACAAATCGCGTATCTCCCAGCTATCTAAAATATAATAAGCGTTCTACATTTCTAATTTCGTTGCGTTGGCATATTACGAGGGTTTCCTTATAAATTTGAAAATATATAAGACAATGTTAGGAACCGCAAATCCGTTTCTAGTAGTTGATTTTTTACACCAGACCACTTACTCATTTGATTACATTTTAAAAAGCTATGATATAATAAGCATTAACAAGTTGCGCTTCCCAAGACTTAATAATTACTCTAAAATCATATCTTAAGATCGCCAAATGCCAAATACAATTTCTATAACACAATCATTTAAAAAAAAATACCTTTTCTTTTTGTTTTAGTATTAAGCACACCAAGGTAGAGAGAGGGAACCTAATGTTAAGACACTCCCACTTTCCGCCGAATTCGGAGGGATTACATCTTAAGTGGCGGAACTTGACGTCACGCTTTGCCTCGATACCAGAGTGAAAAAAATGGAAATATTAAATAATTCCACTTCTCGAGTGGGAATCGAACCAACAACCAGTAGTTTACAATCACACGTTTGTGTCACTACGCCACGACTGGCCCCAAAGCTTTTTACCTTTTCAATATAAATAAAACGAAAACCATTACAAAAAAGTACAATCAGCAGAAAAAAAATTAAAACAAATCGCGTATCTCCCAGCTATCTAAAATATAATAAGCGTTCTACATTTCTAATTTCGTTGCGTTGGCATATTACGAGGGTTTCCTTATAAATTTTTCGTGACAGCTTTCAGTTGCTGTGTATCAACTTTGGTGAATAAATCAAAACGCCTCGCCTCACCCTTTTGTATTTTCAACAGAAAAAGGAAGAGTCAGTAATAGCAATGATAAGATTGTTCTGTAAGATTTTTTTCCGCTCTGAAATCGAATTTTTGGGGAAGGAAAATGTTCAATTTTATATTTTTTGTCAGTTTTTTTTAGGATTTTAATATAAGTTTAGATGATTGACATAAAGTCTATTGTTAGTTAAAATCAAGCTAAAAATTAATTAAAAGGGTATATTTTTTTAGGTTTTCATGATGTAGGTATCTAAACAATCAAAATAAATTGTCTGTTTGTAATATTAAAATAACCGTTTTTCTAATTGCATATATATGTACATACGTACATATATAAATATTAAAATAACATTTTACACATTTTGTCTATCTGTCCTTTTGTTCTTTTATTGGATTGGCTGGATCAATTTCAGTCAGAACTTCCACTGGGGAATGGGTGATGTAACAGGGAGTAACTATTACAATATTATTTTAAAATTAAATTGTACGCAGGTGAAGGGACAGGTATAGCTAGTTAATAGTATACAACTGTCTATAGATTCAAACATTTTAATAAGACAATGTATAAAAAACCCACGCACACATCAAATATCTCAATGGTGAATCCCCTTCACCACCAGTTTCCTACCGTTAGAATTTTTTCCCAATACTGATTAATACATATATATTGTTTTTTTAGCTTCACGCTGTATCCCGCACACAGCAGGGTAGGCAGAGGGAACCTAGTGTTAAGACACTCCGTTCCCCATTTTCCGCCAAATTCAGAGGCTTGCGTGTTAAGCGGCGGAACTTAACGCCGCGCTTTAGCTCGACACCAGTGCGAAGAAAATGGAAATATAATTTCCACTCCTCGAGTGGGAATCGAACCCACAACCAGTCGTTTACAGTCTTGCCCACGACTACTGGGCCACGACTGGCCACTATATATTGTTTTTGTCTTATTTATAGAAAAAAACAAATTCGATATCCATACAAGTTTATCAGAAGACAAAATAAATAAACAAGTATATGTACACTAGTATTTATTTACGCGACACATGTGTTTGCCAAACAATATTTTCTGTGTAAAATCTGAAAACATTCCTTCAAGAGAAGAAAAAACATTCGAGAAAATGTAAACGTCACTTGTCGCGAGTGTGCCCGGAGCGTGATTTTAAACCAAACTTCAAAAATGCAGTGTAAAATTGAAACGATGTACCTTTTTACTTGAGTGACATAACATTGAAGTATACATTTCTTTCATATAGCAGGGTAGTCAGATGGAATCTAGTGTTAAGACACTCCGTTCTTTACTCTTCGGCCGAAATTGATTGGCGGAATGTCGAATGGCGGAAGTTATTACCGCGCTTTGTCTTAGGCTAAGAAAGGAGAAATAAAAATAATTTAAGTATAATTATTCCCCGTAGAGAGAATCAAACCCACAATCATTGTAATAATAGTGATATTTTATATGCACATTGCACCATACTAATAATGAAGGTGTACGTTTCGTTTTCCATGTTGCTCTCTGACACAGCATATTTTAAGTTTAAGAAAATAAATTCAGAAAAGATTACCTCTAAGTTTTCTTTTCCCACTTCTGAATATGCAATAAATATTAACCATATAGAAAAAGGGCTTGTGTGGCGCAATGGGACAGTATTTGACTGTAAAGCGATGGTTGTGGGTTCGATTCCCACTTGGAAAATGATTATATTTAAATTATCATTTCTTCGCTCTGGTACGTACCTCAGACAAAGTGCGGCGTTGAGTTTCACCACTCAACATGCAACGTCTAGATTTTGGAGGGAAAGTGTAGGACACAGTGTCTTGACACCAGGTCCCCTCTGACTATCCAACTACGCGGAAAAAGCATGAACTTGATAAATATAGCGAAAAAAACTTAAATAAATAATATATTTATGAAAAAAATATATATCACGCTACATATTTTCCAAACGAAAAGCGAATCTACTGTCAAAGCGGAAATAAAACATGCCAAAATGACGTATGCCAGCCAAAATGTGAATTTATTTCTGCTAAGGTGCGAAATGCTCTTTTGCCTAACGTTTATAGAATTGCGAATGTCAATCCGTCAGGAAATGTATTCTGGGATAAACCTAGCAAAATGTTTATGTTAGATCTAAGTATATTCTGCATGTATTATGATCATTTAAAGAGGTCACCAGCGAATATAATTTGTAATCGCGATTGATTGTGGGTTCGATTCCTACTCGATGGAAATATCATAGTTTTGTTATTTCTTCACTCTAGTGAACAAGACAAAACGCGGCGTTAAGGTCCGCTATTTAACACGCAATGTCTAGATTTAGGGGTAAATTTGAAAACATGGCGACAGTCGTGTCGCAGTGGCACATACGTAGGATTGTAAACGACTGGATGTGGGTTCGATTCCCACTCGTAGAGTGGAAATATTTAATATTTCAATTTTCTTCGCTCTGGTGTCGAGGTAAAGCGCGGCGTTAAGTTCCGCCACTAAACACGCAATGCCTCCGAATTCGGCGGAAAGTGGGGAACGGAGTGTCTTAACACTAGGTTCCCTCTGCCTACCCTGCTGTGTGCGGGATATAGCGTGAAGCTATTTATTTATTTAATTTATTAAAAACAACTATGTACTCTCTTCTTATTCTGTTTTGATAGAAGTATGAAGTGAAAAGAAACAAAAAAAAAGAACTTGGACTCGTAATAGTATTTCTCGTACAAGATATTTCGCAATTCCGTGTAAATTAAACAAAATATTAAAACTGGAAGCCACCGTGGCGCAGTGGTACAGCATCTGACTGTAGAGTAATGATAGTGGGTTGGAATTCCATTTGGGAAATAATGATGTTTTTAATATATATTTCTTGCCAGAGGCAACAAAGTACACAAGGCAAAGCGCGGTGCTGAATTTAGCTACTCAGCACACAATGTCTCAATTTCGGGTGGGCTTGGCTTAGCCTAGACGGTTCCCAAGAGACGCGGGTTCGAATCCTGCTGCGTTCAATTTTTTTATAAATAATATCACTTAAGTTACGTTAGTTTACTAAAACTTTCTTTGTCCATTTATTACCTATAATACCTACGCTGTTATCACCAATAAACTTTTATTTAAATAATATTTACATTATATAAATAGGTCATACTAACAATTTCCCTTACAATAATCGTGAACTATTTAAAATTAAAATTACAGTCTCATAAAAAGATAGATTTTTATCTTCAGCTTCACGCTTTCTTCCATAGCACGATAGTCAAAGAAAACCCAGTATGAAGACATTTCGTCGAAGACAGAGCGGAGAAACAAAAATAATATAAAATATATATAATAATAAAAATAATATAAATATAAGTAAAATATAAGTAATAAGTTCCCTTTAATGAAAATCGAACCCACAACCATACCGTGTACTAATAAACGATAATCCACTGCGGCACAACAGCCTCTAAATATTTCTTGGCACGAAGTCACGAACGCTCGAAGATACAAAGCTTTTGACTGGCTTTGCCGAGTCGGTTTTATTTTGCAATCTTTTTGTTTACTGCTGCCAAAAATATGTCTGGGGGAAAATGAAATTAACTTATAATGTTACGAAGAAAACACACCCCGTTTCTAAGATCTGCTACGTCAAAGCATCTGTCTGTTTTCAAATTCGGTATCTTTTGAAGTGTTATCAGTTAACTGTTTTTTTTTTCTTATTAAAGCTGTATAGAGTTGCTTATATAATTCATACTTATATTATAAATACAAAGGTCTGTCTGTCTGTCACGTTTTCACGGCTAATCTAGCGGTCCGATTTGGATGAAATTTATAATAAAAGTAATAAAAAATCCAGGGTCATATGTAGGAAAAATCTAAACCGCTTGACCGATTGTATCATTACATTTTGGCATAAAGTATATAGTTTATAATCCATAAACATAGGCTACTTTATTTTTTAAATATCTACACTCTAGGGTTGCAATATAACGAAACAGCTGAGGAGTTCACGCGGCGATTCTCATTGGGGGTAGTGATTATATTTAAACTATTACACCACTATCCGAGACTTTAATGTACGTATAAATATATTTATATTTCTCCGCTTTCGTTCCTAAGATGGCGAACAGTGTTAAGTTCAGCCGAAAAGTGGAGGATGGAGTGTCTTAACACTAGGTTCTCTGACTAACCTGCTAAGCTAAAAAGTGTGACGCGTAGTAAAAATACAGTGACTCGTTACAAGAATTTTCTCTATTAAGCTTTTAGAAGTTAAAAGAAAAAGTAATTAAGTAATAAATAGCAGCAAAAATTTAATTTGCGTGTTAATGTCATTTGGCGTGTTTTATTTCCGTTTTAAAATTAAAGCAACTTTTCTTAGAAGAAATAAAACATCTGACGGTCGTTAAGTATTTTAATGAGATAATCACGTTGGTATGAGAATGTTTACGTGTAATTTAGTAAATTTATGTAGTAGAAGAATGCATTTGACGTTGTAAAATGACAATTTTTGGTGTTTCTACTACTATACATAGATATACAAGGCTAGGAAGTGGGTTCAAATTAGAAACAGTTAAGGAATAGTATTGAATTTTACGGCTAAAGTCACTAGCATTACAAGCCTATACTTGCTTTGCCTGCGTATCTACACCGCTATAACTTTTTCATTCTTTTGCCCGCTTCGTTCTCGCTTAAATCACATACATACATACAAAATATAAACAAATTATATTTTGCAAATTTTTCTTGCAAATTTTTATTTTCAAGCTGATCGAAATAATATGAACACATAATGTTAAATAAATGAAACTTACCAAAATGCAATAGTTAAACTACATTTAAACCAATTAGAAAGCAAAAGACACAAAGACACAAGAGAGACACGAGATTAGAGTGCATAAATAGACAGAAAAACAGAAAAAAAAATGTTTTGTGTTCTAATTCATTAACAAATGCCTCCCACTTTTTTATATTAAAAAAAATTTATATTAAAATAAGGAAAAAGACAATTAAATAGCAAGAGTACGTAAATATCAACGTATATAACCGTATATATTTCAAAATAAAATACTGCATGACATATAGAACGGAGTATAAACTTAAACTAGGTTACTAGGAGGCCCCTACCCCTAACCCCGGAGCACCCTGAAGGCGACAGTGGCCTGCACTAGGCGGGCCGTCCACCGAGACGTCGTAGAAGAATGTGCAAGCGAGCCTACGGTGTCTCCTGATGGTGGAGAGGGTTTCCGCTGGGTTTTAGTGGGTAGTATCGGGCTCATTGGTGAGTCCCACAGTATCATCCGTTCGCAGGGCAGTTCTGCCTGTCTTGTGAACGGTTGGTCTGCGTAAAAGCATTTCCCAGCGAAAAAAAAGGAACTTAACACTAGGTTCCCTCTGCCTGCTGTGTGCAGGTTATAGTGTGCACCTAAAAAAATAGTTAGAATACGTTTAATATTCAAGCTGTAACAACATAAAAACAGGCAATTTTAATTTATAATAACTGGACTCTCTCAGAATATATTCTTTAAGCCTTAGTTTCAAGTACTGAAATTGTAAAAAAAAATGTATTGTATAGGATAAACGAAGAATAATGTTAAAAAAGGTTTTAAAGGGTACACACCTTACGTCCGTAAAGTAATAAAATAGAATTAAAAAAATAAATAAATAATATATTGTGGCTAGTCGTGGCCCAGTGGCACAAGCGTATGACTGTAAACGACTGGTCGTGGGTTCGATTTCCACTCGAGGAGTGGAAATTATATTTCCATTTTCTTCCCTCTGGTGTCGAGGTAAAGCGCAGTTAGTTCCGCCACTTGACACGCAAGCCTCCGACTTCGGCAGAAAGTGGGAAACGGAGTATCCTAACACTAGGTTCCCTCTGCCTAGCCTGCTGTGTGCGGGATACAACGTGAAGCTAAAAAAAAAAAACTAAAAAATGATGTCATTTTTTAGACAAAACCGGATGAATATCCAGTATACATGAATGCTATAGCATATGTATATCTCATTACAAAACAGCAAACTATAAAATGAACATTCATTTAACATTTCGGAATATTTATACAATATCCTCACAAAGCGTTGAACTTTTAAATATTTAACAGTCATTGAAACTGAAACTATAGTTTTAAGCGTAAGCTCAGTGCTTCATTACCATATTATACTTTTGACTTTATGTAAACGCGAAATTGTATGTGGAGTTGGTAAATATGTGTTAACTTTTCGAATTTAGTGACATTGGTACTATGGGAGTAGTATAGGAATGGATGTAGTAAGTTCTATTTTAAGTTTGAGTATTTTGTTTGTTAAATAATTGTATTGATAAAATTTATCTTTTTGGGTTTTTAATTTGTTTGTTTTAATTTCTTATTAATTATAATAATTTCTTTTTTAAGAATAATAAGCTCTAAAGCTATGTATGTGTGTAGTGATATTTTTATAAAGTGTATTTATGTATTGTGTACCATCAGTAAATATTTTTTTATCGCCTTCCATATAACAGTAACACTTCACATATAAAAGTCTTAGAGAAGCTAGAGTCAAGACACACCATTCGCCGAGACATAGTGTGTTGAGGCATACCATCAGCTATCCATCGCCAATCACACAATCACCAATATAACCAATTACTCTTTTCCTGCATAGTAGTTGCGAAATAAGATGATGATCTTAACAGAATTTAGGGTCAAGAAAGTCCGTTTTCCACTATCCGCCTGTATACGAGATAGCCAGTGTTAAGTGGCAAAACTCAACGTTGTCCACAGTGCGAACACAAAATAATTTAAGCGTAAACATCCTACCGAGTGTGTTTTTTTAATCCACAATCATTGCATATACATTAGATGTTGTCACACTGCGGACTATAACTTCTTTTTCTAAATGAATAATCAATATTAACATAACTATTCATTTATTATATCCCACTTTAAGATATTCTCCAGGATTTAGGACTTAAACCCAAAACAACTGCATAGACAGGGCATTTAACTAAATTATTTTTTTTTCTTCACGCTGTGTCCCGCACACAGTAAGGTAGGCAGTGGGAACCTAGTGTTAAGACACTTCGTTCCCCACTTTCCGCCGAATTCGGAGGCATTGCGTGTTAAGTGGCAAAACTTAACGCCGCGTTTTGCCTCTGATACCATAGCGAAGGAAATGGAAATATTAAATATGAAAATCGAACCCACAACTAGTCGTCTACAGTCACACGTTCGTGCCACTGTGCCACGACTGGCTCCATAATTTTTTTTACTAACTAAATTATAATGTGATGTTTTCATTTTGTGTTGCAATGATATAAATATTTTAACAACGTTCTTAGTACTCTCCTTAGCGCGTTATACAATCTATCTTCACCGTTTCAAGTTTCCCATGTATCATATACATCGCAGGAATGTTTTTGAATATTTAAAGAAAAATTTATAAGCATAATAACGATAACACATAAACCGCTTATATTTTGTCCTTTTCACATGTATCTTTTATATTTTGGTTTCTATACGAGGGATAACTTAGTGACAAATTATTCCTTTCTTCCCCACAGGGCTCTCGTAACGCATTGTTATGGATTACTATGAAAACGAAAGGTTTTGGATTCGATTCCCATTATCCTCCCTTCTTAATATATCTAAATTATGTTCATATTCGTTCTGGTTAGACGAAGTGCAGCAACGGAGTGTCTTCATGCTACGCATACTCTGCTAGGCAGAAAACGGCTTGAAGCTGCAAAACGTTTCTCTGCTTTTGATCATTTATTCATATCTTATCTCATACATAAAAAGAAAAAATATTAACACCAGCTTTTATTCTACTTTGTACCTATACTAAGAACAACCATATCATTATTAATTATTTCAAAATAATATTAATTAATAAAACAGAAAAAGATACAATTCTTTAAACTTATATAACAAATAGTAAATTTAAGCATGCGAATATGTCAAGAAGTTCGTTATCCCACTGTGCGATGTGAATCCGCTGTGCCGTGCCAAGACAGTACCAAGAAATATTACTTGTTAACTTGCAAAATATATCTAAACGTTGTTTTATTATAAATCTGGCGTCAGTCTGCTGAATTTCAAGAATTGTTTGGTTGATAAGAACATATCTTTAATTTTATTTGAATTGTTGTCAAAAATCATATGTCAAATGCATATGAAATATAAGAAAAGTTTATACATGGTTAAATCTATTGTTGAACGTATTTAAGTATTAGAGCTACTAACATAGGGATCTATATTTATAAAATGTAGGATGTCTTTGACATATGCGAAACTTATTGTTATATAATGGATAAGCTATATGTACTAAAATTGTTTATATTATACCCTATATGCTATTTAAATATATGAGCTATGCTAGTGTAAAGTTTCGTTGAAATCTGTTAATCCAGATTTATTGAAATTAGTATAATTTTAATAAATACAACATCATTTAGCAAGAACTTACTTTAAATAAATAAATAAACTGTATTAGTTTGGCAAAAAAATAGATTTTAGAATTCTATTTCAAAATAAACAGATGAGGTCATTGTGTTGCAATGTGTGTTGCAGTGCATTGTGTGACAGCGTTTGACTGTAGTCGCGATGGGTTGTGGGTTCGAATCCTACTCGGTGAAAAGCGCGGCAGTGTGGTGCACTAAATAGGAAATGTATTGAATTTGGTTGAATAGTGGAGAACGAAATGTCTAAGCACTAAGTTCTTCCTGACTACCCTACTTTACGGAAAAAGCTACGAAAAATATATATTTCCCCTAACAAAGAATTAATTCCCAGCAACCGAAAACCACTATAGAACAACTAGTAAAATTCTACACCACTTTATACCCATCTAGATATAATCTAACGTAATTTCTGATCATTTTCGTATGAGCTTCAATTACAATGGAAACATTTGAACCCTAATGCGTTTTCCCATTACGGCGGTCCAATCGTACCGCATTTGGAACCTCATTCGTTATTCCTTCATCCAGGCCGAAGTGCCCTCGATTCTACTAAACTGTTTACTTAGGATCGAAAATTATTTGCCATATCTATACGGCTGTGGAACACTTGATCTGACGCACTTGTCATTGTTAACACGATGTGGTGATGATTTGATAGACCTTAATATTTGAATATGTTCGGGTGTGAGGTGTAATTTATGAATTTAGAATGAGAAATTAATTAAGAAATAGGTTTATTTTTAGAATAATTATTTTATAAAATTATAAAATTAAATGAGTAAGCTTATAAAAATTTAGAATGAGGTCATAAATGAAAAAGGATATGACTGTAACCAAGATCGATTTGAGTTCGATTTCCACCTGTACCTCAGATATAGCTCGACGTTGAGTTCCACCACTCAACACGCAATGTCTCAAATTCGAGCGGAAAGTGGAGAACGGATTGTTTTTATAAACTATTGCTGTAATAAAATATTAATTGCAACGTAGCTAGGTAGTTATTACGCTAGCGTATTAATTCGAAGCCGCGTCTTTCTAAAAAATGTTTTTCTTATTCTAAGTGTGCAAATCCCATTTTGAAAATGTTAAAAGATTGCAACGTCTTGACAATAAGCAATTTTTTTAGACAGTATATTATATTAAGTATAATTTAATTTTACTAATGTTAGATTATATTCTACCAGGTGGACCGACGATCTGGTCAAGGTCGCCGGATGCCGCTGGATGCAGGAAGCGCAGGACCGATCCGAGTGGAGATCCTTGGCCTATGTCCAGCAGTGGGCGTCGAAAGGCTGAGACGACGATAATTTAATTGAGTTAGACCACATTTATCGGAGCATTATGAGTGACTTAAATAAATATATAATAATGGTCTATCATTTCACAAACGAAACTTCTTAAAATATAGGAAATTGAAACAAAACCACCAATTTCTTAACTTTTCCCTTAAACCGCTACAGACACAAAAAGAAAAAAAAAACATTAAAAATAAAAAAAAAACACTTAGCTTATTTGACTACATGAATAAAACCTGAAAATAGTACCCAAAAGCACTTTAACCTTCACCTATTCTATTCTATACTATACTACATTACTTATAAGCCTAATAAAACAACATTACTAAATGAAATCCAAATGCATACGAGTACACTAATGCGTTCGCGTGAAAACGAAACCGCGCGCTGTTCTTGTAATAAAGCTAATGCCCCGCTTTTATACTCACTGTTTCAAATGTAAATAATTTAGTTTCCAAGCTTATGTTTGCTGACTCTAAAACAATATATTGTCGCATGTTTGTTGAATAACATTTTGTTATTCACTTTACTTGGTGAATTAAGTTTTATATAGATTTATTTTTTGTGTTAACGAATAAGTGTGATCTAAGGAAAAAGCTGTGAATTGTATGTAGAAGAAATGTTAAACGGAGCTAAACGCTGTGGCTATACTTAGGTTCCAGAGTAGAGAAATTAAAAAAAAATAGTACAATAATTTGTCCCGAGTGGAAACCGAACTCTGAACCGTCGCATTAATGCACATTGCTACGATGATTTGTATTTATTTACTTAACAAGTATTATCGGGGCCATTCGTGGCGTAGGTGCACGAACATGTGACTGTAAACGACTGGTTGTGGGTCCGATTCCCACTCTAAGAGTGGAAATATTTAATATTTCCATTTCTTTGCCTCTGGTATCAGAGGTAACGCGCGGCGTTAAGTTCCTCCACATAACACGCAATGCTTCCGCATTCGGCGGAAATTGGGGAACGGAGTGTCTTAACACTAGGTTCCCTCTGCCTACCCTGCTGTATGCGGGATACAGCGTGAAGCTAAAAAAAAAGTAATATTTCCCGTAAAATAAAAATTGACTAGAGGAATTCATCATCATATTTTGTCTTACGTACTAGGGCGTAGAAATACCTATATATATTTTAAATATAATCATTTCCCTCGAACGGGAACTGAACCCATAATCGTCATGTAAAAATAAAATCAATATATTTCAAATTTTAGCTGAATTAGAAAGTAAGAAGGGGGTCAAATTATTTTTAGCTTCACGCCGTATCCCGTACACAGTAAGATAGGCAGCGTCAAATTTAGCTTACAAAATTTGAACCACTTATATAAAGCTTCTCTGGCTTAGGCCATAGCAAAATTAATCTCGAACATTATCCACAAAACCTGTTACGCATTAGAAGAAAAAAGGCACCTAGCTTTAACACTTTTAGTCAAGTAAAATGTCATTAATATTCCTCATTGTGCTTTGACAGTCGTTTCTTGTAAAATCACGCTGCCACCATTACCGGGATCCTGAGCGAGTATTAAGTGTTACAGTACAATACGACCTAATCCTAGCTGCCTTATTGTTGCTTCATAAAAGCTAAGTTACTTTAGATGTAGATGAGACGGTAACGATACGATATGATAAAATATAATTTTACTAAATAAATACTTTTGGAAAATATAAAAAGTGTTCCTAAGCGTGTGAATATTTTTTTTTATGGAATAAAGGCGGCAAATGAGCAGAAGAGCCCACCTAGTGCTAAGTGGTTACCTTCGCCCATAGACATCCACATAGTTAGAGTTGTGGGTGTGTTATCCACCTTGGGAAAGTAGGACAGAAGGAGGAAGGAAGTATGGGAATGCTGGGAATAGGGAGAGAATAAGACTTTAAATGTTAAAATGATTTTACTAGTAATATCGTTTTAATAATAATTACTAAATTTTCTAATTATAGTTTGGACAGCATCGGATAGTGAATGCGATTGGTCATGGGTTTGATTTCCATTCGGGGAAATCATTATATTTAACAAAAAAACATTTCTTTTCTATGGTAAGACCAAGCGCGGCGTTAAATTTTGTCACTCAACACGCATCAACATCTCTCGACGTTGAGAGTAAAGTGAAGAACGAAAATTCATAGACACTAGGTTCTGTTTGACTATCCTGCTAAGCGTGAAGCTGCTTTAAAAATTATGAATAGCAGTGTCTTTATTAATTTTCTTTAAATTAATCTAAGGTAATATTCAAAAATCTTGAAAATATATTTCAGTAACGTATAATTTTCCTAATTTTTTACCTTTTATCGAGGCCATCGTAGCGCAGTGGGTCAACGGGACTGTGAACGAGAATAAATTTAAATTAATTTAATTTCTTCGCTCTGGTTAAAGCGTGATCATAGAACACCGTTATGTTTCGTGTATTAAAACACAATCTCTCATTTTCTCCTTTTTTTAGCAGATAGTTTCGTAGGTAGGAATGATATGTATATGTATAATATATAGTTAAAATATAACTGCAAGAAATTTACAAAATAACTTTTACTTTTGAAAAAATAAAAAATTCAGTATTCACCCTGAGAAATTATTTATTTAATACAATAATTATAATAAATATAAGAGTTTATATGCAGCAAGCAAAAGCAAAATACGTAATTTTAAATGATTATTACGGGTTTTTAAATAAATAAATCTCAACAAACAAAGGCTTGCTGTGGTTGTATTGTAAATATTGATATAAGCTTTACATTCATACATGTATGCAATATATGAGTTTAATTTACGAAGTATAAATTATTTTTTAACACGCTTTATATAGTTTTACCTCTATTTTTTTAGTAAAATCTACTCAGGAAGGATCAAGGAAGGAGTAGAGGGATGTTTTTAAAATGGGAATGTTCACTGACGCCCAGGCTATCATATAACACGCGCTTTTCTTCAACTTTATGCTTTTTACCGTACAGTAGAATAGTCAAAGAGAAACTAGCTTCAGCTTCAGACACGCTGTGTTCTACTTTTCGACCGA
Organism: Dryas iulia moderata; assembly: GCA_019049465.1. Taxonomy (NCBI): domain Eukaryota; kingdom Metazoa; phylum Arthropoda; class Insecta; order Lepidoptera; family Nymphalidae; genus Dryas; species Dryas iulia. Next base: position 3,101,829 of record CM032428.1, read on the forward strand.
ATTCATATTAAGTGGCGGGTCTTAAATCTTCATTTTATTTTGTTCACTAGGCTAAGGAATCAAAATCATTAAATAATAAACATTTTTCCCTGAAAAAGAATCGAAACCCCCAACCGATTGCGGTTAAAGACAGAAGCTGTCAACACCACGATGCCATAAACATTCTCAGTAGTTGCAAAAAAAAATAAAAAGTAAAAATAGACCGGAATAATTTATCACCAGAAATTGCATTCAAAATTGCATTTTAAACGGCCACTCACGATATTTTACGTGATCGAAACGTTTAAACGTTCGCATTTAAGCTATCCATTTTGGAAGTGACTCGCAGAAATCGGTACTTCGTAACTTCGACGATTAGACCCTTTACGATGTGACGGATCCAATTCTTTTTAATTTCACCTTATATAAGTTGAGTAAAGTCCCATTTCCATTTATTACCTAAAAGTTTTGAGAAGTTTACCTAATTGCATTAGTATATATAGTATTTATTTTGTATTGTTTTATTATTTACTGTGTGGTAAATTGTGTGAAATTAGAACATGTATGTATGAGTGTGTAAGCTATTAAACTATTTTAAAATATGTTAGATTAATAATTATTAGTTCTGTACGAAGCCTCAATATCGTATATTTACCTAAATCAGAAGCAAGTAATAGTATTTCAAATAATACTTCAAATAAGTTTAAAGTAAATATTGCTCCGAATGTACTTACAACCAAGAACCATGGATGCAATCAACTGTTAACAAAAATATATTGTATGATTTTGTGTATGTATGTACATATATTAATAAGCGGCCAAAAACAATAACTGAAGCATTATTTGTTTGTTTCTGCCTAGCTTAATAATAAATTGAAATAAAAGAAATACGAAAATATAAGGAGATCAACGTGTCGTAGTAAGTAGTATCCAGTAAGTAAGTTACGAGCCCGATTTCCACTCAGTGAATGAGTAATGACTATATTTAAATTATTTTCATTTTTCTACTCTGGTGAAAATGACAATCCGAAACTAGACATGTAATATCTCAGATACGGAATACGAAAAATGGAGAACGGAATAATTTAACACTAGGTTTTTTGCACTACTTTGCACAAAATGTAAACCAAAAAGTTAACTACTTTATTCATAAAAGTAGTACTATAAAGCAAAAAAATATGTAAAAGGCAGATTAATGCTGTTAAAAATGTTATGAAATAAATGCGGTCTCCGTGTAAATTATAATGTAATTTTTAATTAGGGAAACGTGTAAAGCTTTACTGTAAGAGAAAAATGTGAAATTTAATACTCAGAAATATTTCATTTTAATAAAATTTGTGGCGAACGCGGTGACACAGTGGATTTATTTATGACGTTGTTTTATCAGTGGTAGGTGTGAGTTCAAATTACAAACTTTGTGGTAATTTAATTTTAATTTGAAAAATCTATCCAGGAAAGGCCATTCGTGGCGGAGGGGCACAAAGTGTGACAGCAAACCGGGTTTGGTTTCGACAGGTTGTGGTTTCGATTTCTTTACCATTTTTGTCACTCTGGTGTCAAGGAAAAGCGGGGCGTCAAATTCCGCAATTTAACATGCAACGCTTCCACAATTCGGCACTAGGTTCCTCTGCTTACCCTGTTTTATTTCGCATACAGGGTGAAACTAAAAAAAGAAAAAGCAAGGTTTTTTACGAATGTGTCTTCCTAGTTCCTGAATCATTTAGCATTGAGACATTGTGTGTTGAGTGGCGGGACTCGCTGTCACGTTTTTCATTAAGTAGCAAAGTGGGAAATATGAAAATAATTTAAATATCATTACCCCAAATGGGAATCGATCCCACAATCAGTCTCATTCACTGTCAGACGCTCACTAACAATACAGCGTCATATTCCCATTATTACTGTCTTCTTATATAAAGAATTAATTAGGTAAAATCAATTCTGTATTATCCAACATAACGCAATGAAATTATAGTCATAATGAACATAAATACTTTAAAATTATATTTTAAAATAAAAACAAGTAAAACAAATAAGTTATGAAATATTTCGTTAAAGAACTTATTGAAGTACACAAAGCGTATACAATGTAATTTTTTCAACCAGCCATTGTTTCAAGTACAAAGCTGTCGATATAAAACGAGCTATCTTATATACTTGTATACAATATATTATAATATTGAAATTGTATATTTTTGTGGCGAAAGAATAAAATATACATATACATATATCTGTCTTTGTGTATATATATATATATATATATATATATATATATATATATATATATATATATATATATATATATATATATATATATATATATATATATTATATATATATATATATATATATATATATATATATATATATATATATATATCTGTCTTTGTGGCCAGTCCTGGCCCAGTGGCACAAGCGTGTGACTGTAAACGACTGGTTGTGGGTTCGATTCCCACTCGAGGAGTGGAAATTAAATTTCCATTTTCTTCGCTCTGGTGTCGAGGTAAAGTGCGGCGTTAAGTTCCGCCACTTAACACGCAAGCCTCCGAATTCGGCGGAAAGTGGGGAACGGAGTGTCTTAACACCAGGTTCCCTCTGCCTACCCTGCTGTGTGCGGGATACAGCGTGAAGCTAAAAACAAAACAAAACAAAACATATCTGTCTTTTTATGGAGTTTTTTTATATCAACCAGTCGTAGATATTAATCATGATGATTACGAAAAAAAATGTTATGTTACGATTTTGATATAAAGAGGTCGTCGTGACACAGTCGGACAATATCAGAGTATAATTTGTTTTAGCTTCACACTATATCCTCCACACAGCAAGGTAGGCAGATGTAACCTAGTGCAACGACAATTCGTTCCCCACTTTCCGCCGAATTCTGGAAGTATTGCGTGTTAAGTGTCACACTATGTGCCCCTGAACTACGACTAGCCTCATGTCATTATGAGTGTAAATGTAATTGGTAGTAATCAAATTGTCCTATTTAGTTCCGCAACTTAACATGACATATCTCAAAGTCGGGTGACAATAGGCAAACGGAGAACCTTGCATTTTTTATAACTCACCACCTATCGAGATGAAAGCTTGAGAGTAAATATACAATTACTGAATAATCATTTAAAGCACAATTTTCGCGTTCGCGTTTTCAATAATTCAATAATAGTGAGGCCAGTCGTGGTGCAGTGGCACAAGCGTGTGATTGTAATCAACTGGTTGTGGGTCCGATTCCCACTCGAGGCGTAAAAATATTTAATATTACCATTTTCTTCGCTCTGGTGTCGAGGCAAAGCGCGGCGTTAAGTTCCGCCACTTAATACGCAATGCCTCCGAATTTGGCGTAAAGTGGGGAACGAACTGTCATAACATTAGTTTCCCCTTTGCCTACCCTGCTGTGCGCGGGATACAGTGTGAAGCTAAAAAAAATAAAATAATAGATTTTTTTTTGTTTTCTCGTTTATACCTCTCTTATTTATTTCCCTATACAAATTATAATAGGTACTCATACATATTTGTATTTTTTAATTCTGCACAACAACGTTATAAAAGCATTTCAATAACTTGAAAAAAAAAAATAATAAATAAAAAAAATCCTGACTGTTTTAATTGAGACTCAATTAATTTCCATAAAAAATGGTCGAAGTATAAAAACACAAAGGGCTTTTTCAATTAAGAGGTTTCGGAATAGCAACTCAGCGGAGTCGATGTAGATCGATATTGTTCTGCTGATCGCCACGCCGTCTAATTGTGTTATGTTAGCGCGGCAGGTCATTGTGAAAATGAGTTAATTGGGGTATAAATATTTTTCAATGAAAATGTTAATATTTAGTTTAAATATTAGAGTTTGGCTGATTTTTAAGGATTTTTTGAGATCTGGCCAGATAAAGCACGGCGTTGAGTTCCGCTGGTCTACGCAATGTCTTGAAATCAAGCGGAAAGTGGAACCTAGTGTTAAGACACTCCGTTCCCCATTTCCGCCGAATTCGGAGGCATTGCGTGCTAAGTAGCGGAACTTAACTAAATATAAAGAAATGGAAACATTAAATATTACCACTCCTCGCGTGGGAATTGAACCCACAACCAGTCGTTTACAGTCACACGTTTGTGCCACTGCGCCACGACTGGCCCCGACTGACGAATAAATAAATATTACAATAATATTATGTAATTATATGTATATTAATTGGCTTTAATTAAGTCAAACATCATTAGTTACAAATCAGTCAGTTGCAAAAAGCAATTTGCAATCAAATCCAATTCAAAGTGAACGAAGTCGAAGGCAGTTGTGGGTTTAAAATAAATAGCTTCACGCTATATCCCGCACACAGCAGGGTAGGCAGAGGGAACCTAGTGTTAAGACACTCCGTTCCCCACTTTCCGCCGAATTCGGAGGCATTGCGTGTTAAGTGGCGGAACTTAACGCCGCGCTTTACCTCGACACCAGAGCGAAGAAAATGGAAATATTAAATATTTCCAATCCTCGAGTGGGAATCGAACCCACAACCAGTCGTTTACAGTCACACTCTTGTGCCACTGGACCACGACTGGCCACTGGGTTTAAAATTATATATTATAAACATATTTTAATTTTTATTTCTTAATGTACATTTGCTTCTGCCAAGAATACTGACTTTCACAACGTATCAAAAAAAAAACACATTTTTAATGAAACTATTTTAAATAAATTATTTGCATATGTGGCAGTTACGTATACACACGGACATACTTACAAAACGTCTTTATCGAGTATTCTAAAATATGTTTATAATCAAAGCACGCCATTAGTCATTTTAAAGTTAGTTTTACTTAAGAAATAGATGATATTTCAAAATAATGTTTCAAAATATTAATCAAAACAACTTCTCTCTTATATTTACTATTGGTACTGTTAAATCTCACTGCTGACAAGCTAAAATAATCCTTGTTGGAAAACTCAATTCTCTAATAAGTTGAAGAGAAATACAAATAATGAACCAAGAACTTAGATTTTAAGGCCTTTTGTTACGAAAGATTGCAGTCTGAGTCTTAAGAACAAGTTAGATCTTTTACTTAAAGATTGGAGACGCTTAGAATTAAATTTCAGTCTAGTCAGATAATTTTGATATATTTGAGGTAAATTTGAAATATTTCGTTGACAGTTTTACGTTTTTTCTGCATGAGGGATGAGCAGAGAGAAGTCCTGCTTTCCATTTTCCGACTAAATTGGAGATATTATGTAAATGGCGGAACATAACGCCGCATGGGGAACGGAGTGTCTTAACACTAAGTTCCCTCTGCCTACCCTGTGTGCGGGACACAGCGTGAAATAAAAAAAAAAAAAAAATACGCCGCGATTTATCTTATCAGATCAAAAAAAATGAAAATATAATTTCATAATTTTAATGTAATCCCTCTATTGAGAATTGACCCAAATATATAGTTATGCGCTGTCATTACGCCTATGCTTCAAATTAGATATTTAAAAAAAAATACATATATTGTTAGCTTCACGCTATATCCCGCATACAGCAAAGTAGACAGGGAAACTAGTGTTGAGACATTCCGTTCACCATACATAACAAAATAGATATATTTAAAATAATTTGTGACAGTGGAAATACTTACTCAGCTTCGAATATATTTCTGAACTGAACGGAATATCTTAACATTAAGCTATCGCTGCAATAGAAAAGATACGTCCTTATATATTCGATCCAGTAGGAAGCAATGAAAACTCATAAAATATAAAAAAAAATATAAATAAATTTATGTTCTACTTTCATTTTTATATATTTCCTACCTGCAACAGTAAAATAAACGAAAAACGACGAGCGTGATAATTTTGAAAATGTGAGTAATTTTCATTCCCACCTACTAAGCCAGTGACATCATTCCACGCGTAATCCACACTAATACTCTCTGAGGTCTCCAGATACCTACGTTATCAACGTTGACGTTTTCGCTTATTTTTGACACGACATTTCCTAAGAACCACTTGTTTTATGGTAAAACAAGGTGTGCTCGTGACTTTGTCCGAGTAGAATGTAATAAAAAACAAAAAAAAAATAGTATAAGTTACACCCTATTACATCAGTTATATATTTGTGAAAGTCGCGTTAAAATCTGTCCGGCCGTTTCAGAGATCATCCGGAAAAAACAGAGAGACAGACAGATAGACAAAAGTTATAAAAAATGTTATTTTGGTATATATATCGTGTATACATACGTAGGCATGTAGTAAAAAACGATTAATTTAATATCACAAACAGGCACTCTAATTTTATTTATAAGTATAGATATCTATTTTGGGTACTTTTAAAAAGTCTTATCATTTTGAATTTTGTGGGTGTACTTGTAGAAGCTTTTAGTACACCCACGAAGTCCTATTTTCATGTCGAGAACATTTTTATAGATTGATCTGTTATACTAAACGTGTCACTGCATACTATGACAGCTTCAAATGATGTAATATATTTTTTTGCAGTTTTTCTCGCAGTCGTAGTCAGAAAGAACCCAATGTCATAGCACTCTGTTGTTCACTTTCCTTCTGAAATTGAGACAAGGCCCGTCAAGGTGCGGAATTCAACGCCGCGCTTTGTTTTATTACAATAGCTAATGCATTCAATTAAAAATATAGCCAGTGAAAATAGAACCCACAGCCATTACATTTTATATCAGACACTGTCCCACTGCAGCTCGACAGCCTCAAACAATAATATTTTGAACTACAATATAATAGATTCATTTGCAATAAGTGCAAATTTTCATTTTATTATTTTTTTTAGTTGTATGTAATTTTCTGTTGAAGTATCGTAAACTCCATAAATCATCATCATATATATTGAGAAAATGAACACATATTTTTGCGTGGTGCAGAATTTAACTGTTATCTCTCTATGGCTTTGAGTTCGATGACCATTAAAGGGTATCATATTTAAATTAATATATTTAAATTATTTTATTTTTCTCGCTCAGGAAAAAAAGGCCTCTACCGCTCAACCAGTAATGTCTACAATTCTAGAATTCATTTCTCTGACTACCCTGCTATGTGGACATAAGCACAAAACTGAGAAGTTTTACATAAATATTATACAATAAAATTCGTGAAAATAAAACAGATTAGCTTAAAGTAAAAAAAATATTTTCACTGACTTCTATCTACAGGAAAAGAAACGTTTATAAACAGGAATATCAAAATATTTCTCAACTTTTGACAATAGGAATATAACTTCTAATGAAAAATACTGAAATTCCTTGTAAAAACACGGACATATCTTTACGTTCTATACTTTCCTATTATTCGCTTGGAATTCAACGTAAAAGTTATAATCATGAAATTAAAACCTCTAAGTTAGTCCTTATTATATCAGTTATGTGCCATTGAAAGTTCCATCAAAATTGGTCCTGCCGTTCTAGAGATTAGGGGGAACTAAAAGACATACAGACAGACAGATAAAAAATTTAGAAAATATTATCTTAGTAGCTACCGTATATGCATATACATTACGTAAAAAGCAATTATTTTAACATTACATATAGACACTCCAATTTTATTTATTTGTATAGATAAAAGCTACATACCATATATCGACCGCTCAATTATTAAAAAAAAACGTTATACTAAAATGAATGCCTCAGAATATTGTATAGCTTTATTCTCTAAGACAACTTCAATTCAAGTATATCCTGAGGCATTCTGGAGGCGACGATACGCAATAGGTCCTTCTACCAAGGCGACATAGTAGCTTGCACAAGTTCTTTTGTGACTGTAGTATCTCATGTAGGTAAAGAGGATTTCCGGTTTCTCTTAATGGGCAATATCAGATTAATTTAGTGAAGAATTACACACTTATATTTTTATTAGCTTCACGCTGTATCCCGAACACAATCGGGTAGGCAGAGGGAACCTAGTCAGGACACTCCGTTCTCCATTTTCCGTCAAATTCTAGAGAATGCTTGTTAAGTGGCGGCACTTAACGCCGCGCTTTGTCTCGCTAGAACGAAGAAAATGGAAATATCAATTATTTCCACTCCTCAAGTGGAAATCGAACCTACAACCAGTCGCTTTACAGGCACACTCTGTGCCTCTGCGCCACGACTGGCTCCTATATGCCCCACATATCTATTTTATCATTATATTTAATGTAGCAAGAAAGTTAAGGTAAAATTTATTTGAGGAAGAAATATAGTTGAGTTAAGTTAACTAATTTAAAATAATTTCAATAAAAAAATTACATAGACACTGAATGGATAGTCCATTGTAATTATGAATGTACAATATACTGGTTCTACTTTAATAACACTTACAAGCTTTTATCTATATTATCATTTACTTATAAGAAAATCTTTAACATTCCCTCACTATTTTCTTTGGGTTTCCCTTTTTTCCAACATTACTTTGTTAAAATACAATTTCATCAGATAGATACTTCAAATGTATACCAATACTTTTACTATAATAACTTCTTGGATAATACATTAGTAATATCAATTTGTTTCTTGGTATTAAAAACATGGTATAAATATCTACTGTATATAGAAAAATATATGTTTTTATATTTACGCTTTATTTCACTTTAGACTGGACGAACAGCGAAAACAAAGTCAAAGTCACATAATTTTATTCAAAATAAGAAGTTAGATGTCATTTTTTGAACGTCAAATAGTTTACCACCGGTTCACTAAAATACTTCAGACTTCAATCTCCAATTTCTGCCCAAATTAATTACATGCGGCAGTACCACGTTGTATTTTGACTTATCAAAGCAAAGAAATTATAATAAATAAAATATAATCTTTTTCACTAGTAGGGAATCGAACCCACAACTTATGCAGTTTGGTGTTTGTTTTCAGGCCACGATGGTCTCAATCTTTTTATTACAAGACGATTGTCATCTGGTAGATATTTACATATACATAATCTATCTTTGACAGTATAACTAAATGGGATATTTCATTGCTTACCCGAGAAGAGCCGGCGCAAGGAACTCAGCGGGATTTCTATTTTTTTAAAGCAATTGTGATATACTGCTAGAGATAGATTTACTGCTGACAGTGATAGTTTTAAACGTGATAATATATCACTCACTCTGCCTATATGAAAAAATGTGAAACTGAAGAAATAAACTAAAGACTGAAATAATTATAGACCGATAAATATGTACTAGTTTTTCTAATAACTAGATTAAAACACTAGATTATAATGTATAGAGCAAATTTTTATTTTTTACACATACATACTCATATTCATACATCATCCAATACACTCGTTAGATTACCAACTCGCGTTTTCAAACAAAAAATGGATATTACATTCATGTCATTCTAGTTTACGAATCCGATATCTTTTCTTTTTCGTTTCCATTCGTCTTGAGATATTAATATCTTTACCTTAGTAAATCGTCTTGAAGAATATTTTATGCTTTTTTTTAACTTCACATTGTATCCCGCACACAGCAGGATAGGTAGAGGGAACACAATCCGTTCCCCACTTTCGTCTTATATATCGTGTGTTAAGTGGCGAAACTTGACGCCGCACTTTGCCTCGACATCATAGCGGAGAAAATAGAAATATTAAACATTTCCCCCCCTCGAGTGGGAATCGAACCCACAACCAGTCACTTTAAAGTCACACTTTATGCATCTGTGCCACGACTGGTCCATATTTAATGTATACATACAAAAAAAAGATATATTACAATAACAATACATTTAAAGTTAAGAATTTTTTAAAATTACATAATACAAAATAAGGTAAAAATGAGTACTCAATAAATATAAATAATAATACATTAACTTAAGTAAAATCACTTCCCCAAGTACAAATTCAAAAACAATCGCTTTTACAGTGTTACTGGGACTGAACCACGTTAGACTCAAAGGGTCATATTGTTTATAATTTCAAATTTAATTTCGACCCAAATTAATCTACATAAAAACGCCCAGGAGGTAAAAATACAAAAAAAAATACAGGCCAATTTTTTAATCAAGAGGTTCCCGCAACCGCAAACAGAAGCAACCGTTGTGTTATTTTATTCAGTCGAATCGAGTTATAATTTTATTATGCCAGCACAATAATATTAATATTCAATCAGTCTTAATTTGCTCCACCACTGTAAAGGAATTAATGGAGTTACTTTACATTAATTACAAGGGAGTTAATGAATTGGTAGCAACAGTAGATAGATTCGTTTGATTAAGTTATGTTTTCTTCGGTCGGATAGACAATGGGTGTGTAAAAATATTGATTGATAGGCGATATGGAATGCCAATTGGATTTTTCTTAAAGCGTATAAGAATTTCGACGCAGCGTGTAGTAGAGTGCATGGCTCAGTGGTGAGAGCGCCTGGACGGTATTCAGGAGGCGCGGCATCGAGCTCTGCTGCCTTCAAATTTTTATACGTTTTCTTTAAATGTCTTTTTCAATTTTCTTAAGTATGGAATAACAGTTTAAAAATGTTTTAAAAAATGATTTTTCGTGCTTAAAATATTGCTTCAGAATTGAAGCTATCGTGGTGCAGTGGGACAGTGACTTACTGTATATATGATTGGTTGTAGGTTCTATACCTACGGAGAAAAAATATATTTATATTTTTAATTTTTTCGCTCTGGTACTTAGGACAAAGTAAAGTAGCAAACAGAGAATCTTAACAATAGGCTTTCCTTGACTACCCTACTATATGGGGAAACATGTGAAATAATAAAAAATATATTTTCTGTTAGAAATACATTTTCCGGTTTCTACATTAAATGCGTAATATCTTTACTTAGACCAAAACTGGAAAAAATAACTGGTTCCTTTAACAAGAATATACTTTAGAAAAACTATATTACAAATATTAATACAGATTTAAACGCTTTATCATAATTGAATTACTTACATATTACATACATAACATAGCATTCGTTTAACAAAATAAATTATATTTCAAATAATTTTATAACGCTTCTAAAAAGAATTTTCTAACGCTGACTCAGGCGAAAATAATCCACGAATTTCATGGAAAGCCCAATTATGTTGACTTCGCTTTTTCTAACGAGACAAAATACAAGTAACGAGGAACAAAATGGATGAGGATCTGCTTCGCTGGGACTTTAGAGCTGGATGGGAAGAATGTTTTAAGAAAAATGAAAACTTTAATACATAATATTTAGAAAAACAATTGTAATATATAATATATAAATATTATGGATTAGAGTTCAATTTTTTGTGAATTTCTTTAATCACTAAGTATATATATATAACTTGAATAACTAAATCATTATTTAGTGATTTATTAATAAATCATTAAATGATTGACGATTGATGATCATTCATTATTGTTACAAATTTTGTTCAACACTACATATTGGTTCTAAAACTGCAAAAAGCCTTTTAATTAGCGTTAATAAAGCATATATACAAAAATTTCAAGCAATGAAACATCCCATTTAGTTATACTGTAAAAGATAGATGCTGTATATGTAAATATCTACCAGATGACAATCGTCTTATAATAAAAAGATTGAGACCATCGTGGCCTGAAAACAAACACCCATGTGCATAGGTTGTGGGTTCGATTCCCTACTAGTGGAAATTATGATATTTTATTTATCATCCTTTCTCAGCTCTGGTAAGTCAAAATACAACGTTGTGGTTCTGCCACACTACATGTAATGTAATGAATTTAGGTAGAAATGGAGATTGAAGTCTGAGGCATTACCTTTAGTGAACCGGTGGTGAACTATTTGTCGTTCAAAAAATAAAGCATGTAACTTCTTATATTGAATATTTTTTTTTGACTTTGACTTTGACTGTAACATTAGATTTCCTCTGCCTTCAATAGCTGGAAAAAGCGTGAAGCTTAGAAAATAGAGAACATAATATTTTTTTTTTAATATTACCTTTACTAGTACTATTGTGGAGTATGTTATGTACATAAAAATGAGTAAACAGACAGAACTTAGTGTCAAGACACTCAGTTTTATGTATAATATATGTATAATATAGTAGAGATTGCATATTGATAATTTTAGAGGTTTCTAATATATTTCGTCATAATTAACATATATTTACACCGAGTAACCTAATAAAAACATATTACAAACCAAAATTTATATTCTAAATATACATCCCATAATACACTCTCCTCAGATTTACCTTAAAACACTAAATACAAACGAACATTTAGCTTTATCTAGTTGTAAATCCGTCTGTCAGTTTGGCTATAAGCTTGCCACTCGTCGTGTAATCCAACGGTAATGCCGACGTCTTGAGTGCGTTCTTCAAGATACCTACTTGTCGTTTACGTTGATATTTTTATGTGGGAGTTGGCTTTGAGATTTTTAGATTAGATTATATATAATTTTAATATATTTTTGTGGCCAGTCGTGGCGCATTGGCACAAACATGTGACTGTAAACGACTGTTTGTGGGTTCGATTCCCACTCGAGGAGTGGAAATATTTAATATTTGTATTTTCCTCGCTCTGGTATCGAGGCACGGCGCGGCCTTAAGTTCCGCTACTTAACACGCAATGTCATAACACTAATGGAGTGTCATGACACTAGTTTTTCTCTGTTTTTACCTAATTTTTACAGGTATTTTCAGTGTAGGTAGCCAGAGTGTGAAGACACTGTTCTTGACTATCCATTTGAAATCAATCAATCATTGAATGCCATATCTCAACGTCACGCTTTGTCTTAAGTACCTGAGTAGAGAAATTAAAATTATTATATTTAAATTTTTTTTCGATCACTCTGGTATCGAAGGCTAAGTCCGGCGTTGAGTTCCGCATCTCAAAGAGGAAAGTGGAGGACTCTATTCTTTATCTTATCCTCCATCTTAATACTAGATCATCTCTGACTGACCCTCTACTTGAAATAAAAATAAAATAAAAATACATTAGAAAAAATTTATAACATAATAAAATAATAAAATTAAATAATATAAATAATTTAATAAAAAAATCAACTCTTATAATTCTATACTTTTTTGCACTCAAATTCTGCATTCTCGTACTGAGTAAGTAGACAGACGCTAATGATGTGTCACACTGTTTAACATTTTTCATCCATTTATTCGCAGACATATTGCATAATGAATGGAAAAAACTCATTATATGCTCGCATTTTAATGTCATACCATTAGAATGACAGTGATTTGATTAAAAAATGTAAATCTCTAGAATAGAATTTTGAAATTGGGGCCAGTCGTGGCGCAGTAACACGAACGTGTGACTGTAAACGACTGGTTGCGGGTTCGATTCCCACTCGAGGAGTGGAAATATTTAATATTTCCATTTCCTTCGCTCTGGTATCAGAGGTAAAGCGCGGCCTTAATATAAGTTCCGCCACTTAACACGCAATGCCTCCGAATTCGGCGGAAAGTGGAGAACGGATTGTTATAACACTGAGTTCCCTCTGCTTACTCTGCTGTGTGCGGGATACAGCGTGAAGCTAAAAAAAAGAATTTTGAAATACGGTTTTGCAATGCAATACAAATCAGCTGCTTGAAATACAGGATAGATAGACAGAATCTATTGTAAAGACATTCCGTTGTCCACTTTCCGCCCGTAATCAAGGCTGTGTTGAATGGCGTTACTCAACGCCGTGCTTTCACTTCCTAAAGCAAAAGAAGGTTAAGGTTTTAATTGTCAGCTTATCGATAAATCAAAATCTACTTCAGTTTTGGTATAAATATTCACTGAACAAATTTGAACCCGATAACTATTCTTATATTTAATACTACAACGTAATTATAACAGATATATTGTAGATATTTTTATAAGCAATATCGATCGTAGTTTTCAAGGACTAACTAAATAATTTGACGAAAAGACAAATCCTAGAGACAGTCCCAATTATGGCTCACTAATTGGCCTCAGTACGAAGTAAAATGTTGAAATAGAAATAAAGAGAAAATATTTGTGCTGTCATAAAATATTATGAAATATAAAATGTGAAATTGTATTTTTCTAGTCTTCATCTTATGACGTCGAGAGAGGGATATTGCCTAGTGTTAAGACACTCGGAGAACGTTTTCTGTTTAATTTTAAGACATTTCGCGTTGAGCGACGAAACTCAACGCCGCCTAATGTCTAGAACAAATAAATAAATATTTAAGATAAGCTTCCTAACTTTCCTACATAATACTGTATACCTACAAAGCCGAGTGGCTATAAGGTGATAGTAGGCACTAGCAACCGCTTGCGGCTTCACCTACGTAACAACACAACTTATATAAACTTTCTTAGCCTTTTTCAACTGTTTAAAAGTTAGCTGATTCTTAAAAAAGCTTATATTTGACCCTGGATCTTCAACTATTATAATTGCAAATTCCATTCAAATCGGAAGGATAGATTAGCCGCGAAAGCGTAACAGATAGACAGGCACACTTTCGCATTTATAATATGGATTAATGGCAGAAATTAACGCCATACTTTTTCTTTCTAAAGCAAAGGAATAAAAATATATTTAATCGAGTAAGTTTTGAATCGACTACCATCCCATGCAGACTTTTCCATTTCGCCACAAGGTCGCACTTAGATATAAATATAAATTAATTTTGTTTGATACGCGTATAATTATTTTTGTTAATTAAGTGAAATTGGCTGTTGGATTAATTGCTTTGGTATTGGTTTTTCAGGTTGTGTCATTTCTATTTCGTATCATAATTACGAAATATGTCATTATATTGTTTATTAAAAAAATACTAAAGGCAAAGTGGCGCAATATAGGGCGTGTTCCAGTTATAGGTTCCATTCCAACTCGGCGGAGTCATTTTTTTTTTAACTTCACACTGCATCCCGCATACACCAGGGTAAGCAGAGAGGACCTAATGTTAAGACACTTCGTTCCCCATTATCCTCGACACTGGAGAAGATGAAATATAATATATTAATTATATATATGTAAAATATTCCTCGAGTGGGAATCGAACCCACTAGTCACGTTTACAGTCATACTTTGTGCCCACAAGCCTAGATTGGCCTCTTTAACTCTGATATTTTTGAGCCATATATGTATGAACCTTTAAGGCCATCATGACGCAGTGTGATGTAGCGTGAATGCGTACGTGATGGTTGTGGGTTCCATTCCCAATATGGGAAATCATTATATTTAAATTATGTTCGTTTCTTTACTAGTGGCAAGATAAAACGCGGTAATTAATTACTTTAATCAACACGCAGTGTATCAAATTCGAATGAAAAACGGATAACGAATGTATTAGGTTATGTATAAGGCTGTATTTGTGTGCTCTACTGTGCGGGTTAAAGTTGGCAAAAAATAAACAAAATTGATGACATTTTACTTAGGCTGTTTAGTAATTAATTAACAGAAATTACATTACTTAAATATAATATAAAATTTGAATAAATAAATTGATATTAAGACGCAATATTCAGAACAATAAATTAATTACTTCTAGTCGTATCTGGTACAGGCGTTGACAAGTCCCTGAAAAAACCCTTTCTACCCAAAAACAGAATGGTCAGAGAGAGCAGTTCGTCTTGTTCACCTGAGCAAGGAAATGCGTATAATTAAATTGTGATCATCCCACCGAGTTTTTATATCAAACCGCCATTATATTATGATTCTGAGATTCTGTCCCATTTAGCCGCGATGTCGTCTATATGTAGTATGTCTCTTCCCCTACAAATATAAAAGATGCGGAGAAACTAATGATAAGCTACTTATTTTTTTATTGATAAGGCATAATATATTCAAATGCGATAGGGAACTGATTTTTTTTTTTTGTAAAAGCGAATAAGTTCAATTCATATTAAACGGAATGCTTGTTTTGTTATTCCAGTTTTAGTAAAAGTACAGTGTTGGTTTCCGCCAACCAAAGCTCAAAGCTTAATGCTTAATATATGGGTCAGTCAACGAGTGTGTAAACGAGTGGAAATTATATTTTCATTTTCTTCGCTCTGGTGTTGAGGTAAAGCGCGGCGTTAAGTTCTGCCACTTAACACGCAAGCTTGCGAATTCGGCGGAAAGTGGGGAACGGAATGTCGTAATACCAGGTTCCCTCTGCCTACCCTGCTGTGTGCGGGATACAGCGAGAAGCTAAAAAAGAAAATAAACGAAAATTTGTAAATTAATCCATAGATTCTTTAGTTAGCTTAAAAACAAGCTATACAAAAATAACATTTTTAAATAATATATTCTTCGTAAGGTCCATTGTTCTCTAAAACATTGTATTATCATCTTAAATGACCTGTCCTGATGTTGTTAGACACCTGCAGATTGCCGGCAAGTTCTAATGGCCGGAGAACTCTTAAAATTGAGTTAAGACTTTCCTTCAAGATGAATAAAGTTAAATAAGAAAACGGTTGTATAAACGTATTCATTTTCAACGACGAGTTTTCATAAAGTCGTTGAAAAAACTTGTTTTTCACTATTAGCATAAGTATCTTGATGTTTAAGTTTGACTTGCTCTTTCTATAATTGGCTTCGCATGGAGAAATTAGCTTAAGAGTTGTTTAATAGTGTAAGAAATATAAGAATGGTAAGAAATATACTGGTATATGACATAGAGGTGATTGGTAAGCTTGGAACACAGTAACTGTGATACTGGAGGAAGGTCAAATAAAAGTGTTTGTGGTCTCCCCCGGAGTGAATAGGGAGTGTACAAGTGGAAAAAGTATGTAGGAACCTTAAGATTTTGTGCTATGTTTTGTCTGACTACTACGCTACCACTAATGCAAACTTATTTTATTACAAGTATTTGTCGATAAACTAAACTAAATTCCGCTACCCCGAGATTATTTTTAAGAATAATCATTTGCCAAAAAAATACATTATTTATTAATTTTATGATACGTACGTTCGATAAGTTTCATTCTTCACTTTCACTCAGGGAATATGTAAAATATTTTGTTTTTCCTGCTCTAAGTAAGACAAAGCATGGCGTTGAGTTCTACAGCTCGAAAGCTCGAATCTCGAATACGGGTCAAAAGCGGTGAACAAAAGTTATTTGACCCTACGCTCTTTTATTAGCTTAACCGTATCCCGCACATAGTAGGCACAGTGCCTCCTGGCACAGGGAACCCAGTGTTAAGACACTCTGTTCTTCATTTACCGCCGAATTCTGGAGGCATTGCATGTTAAGTGGTTAAACTTAACGCCGCGCTTTGCCTCTAAATCAGACCGATATTAAATGTTTCCATTCCTCGAGTGGGAATCGAACCCACAAGCAGTAGTATTTATAGTCACACTTTGTACTCACAGTCCACGGCTGGCGCCAGTAAAATAAAACTTTATTGATGAAGCTTAAAGCTAAAAGAGAAGGACAAATAATATGGCAAATTTGTGAAGATAAAAGACAGTAGAATCGTAGACGAAGGCAATAATTCACACTAACGCATCACATCGAGATGACCGTGAAGTAAGTCCCTGGCTTTCAATTATTTATTTATTACAAGCTGGGATTTCATTGGATAAGGAGCATTTACAGTGGCTGTAAATGTAATATATACTTTTATAACAATGTATATAGATTTACTTTTATTATAATTTAATGCGAGAGTAAAAAAATATTTATAAATCGTTAAAGATTTCATGTTTTGATAGAAATATATTTATTATTTTCTGTTCTCCGTTTTCTACATCGATATTCTACATTTTTGGTTTTGCTACTTGGTTTTATTATTTTTTTTTTTTTTTAATTAAAAATAATATTGACAGTTGTATAAGTTCTCTATTGCATTTTCACACTTCTATCTGCACATCGGGGTACATCATAGAGAGCCTGGAGTTAAGATACTCCGTTCTATTATTTTCTACCAAAGACTAGGTAGGTTAAGTGGCAAAATTGGTATAAAAATGAAAAGAATTTAAACGAAATCATTTCTCCGAGTAGGAATCAAATCCACAATGTCAGTATGGTTATGTGTCATAAGAAAATTTAATTTTCCGTACATAGTATAAAGCAAAGTCGTTTCTCGCGTCTGTCTGTATGTATTTATGCTTACATTTTCATAATTACGCAACGGATTTTGATGCGATTTCTTTTAATAGATTGAATGATTTAAAAGAAAGGTTTATATGTATTATACATGCATAATATAATAGAGATAATTTTAGAGTTAAAACATGCAGTGTTAATTCTGCCTCCATACACTTGTTATATCTAAAATAGACCAAAAGCGGAGAGCGGAGTGTTTCAACACATTTTTTATATTTCACAAAAATTAAAAAAAAAGCCTAGAAATAACAAAATGAAGGCTATACTGTGAATGAGGGGTTGTTAGATCAATTGGACCGTTTATAACGATTTCGGACTTGCGTCAAAGTAAATATACGCCTTTTATGAATGTTTAACCTTTTTCAGGTTCAAATAATGTGTGTAAATATGACCTATATTTTGTTACTACCCTTTTATAACTCTTGCTTAGTTTATTATTTAAATGTATTTATAGCAATTTAAATTAATATGCCCTTTTATTTTTCATTATATTCAGATATTATAAAAGTATAAATTGATGGCCGGATGGATCGTTACGCAATGAGATATCGTTTGATTGTAATTCTGAATGGGCTTGCATTCGATTCTCACTTGTATCATAGTTAAATTAAATGTACTTTTTTTTTAGGCAGAGGGAACCTAGTGTTAAGAAACTGCGTTCCCCACTGTCCGCCGAATTCGGAGGCATTGTGTGTTAAGTGGTGGAACTTAACGCCGCGTTTTGCCTCGACACTAGAGCGAAGAAAATGTAAATATTAAATATTAAATATTTCCACACCTCAAGTGGGAATCGAACCCACAACCAGCCTTGTACCATTCCGCCGTGACTGGCTTTAAATTTTATTCCTATCATTTTGTTCCTTTGCTAAACAAAGCAAACCGCGGCTTGCGTTCCGCCACTCGACACTCGTGTCTCGTTTTCAGGCTGAAATAGTAAGTACTTGTACAGTAAATGTTCTCTGACTACCATGTTAAGTTAAGTAATGTAAACAATGGCAATGCAACGAAAGACGTACATTGACTGTTAAACCTAATATATCCTAGACAAGAGGGTATGTCAGAAATATTTAATTTCGTTCTACCGTCAAATAAATTAATAAAATTAACTAATTAATTACAAATGTGTACTTATGAAACTTAAAAATACAATTATTATATTAGAAATGTATGCAATTATTTAATTTGTATTATAATAATATTAAAAAGTGTAAACGATAAATCGATTCATAGTATTTTTGAATAAAGTTATCCTATCAATATTATAAATGCGGAACTATGCCTGATTGGGATTTGTATTTCGAATGAAAATTGAAGACACAGTTGTAACAATTGCTACTTTTTGTCAAAAAGCGACTCTCAAATGTTGAAATGGATCATGAGTTGTTGTATTAAACATTGTCGCTACATTTTATCTGTAATTCATATACATAATAAATAAATATTACTAAGTACACAATAAGTTTCATAATATTATAGCATAATCAAAATTAAAACGAAAAAAAAAAAAACGTACTAACAAACTAGAAACCTCAATCTGAAAAAAAGCTAACTTAATAAATTATATTGATTCAGTAATACTATCAGTTTTATCTCCTTACAATCCCGAACGGTCCATACACCAATTTTTTTGGATGCAATTAGTTTTAAGTAAGTACTCATAAATAGAATGCTTATTATGCATGCATGTTGTTCTAAAACCTTACGCTCTAAATAGTTTAGTACTCCGTGCTTTATCTTCGTACGTTGATATAACCTTTTTAAAGTGTACGATTGACGTTGTTCTTGATTAGAATTTGAACTAACTTCGACTACTTAGATTATATGTTAAGCTTTAAATTTAAGTTGTTCTATTTTTTTTTAAATATCCTTACATATATAACACTATTTTAACCATATAGGTTTAAGTTTTAGAAGCCAATGTAACGATCCTTCGGCGCCAAGTTAGTATTAGAGGTTTATGTAAAATGTGTAAAGTAAAAAAAATACGTGGAATAATTCTTAAAGTGTTATGCTTGTTTTGTTTCTGGACGTTGTCAGAAAAAAAAGCTCTATTTATAATGGCCTTTCTAGACTCTAATCTCGTCTCTCGCGCAGATAATCTCCGCTTAAAATCCTGAGTTGTCGCGCTCACTGTTTTGTTTTTTCGCCTAACGCTGTATCCCGCTCGCAGAGGGTAGGCAGAGGGAACCTAGTGTAAAGACAATGTGCCGGAAACTTAACGCCGCGCTTTACCTCGAAACCAGAGCGAAGAAAAAAAGAAAAAATAAATATAAAATTTTCACTGCTAAAGCGGGAATCGAAACAGGCTTTATAGTCGCATTTTGTGCCTCTGCGCCACGACTGGCCTAACCTGACACCTCTAATAACTATAAGTATTACTGTAAATCGAATACAGTGTATATGTACATAATATGTGTGTTATTAACCACACACGTAATATGTGTGTTATGATATGATATATGAATAGTTCATGTTGGTAGGTATAATATTTATTTTGTTTATTATTCAGTTTTTATCGTTTTGCACCATATCATTTTCTTATAGATATAAACCTGCCAATTTGTTTGTCTAATAGAAAATCACTGTAGTGATACTGATACGTCCCTTCTGTTATTTTTTGTTATCTTAATTCACTTGTTTGTATATATATTTTTAGCTTCACGTTTGTATCTGTATGCCACGCTGTATAGTGTTAGACACTCCGTTCTCCACTATCCGCCGAATTCGGAGGCATTGCGTGTTATGTGGCGGAACCAAACGCCGCGCTTTGTCTCGCCTTTGCTTTATTTGCTTAGTATACAAATATTTTAAATCTATTTATCTTATTTAAAGTGACATTTCAGCAAAATTTCCCCCTTCTAATATATAAACTAAGTAAAATGAACTACACTAACAACTTACCTCAGGCCTTAGCCTCAGCGAGAGAACAATGAAATTCTCTTGGAAAAGTTTCCTGAAGCGAAAGCTCGGATGCTGGATGAGCAATCCAAATATAAGACTTTGGCTTTAGACTAAAAGCATGGGTCTAGCCGACACTGAGCCCCATTCGTGCTTGTGCTGGATGGAAATTACGTCTTGCCCCTGGAGCTAGGGGTGATTGCACCTGTTTGAAAGAAAATTTTAATTTAGTATTGTTTTGACTTTAAACACATTGTGGGACGTACACACGATTAGTGTTTGCGTTCGATTTATCACTCAGTATAATTATCATAATTAATGATATTAATTTCTCTGCTTTAGTGATCAAGACAGAGTGCGGCGTTAAGCTCCGTCAATCAGCACGCAAGTCTCAAATGAGGCAAGAAGTAAGAATAGATGGTCTTGACGTGAAGTCTCTCTGACACCATACACTCGAGAAAAAAAGGGTGAAACTGAAAAAAAAGTAGTATATGGAAAACGACACACTATAAAACTGGACCATTAGGCTGTTTGGAGATTGCATTTATTTAACATTTCTTCGGGTGGGATTCGAATCCATAATTAATTGCAATTACAGTACACTGTCCTTCTGTGCCGCGATGGCGTTTACTATATATAATTATGATATACAATATTTTTTTTTAACTTCACGCTGTATCCCGCACACAGCAGGTAGGCAGATGGAACATAGTGTTTAAGACCTCCGTTCCCCACTTTCCGCGAATTCGGAGGCATTGCCGTGTAAGTGGCGGAACTTAACGCCGCGCTTCACCTCGGCACCACAGCGAAGAAATGGAAATATTAAATATTTCCACTCTCGAGTGGGAATCGAACCCACAACCAGTCGTTTACAATCACACGCGTGTGCCACTGGGGCCACGACTGGCACAAATGCAATATACACTAATGCTCAGAGATTTTATATATTCTAATCAATAGTCTCGTTAGAGCGAGAATTGAGAAGAAATTATAATCTTAGACTCTCTCATCTAAAATACCAAGAAGTCTGACATACATATAATATAAAACAGAATTTACGTTTCGACCAAGAATATAATCATTGGGTGTTATTTCCAGAAATTTCCATATAAAGGGAACTTAAGCTTCCATCGTACCGTTTACCTGTGTGCAAGCTGATTATAGTTCTTGCATAATAGATTAATATTGACTTGCCAACTCGACCAGGGGTGAGATTTAGATGTTAATAAATCTAGTTAAATAATGTCGTTGTATTATGCGGTATGTTTGGTTTATGTACTGTATGTAGATTTTTTTATAAAATTGGAAATGAATGTATTTCTAGTTCATTTTAAGTCAACGCTTATATTAGGAGGAAGAGTAATATTTTGATACATATCGATGACTCTATGATAAGGGCCAAAGTGCGACAAGAACAACTTTAAAGGAGAGGCTCGCGAAAGTTTTAAATTTGCTATAATTTCATATTTATTGCTATATTTATTGGGTATTTATGTAACTCTCCTCTCCTTATTTCCTTGGGTATATATCCTTATAGCAAAATTTGAATTTTCGGGACCTCTCTTTCAAATTGTTATTCACACTATGGCTCTTATACATAGGATCCATCGATATATTAATATCCATACTAATATATTAATATTGATACTAATATATTAATATGATATAAGTGCGAAAAGCCTGTCTGTCTGTTACACTTTTAAGGCTTATCTCCCGGCCCTATTTAGACAAATTCAGAATGAAAATAGTTAATGACCCAGGGCACATAAAAAAGTAGTTATGACATACAACCCCTGAAGGGTTTGAAGTAGGCGTGAGAGTTTATATGAAAAGTTGTGTAGATACGTCCGTAGTAACATATAAATAAGTATGTTTATTTAATCACATCGTGTTAACACAATATGGATCAAAAGATTTTTTTGAGAATGCAATAAGGAAACAAGTCTTTTATAAACTTTTTCTGGCAGATGAACTGCAATCAGCAAAAATCAACAAATCGAAACTTCATTTAATATTGAAATAATTATGATTTTCTAAGGTTTTATGTTAGACAGTAAAAACTTAGTAATGTTGATTTTAACAAAACTAAATCGTAGACCATGGAATCTATTCACTATACAATCACATATCTCGGCACAGTGTTTTTCAGTACATTCATAATAGTTTTTACCCTCTACTTGCCTTCACAATCAAATGTTACACGTCCGTCCTTGTTCACCGTAACCTTCACCTGACGCCTCTGGAACAGTACCCGTCAGTCCGTCCTGGTCTGCTTTCCTCACACAGGTTTTAACTGCAGACTCCCCACTCTCCCCACCCTGCCCACCCTGTATAATGATAATTAAAATATTAAAAAAAAGCTTCATTTAGTGGCCGACTATAATGATTCGATTGTTTCGATTCCCACTCGTGGGAATGATTATATATTATTTTCATTTCATCGTTCTGGTATCTAAGACAAAGTGAGGGGTTGAGTTTTGCCAATCAACACGCAATTGTCCAGATTTCAGATGGAGAACGAGGACGGGAGTACCTTGATCCAAGTCCTATCTGACTACCCTGCTATACGGGACAAAGCGTGAAGGTACTAAAAAAAAAATTTTAAGAAAACTACAACTATTGTAGCAGAATGTATACCAAGCGTCTGATAAAAGTGAAAAATTAAATTATTTAATGCACCTTCTACACAATTTGCCACTTTATTTCAAACTTTGAGTGGAAATTGTACACAAGGTATCAGGTTACAACAGTGTCACAATGACTTCTATACTCAAGTATTTTAAATATGTGATGTATATTCCCAGTTTACTAGTAATGTTTACAGTCGTAAATGTCAATATTTAATTTTAACATTATAATATTTATTTTTAAAAATTTTGAAGTTATATTCAATTAAGTGGAAAATACTTTTGGAAAACGTTTAAAAATTTTATTTTAGCGGGGATTTGAACCCGCTCCTCTTGAAATCATCCGAGCGCTCTAATCATTAAATCATCTTGTAGAGAGTTTTTCTTATTGGATAGCCAAAGATTATTTATTCTACGTATAATTTATCTGTAATTTGGCAAGAGAAAATACTGTTTATTATATATTTTTTCAACATTTTAAGTGTTATTTGCACACCATAGAAAATTGGAAAAAACTTTTCTAGAAAACATAAAAAATTAAACTCAGCAGGATTCGAATTCGCATCTGACTGTTAAGCCATACGTTCACCATACCGCTGCGTCAAATATCTTATATGCCTGATACAACATTTTTTTTTGTTGTTAGTTCTTAATTTTGTATACATTATCTAAAAAAATATTTTCTATCCATCTCATATAGCATACGTATACCATTAAAGACATAAGAAACCCCGTCAACTTCACATAAAAAAATAAAATAAATACCGTAATTCTCCCCCACAATTTACCCACTTCACCTACCCGACCGGGCTTCCAACTTTCTCATAGTTTTTTCAGCGGTTAATAGTTCAGATATTGATAGATGAGTTCGCTTTGGGATATTGCGATAGTTTTTTGCACTTTCAAACTTTCGTTGCGATAAAAATAACCTGTTTATTAGATATCATAAATTCTTTTACACTAAAAGTTAGTTTAAAACGTGCTTTACGTGAAGAAAACTTGATATCGAGTGCATTTAGTATATATTCAGTGTTTTGTGGGTGGAATTCAGTTCTATTATCAGTGAAAATAAGTAGCTAAAGAATATTGTAATAAAGAATAGACTTTTATTTCGGTGTGTTAAACTATATGTTATTCAAAATGGCGTTGTAGATATTGTGAAACGTATTCAACGAATGAGAAATATATAAAAAATACAGAGATGCTGACAACAAAATAAGTGTTATAAAGTGTATAAGAATTTCGACGCAGCTGGTAGTAGAGCGCATGACTCAGTGGTGAGAGTACCTGGACGGTATTCAGGAGCCGCGGGTTCGAATAAAATTTTTAAACGTTTTATAAATGTCTTTTTCAATTTTCCTAAGTGTGGAATAACACTTTAAAAATGTTTAAGAGAAATATATTCTGTATAATACTTCAAATGTGAGCATAAAAGTAGGTATTTAATTAAACCCAAAATTGTGCTTTGAAACAGAAGCTAAAAGCAAAAACAAAATTGTTTCTGCGTTCATATATTTTTGTTAATTAAATATATTATATAAGCAGTGTTCATTTGGAAGTATAAGTAATATGTGTGACATGGCTGCAACTGCCATTGTAGTCTGGTTGCGTAACGTATATACTTGGTTTCACTACCTACAAACTTGGTTCAAAAAATGAAGCATGTAACTTCTTACTTTGAATAAATTATTTGGACTTTGGCTTTGACTTAACTTCGGTATATTATTTGAAAAACGTAAGATACGGACTGAAAAATAGACAACCGACTACTTGTAAAATACAGATCTATAGCATAAAAAAAATAAAACGTAAGTAAAAATTTACACACCAACAGCATTCCATATAGCTATATCGACTCCCAAGCTCCATGGTATGGCTGCGGCTGTCGCTTCCAACCAGGGGCCATCTGCTGGGGTCGTTTCTAAGTCTACAGCGGGGTCACTGACCCTTGCGAAGACCACAAGCTCATGTTGGGGCACCATGCTCCAGTTGAAGCATTCTTTGAGTTGTGTACTGATTTTCAAGTTCACCTGCCTAAAGAAACAAAATAATTAAATTAAATATTGATAAAAAATAATGTAAATAGACGTTTATATAAAATTCAATTCAATTTTCCTAATAGCGTAACCACACGCTTTAAAATGTAAAAAAAATTGTAGAAAGTTTTACATATCAACTGCAACAGCGGAGTATTTTTACAATCTTATTAGGATATCTAATAGGTAGGTAAAGGGTGAAGGTTATTTTTTTAATCATTTTCTCAAGCGGATTTGAACCCGAGACATAAACGTTAAAAGTAAAACAGTAAGACGTTTTCCCACTGCGCCATGTCGGCTTAATGATAATGAAGTACTTATGATAAAAAGAACGGATAGAACACATTCTTAATTAATCTTATGAGTAGTAATAAAAGTAGTAAAATTTTAACCTGGATAATTTTTTAAAATTAAATTACTTCCGCTTCTCTTGTACCAGAACTGATTTGGATATAATATAAGATATAGGGCGGTGTTAGGTTATACAATAAGAATATAAATGACTCTAAATTTGTATAGTAAGGTTGAAAATAGAGTGACTCATCAGTAAATTCTCCTTGTTTACCTAGCAATGTAAAAAACTGTGTAAAAATAAAAAAAAAAGTGTCAGCAAATAATTTAACTAATTAAATTTATTTGAAATAAATATAATTCTGTAATCAATTGTGTAATAAGACACATTTATTTACATTAAAAAAAATACAATATAGGAAAGAAAAAAATAACAAATCATAACTTTTCCAATTGCTCAATGCTTGTACTAATGTTAATAAAAATATTGTTAAGCAAAAAAACAGCTTAAAGATTTTAGTAAGAACCTAGTGTTAAATGATAAACTATTTCCTCTACTTTCCACTAGAAGTCGGGACACTGCGAGTTGATTGACGGATCTGAATGCAACCTTTTGTACTTCGTATCAGAATGAAGAAATGAGAATGAGATACGAATAAAATCATTTCTACAAATAAAAATCGAATCCACAACCATTTAATAAATGTAATAATAATTTATAATTATCAAGATATTGTAAAAACTATTTATGAATTCACTCACAGTCCATTCCACTATTTTCAAGAGAGGTCTACTATTCACAAAAACCTCAACTATGCAGTCAGATATTGGTCTACAAGTGCTAGGAGCAAACATCCTAGCACATAGTCAATATCATTTCCCACTTAGGACAAAACCTATTAGACTATTTTGTGTGGCATTTCAATTTTATTTCCTTTGAAATGCCTCCGTTATTGCGATTTGTAGAAAATTGATTTTAAAATTGTTAATATTGGCGCAAATTGATATAAGATAGCGAATACTAACAAGCTCTTTAACTAGCCTTAACTATTATAATTCTTTCTTCTACTTGAGATCTAAAGTCTTTGTTATGAAATTGCATAGCAGGTACTAGATTGTATTGTTAACTCTTCTTAACTATTTAAGTTCATTTTTCGGACAGATGACGTTGAGCAGAGGTTTAGCAGACGATACTAATCCAGTTTAATCTGCTAGTTTATAGGTTTTCTTCTATGTAGGCAGAAGGAACCTAGTGTTATGACACTCCGTTCCCTAGTTGCCGTCGAATTCACGAGGTATTGCGAACACGTAATAGCTTCAGGATTCGGGTAGTATAAATATGTAGGCAAATCGCGGCGTTAAGTTCCGCCACCTAACAAGATGGAGGAGCTTAACACTACGCTTTGTCTCACACCGGAGCGAATAAAATAGAAATATTAAATGCTCGGAGATAGAAATATTATTTATTTGGTAATCGAACCCTCTACGAGTCGCTTTACAGCCACACTTTGAGCCTCGGAGCCACGACTGGCACCTTTTTTTAAGTGTATATAATGATGGATCCATTCTGATATTATAAATGCGAAAGTATGTCTGTATGTTACTCTTTCACGGTTAATCTACCGGCCCGATTTGGATGAGATTCGGAATGAAAATAATATAAGAAATCGCCTAATTTTGGTTGAAATAGTGGATGAATGTTTGTATAAAAGTTGTTTAGTTACGCAAGTGAAGCTAATACTCGCTAGTAATATAATGAAGGAATTAGCAATAAGAGTGTATTTAACCTTTCATCATTAAATGTCAAACTTAAGACCATTAGGATATAAAAACTAACGAATTATTTATATGCAGGTAACTATTTTCCATACAACTTAAAAGAAGAAATTATACTTTATTTTTTTTTTTAACACTTCACACCAAAAACCGCATAAAGACGTAAAATGAAACGAAAAAGCATAATACTTACAAAATATTCGACATTACTCAATTTATTGAAAATTTGAAAATGCAAATAAAAATGTGACAGCCACTAAAGTATAAATCCGTACGTATTTATTTAAAAGCAAGTTGTTGGAAACAAAATATATGCGTTCGATGTGGCCATTGGAATACGAAATCGTTACACAGTGCCTTCTATATGGGTTTCTATTTATCTCCGGTATGTATGGAATCTGAATGAATAATGGCTACTCATGGATTCGCATTCGCTGACCATATTCGAAATGATTTTTCATGTTTAATCTAAATCGAAAAACATATTTCTAATATTGCTAGTACATATTTTATTAGAGCAACGATTAGATGTTGATAAATATCGTGGTCAATAGCATCATTTGAAAAGGTCTTTGTTTGAGTTAGTAGTGGGTTCAGTTCTGTAAAGGGAGTATCAGGAATAAGTATATTCTATAAGGAGTCCTTTCTTGCATGAGTTAAATTGGTATATTAGGTATATATCACTTAGCAACTCAGTATTTTTTTAAAATTAGATATACATATATTCATATATCAAAATTGATGTGACTTTGTGGTCTATTTTGACTATCTAGCGGGACCTAGAGATTCCTTTGCAAAAAAAAAAAGAATAAAGAAAGCAGTTTCATGCTTTTTTGCGCATAATGGAGTATTCAAAGAGGACTTAATGTCACTCCATCCTCCTTGTGTGTGTTAAGTGGCAGAACTCAGAGGCCAATGAAAGGCGGAGAAATAGAGAGAGAATAAAGAGAGAGTCGGTAGTGAGGGAGAGGCAGAGAATAGAGTCCACCAGCCTGACAGACCAGCCCAACAGCACCACCTCGTGGCGGATGAGGATCCCTTCGATTTGAAGTATAATTTGTATGCTGTTGTGGTGATTGTGGTTGTTTTGGTTGTTTATAAATAGACCTATTTTAATAAAGTTTTTGTAGTCAAAGTTGGTAATAATATTATATCAATTGACTTCAAATTATGTTTCTGACTAAACTCTTTAAAGAAGTAAATAATGTAGAAACCTCACAAAAATTGAACGCAACAGGATTTGAACCCACGACTACTAAAACCGGCTGTGGTCAGAACGCCTGAACAGTTTTCAAGTTGGGTACAAATACCGCTGTGTTTTAATATTATAAGTTTTCTAAAAATGGTTTTTCATAGTGTATATATAACACAATTGAAAATATTAAAAAATATAGAAATGAATGAATATTTTTAATCAAAATTAAATCAGATAATTCTAATACTAACTAAATAAATGCGAAATGAGTACCGATGGAACTAATATTCATGAGCTTTTCGAATTGCTTGCATTAACTGTCGATAATTATGAATTTTCTGTCGAGCTAGCATATTTTAATTTTCTGCAATTCGTAGTTTTTACTTCATAATATTAAAATTTTAGCTATGTATGTATAATAAATAAATTAAATATATTCATGGACAAAATTTAAGAAGAACGGAGTGTTGTGACACTAGGTTTTCTCTGATTGCTCTGATGTGCGGGAAAAAAAGTGAGGCATAAAATGAAACATGCAAAAAAAAATACTTAAGAAAGCCTATTGTTATCAGACTTTATAAAATGGAAGTTTATCATTATATAGAATAGACGTTTTAAAAAGGGTAGTTAGAGCGAACCTGCCAAGTCACTTTTATCTCTACTTTTCTTACAAACTCGAGATTTGGAGTGTTGATCTTGACGCGGAGAAATCAAAATTGTGATAAAAAATATGAAAAAAAAAACTAAAAATAATGATCCGAAATTCAAATGTAATTTACAACACTTCCAAACATAGTAAGTATTTAATAAGTATTCAACTCAAAAAAATTTAATTACCGTTAAATCCAACATAACTTAGCACTTTGCTCAACATCAACTAACATCAAGTTTTGTTATTAAATCTTTTTTTCACTAACGACGCTGGCATTAGACCCTAGTAAATTGAATCAACACAAGTAAATGTGAGGGTAGTCGCACGCATCGTGCTATTCCTATCACGCAATACTTTGCCCCGGGAATTTAATTATACGGATCGCGATCTCAGCGAACTTTGTTCGTTAAATTGAGTTTCACACTAATCTTTATCTTGCTCTGCGAACTTGGCAAGGATTGGTCCAAGAGTTTATTAATTTTTAATATGAACACGTCGAGTACGTGTTTCGTTGTTCAGTTTTCTGGTTAAAATTATTGTTTTAGTTGTTTTATTTTGGTTGTTCTATTCTGTTGTGTATGCGGTTCACGTTTGATTTATATTTGAAGAGCAATAAGATTTAATATATCGTTCCTTTAATTTGAAAGTAGCGTAAAATAAAAAAAAATGTGAAATTATCTTTATATAATAAAAAACAAAATTAAAAATTTTGAAAAACCCACGACGGTTTAATTGTAATTGTAAAAGGATAAAATAACTATAAATCCCCCGCCTAAAAGAATATATGTAACGAGATGATGGGGACGGCTTCGTCGGGGGCTGTCATTACTTTAAGTTTGCACAAACCTTCTCATAGGTTTTCTTGCTGTTAAAACAGGTTTGGCAAAAAAAAAAAAATATTAAAATGAATTTACAGTTTTGATAACTGGTATTCTAAAGACTTTAAAACGAAATCTATACTGATAGCTACTATATTTAAAATAGAGGTTGCAACTGGCAGCCCCCGACGAAGTCGTCCCCATCATCTCGTTACATATATTCTTTTAGGCGGGGGATTTATAGTTATTTTATCCTTTTACAATTACAATTAAACCGTCGTGGGTTTTTTTCAAAATTTTTAATTTTGTTTTTTATTTTAAACTTTTTAAAGTGAATAGATATACATTATATATTATTACATAATATTGAAATACTTTATATTAATCTTCATGCAAATCCAAAGAAATTATAAACCCAATGCTTTCTGGTTATCAAATGCTTATTGCAGCGCCTGGCAGATTGTCACCGTAACATTTCCACGAAACTTAAAACTAACCAAATCAGTGAAAATCACAAAACCCACTAGTAGTTTTGATTTTGAACAAACTAATTTATACTGGAGCGCCCTGTGGTAGTTCGTGGTAGATATGGCATATAAAAACACGCAGCAATTAAACCAGAACCTATCACAGAAAACCGCATCTAAATAGGTTTCACACAAAAAATAAAAGCCAAATGCTTACTGCTGCGCCCCCTGGTGAGGTGTCACCATGACACATATACGAGAACACGCGCTAATTAAGCCTGATCCTATCTTTGATAACTGCATCCAAATCGGACTTGTAGTTTTAGCTTTGCATAATTAAATGTTTAATGCAGCGCCCCCTGGTGAGTTCTTGACGTAAAAAAAACCTAAAAACTTACACCAAGTAAAGGTAACTCTAATACTAAAAACTCTGCCTAATCGGACTAGTAGTTGTGGTTTTGCATTAAATATTACAAAAAAACGTTTACTGCAGCGCCCCCTGGTGAGTTAACACGATAAAACATATCCAAGAACATGCACTAATTAAACTTGAGCTTATTATTGAAACTGCATCCAAATCAAATTCGTCATTTTATCTTTGCACAAACAATATTTTACTGCAGCGCCCCCTGGTGACTTGTCACCGTAATATAAAATTAAAAACATGCTTTAAGTAAAGCGGAATCTAATACTGAAAACTCTTGACAATCGTACTAGTCGTTTTGGTTTTACACAAAAAAATAGAAGCAGCTACTTACTGCAGCGCCCCTAGAGAGTTGACACATACATGAAAATATGCACTAAGTAAACATACATGACACATATATAAAAATATGCACTAAGTAAACTTGAATCTATCATTGAAAACTGAATTCAAATCGGACTCGTAGTTTTAGTTTCGCACAAACAAATGTACTTACTGCAGCGCCCCCTGGTGAGTGGTCACCGTAACGCATATATGAAAAGAAAAACCAATTAAACCTGAATTTATCGTTGAAAATTTCATCTAAATCGGACTAGTAGTTTTTGCTCTGCATAAACAAATGTTTACTGCAGCGCCCCCTGGTGAATTTTCATCGTAACAAAAAAACAAAAATCTTAAAATATGCATCAAGCAAAGCTGAATCTAATTCTGAAAACTCTATCCAATCGGATTAGTAATTTCGGTTTTAGACAAATAAATACAAGAAAAAATTTGGTTTACACAAAAAACTCAAACCAATGCTTACTACAGCGCCCCCTGATGAGTGGTCACCATAACACATATATGAAAAGATGCACCAATTAAGCCTGAACCTCCTTGAAAGTTTCATCTAAATTGGACTAGTAGTTTTTGCTCTGCATAAACAAATGTTTATGCGCCCCCTGGTGAGTTTTCCCCGTAACAAAAAAAGAAAAATCTTAAAATATGCATCAAGCAAAGCTGAATCTTTTTCTGAAAAACTCTTTTCAATCGGATCAGTAGTTCGGTTAGGGACAAATAAATACAAAAAAAAGTACAAAACAAATGCTTATGCAGCGCCCCCTGGTGGTTTGACACGATTAAAACATATCTAAGAACATCCACCAATTAAACTGAATCTATCACTGAAAATTCGTATCGAAATCAGACTATATTTTTGAGATAATTGAAAACATTCGTTTTCACGTAAAATGCTTACTGCAGCGCCCTGGTGGAGTTAAGGCAATAAGACATATCTAAGAACATACGCCAATTGAACCTTAACCTATCATAGAAAAACCTATCAAAATCGGACTTATAGTTTTGGAAATAATTGACATAGTAATTTGCACAAACACCACAAACAAACAAAACAAACGGTCAGTGGGTGAGAGCGTCCCCTAAACGGTTCATTCACGGAGGGCGGGTTCGAATCCCGCTGAGTCCCCACCATTTTTATACCACGTTTCAAATTGTCTTTTTCAATTCCACTAGCTGTAGAAATAACACCTTTAAAAAATGTTAAAAGTACGATATATGTTAACTGATTAGAAATTGCCCCTTCGAAGTATTCATATTTGGTATGAAAAAATTAAACAATGCAGATAGGAATGTAAATAATCTATGTCCCTTATATACTGTCAAACACTCAATCTTATTAATTATTATCTACTTATAACTCTTAGCCAAGTACCTAGTTACTTGAGTTAAGAATCATTTTTTTGTTGTTTCAAGCCTCGGAATCTAAATATATTTCATTATTTTATTAGGTATGTCGTGAAATAGTTTCATTAAAAAAATAACAAAAAAAATAGTTCTGTATAATTTTCATGTCAGTCCCCTGTCGTATAAGGTTATTTCTTCAGATTTCAAAAGACTAATTATGGTTGGTAAGTTACAAAACAATTTTCAAATAAAAATATTTAAATACGCCTCTGCTATGAAGTTACTTAGTGGTTTCAGTAAACTTTTACAGCTTCTGCCTGAATGGAGGTTACTTTCTGCAAAGTATCAGTTTCCTCATTACCCGATGAGAAAATTAAAGTAAAAGGGAATAATTAGGTATTCTAAGAATTTTACTTTATAATATTTACTTATTATATACTAGTTTTACTATTGTCCGTGACTTCGTCTGCATAATAACAAAGATATTTAAAACTTTCGCGAACCCCTAGTTCAGTCCTGTGGCTAAATTCTGTCGTCTTTGTACTTAGGTACAACAAATTTATGACACATGTCCGGACCACTTAAGCCTGGCCCTGTCACAACATTCATTTTTATTGAAAGTCTAACTAATTATATACTGCACAAATTTAATGCCATTTTTTTCTTTGTACATCAAGTGGGTTAGTATGTGTCGTAGTCTTAGAGAGTGGGCTTCTATTTTTATAGGAACTGATATTCTCAATTGAACAGAGTGTTTTGTCACTCGGTTCTCGCTGACACTTCACCTTGCGGAAAAGGGCATGAAGCTTATTGTTGTAGGTTTGATATTCGTGTAACTTAGCGTTTTGTTACCCGTGGGGGGACGGGTTAGAATACCCCCCCCGTCGCTGGGCAGCGTCCCGTAAAAGGCGGGTAACCCAGAAGCTTGGTGGTAGGAGATTCGTTCTCCGACTGGTTCACGACCACTATCATGTCAAAGACGAACCGCCAAACATCTGGTGATGTGTTCCGGTTCGATGGCATGTAAGCCAGCTCTCTTTCCCTACTCCCACCATCCCTATCCTTCTTCCCTCCTTTCCTCCGCGTCCCTTAAGGTCGGCAACCTGCAACGGCAACCTTTCTAATGTTGTGGATGTCCATGGGCGAACCTTCGTCTAGTTACCTAACTACTTACCATGACGTTGTCCTTCTGCTCCTTTGCTCCCCTTTCTTCAATAAAAAAAAAACTTAGATATAAAGAATACATGCCTGTGTTTAAAAAATATACACGAGTACATACGGTGTCCGGTAAAAATAACATCAGTCTTGTAAGACTAAATTTTTAGTTAGGTTCCGTCATTTAGTTTGTACATTCACAAAGCGACTAGTGACCGAAAGTGGACCGATTTCTAAATTTACTTTTCCTGTTCAATTCTTAGACGAAAAAACCTAGTAGGTATTATGACATTTCGTGGTCCACTTTCCGTGCGAAATCTAGATCCAGTTAAATGAAACTTAACTAAACGTTTGTTAACACATTAATACAGCGGAGAATTAAAAAATAGCTTTAATATCACCATTACCTCGAAAGGAAATCGAGCCCACAATCAATCATGTTTACATCTCGTATATAATTTATTTACTCCATACATATTTTAACAACTAACAACAATCTGCTAAAATATCAAATCATTCTTCGTGTAACATAGTTATACGAATATCATAATAAACTTCAAAGTTGTTATAACGTGGCTTAAAGTTTTGAGGAGTCTTAACTTACATTATTTAGGCAGGAATAAAGTTTCATAACAGGACTTAGAAGTTAGGAGTCAGTTCTTGCTACTTCCTAGCAACGTTTGCGGTTGTTGAAGGTAACTTATTTTAGTATTTATTGACAAAAAATATGTATTCAGATTATATTTTGAAAAAGCTATGGATATATTATATGTTATGTGTAAAATATAATTGTAAATTTAATACTTTTTTATTTTTTGATAGGCAAAGAAAACGGCTTGGGCAGTTTAGGTGAGAGTTAATACATCTTGAATATTAAGCCTAAGGGTTTCCAGTCCCACACAATGCTCTGAGCACATCTTTCAGCAAAACGGTGAATCACATGGAATGTTAAACATCTTATAATACTAAATAATTTTATATTTCACTCCAAGAAATGTTAAAATGTGGCCAGTCGTGGCGCAGTGGCACAAGCGTGTGACTGTAAACGACTGGTTGTGGGTTCGATTCCCACTCCAGAAGTGGAAATTATATTTCCATTTTCTTCGCTTTGGTGTCGAGGTAAAGCGCGGCGTTAAGTTCCGCCACTTAACACGCAAGCCTCCGAATTCGGCGGAAAGTGGGGAACGGAGTGTCTTAACACTAGGTTCCCTCTGTCTACCCTGTTGTGTGCGGGATACAGCGTGAAGCTAAAAAAAAGTGCTAAAAAATCTTAAGCTTATATCCAATAAAAAAATAATTATCTGTATATCAACTTTGTAAATATAATATTGTCAACAAAATATCAGTTTCTTTTGAAAGTTTAAAACAAACGTATACTTTTCACGCATAGTTCACGCACCATTATCCGCTTTCGGCCTGAAATCGACTTTTTTTAAATACAATTTTATATTTTCCCACCGTTTAATATTCACAATAAGTCAACTGATATTACAATAAATACAAAAAAATAACTGAAACAACATTTTCAGCATCCAAAATTCTAGTACAATAAGGCTTTTAGAAATTTCAAGCCTTTGAGTGTAATTTTAGAAAGGATCTTGGGGAGGGTTATTGTTAGAGAATTAATCTGAAACCACAAAAGGAGGTCTAAAAAATAAGTATATATATTTTACTAAAACGTCCTCGCATTCTTTCGTTGTATAGAACGCCTATCCCTTTTCATCAATTATTTATTATCTATCTACCCAGTTATCAACTGAAAGGTTTTCACTAGAGACTGGTAGTTCGTGTTGACTATTATTAGTTTTACCCATATCGTTATATGTATGTATAATTGTTTTGGTTTAAAAGGTATTTGTCTTCTGGCAATGCTAATTTTAATATAATAATTTTATAAGTCAATGGGTAACGTTTTCACGTTAACGTAAAGGGGTTTCCCCCTTTACATTCAAACTATGTTTATACATTTTGTAAAAAATAATATTTTATAATTAATTGTAATTTTTTTATTTATTTTTTAGCTTCACGCTGTATCCCGCTCACAACAGGGTAGGCAGAGTGAACGTAGTGTTAAGACACTTCCTTTCCCGTGTAATTTTACACACAACACATATTTTCGAGGTAAACAAAGGTTAGTTCGTGTTGACTAATTGCGTATTTTATTGAATCAATCAATTGCGTAATTGTTTTAATAGTGAAGTCACATTTAAAATGGTACTGGTAATTTTAAAATGTTAATTTTATAAGTCAAAGCCGCATAGTTTAAAATTATTTAGTCCGCCATTACATGTACTTTTGATGATTAACATGTTTGATGGTAATCTAAACGTAATTATAATAACTTATTCACATAAATACATATTTTCGACGTAAACAAAGTACTGAGTAAATGTGTAAAAAAGACGCTGTATATTCCTATTTTACACTGATTCACACATTATGGATATTATTATAATCATGACCTAGAACCACAAAATATAAATAAAATAAATATTACACTTACTTCTACACTGTATTTGGCATATACTTTTGCGTAAAACGTCACAGGCGTTGTTACTAAGGCAACGAACATTTCCATCCGATTTACTATTTATCATCACTCAAAAGTATATATCTTATTTACTAAAGTGATTCAAACTCAGAACTATCACTAATTTCACTTTCACCTGTGGGGGACGGGTTAAGAATACAATTCCGTAAAAGGCGGCTAACCCAGTAGCTTGGTGGTAGGAGATTCGTTCTCCGACTGGCTCGCGACCACTATCATGTCAAAGACGATCCGCCAAACATCTGATGATATGTTCCTGTTCAATGGCATGTAAGCCAGCTCTCCCTATTCCCACCATACCAATCCCTCCTCCCTCCTTCCCTCGTTCACCTTCAAGGTCGGCAACGCATCCATAACTCTAATGTTGTGGATGTCTATAGGCGAAGGTAACCACTTACCATCCTTCAGCTCGTTTGCCTCCTTTATTCAGTAATAATAAAAAAAAAATTTAAAAGAAAAAGTATAAACATAAATAAATAAATGTTAAGCGCTAAATATTTTAAGATATTGTAATACCAAGAAGACGTCATATTCTATTCCACCATAGTATTTATTGCAGCATCTTACATTCAGGAACGCCTTTCAGATCCTAGTATTTACGATATGTTCATGCTTACAACTTGGCAGTACGTTTTCTTAAGCGTTAAATTGTTAGAGGGGTATTATCTAATAAAATATGTTTTGTTATTTGCAATATTACAAATTTAAAATATTATTCCAGTCGTGGCGCAGAGGCACAGTGTGCCTGTAAAGTGACTGGTTGTGGGTTCGATTCCCTTTCGAGGAATGGAAGCATTTAATGTTTCCAATTTCTTCGCTTGATGTCGAGGCCAATTGCGGCGTTAAGTTCCGCCACTTAACAAGCACTGCCTCCCAATTCGGCGGAAAGTGGGGGAGCGGAGTGTCTTAACATTAGGTTCCCTCTGCCTACCCTGCTGTGAGCGGGATACAGCGTGAAGCTAAAAAAAAAATAATAAAATAAAATATTATTAGGACTGTCATGGCGCAGTGGAACAGCGTGTGACTGTAAACGCGATGGTTATGTGTTCGATTCCCACTCGAGAGAATCATTTTTTTTTTTACTTTTTGCTCTGATACCATAGATAAAACGCGGCGTTGAGTCCCGCCACTCAATGTCTCGATTTTTAAGTGCAAAGTGGAGGACGGAGTTTTTTAATACAAGGTTCTCTCTGACTATCCTGTTGAGTGAAAAGCGTGAAGCTTAAAAAAAATCGTAATGAAAAAAAATGTAATAAAATATTTCATATTGCAGCTTACATTTATCATTTTTTGCTTAAATGCATATTATTTTAACTGAAGTTTTTTTTTGAAGCCATTGTGGCGCAATGAACTTTTGATTGTATACTCGATGGCTGTGGGCTCGATTTCCACGGCTAAAATATTTAAATTATTTTAATTTTTCGTTCTGGTGCACCACAAGACAAAGCAAGACGTTAAGTTCCGCCATGCAATGCACAACGAATTGATTTTCTCTATATTCCCTAAAATAAATTATCCTAAAAAAAATAATTTTTAACCATCTGAAAATAATGTTAATGATATTTTTTGTATTCATTAGGAGTTCTTAAAATTTAAAAATATTGAGCGACAGCAGACATTAACATCTGCCTAACAAGACTGGGAAAATAATTAGTAAATGGGGTGTACCACAAGGATCAATACTTGGTCCCCTTCTTTTCATTTTATACTCCGCCGATATTATAAAATCTATAATCCACTGTCAATATCAGATATATGCTGATGATCTTCAAATATATTTATCTTTTGAACCATCTGAAACGGATATGGCTGTAAAGAAAATAAACGAAGACCTCAATCGCATAGCTGAATGGTCAGAAAGAAACACATTAGCACTAAACCCGGGAAAAACAAAATACATAATTTTTGGTACAAAACACCCAATAGAAAGCATTTCTAATAGTGATCCTGTAATTTCTATAAGAGGCGAGTCCATTGAACGTGTAAAAGAAGCAAAGAACTTAGGAATAATAATGGATGAAAATCTTCGCTATGAAAAGTATGTTCTGAACACAGTAAGAAATTGTTTCTACAGGCTCAAGGTACTTTACAGTTTTCGAAATTCGTTGAGTACTGAATTGCGGATAAGACTGTGCGATTCACTGGTTTTATCTAAGATGAGCTACGCAGATGTAGTGATCGGATCAAGATTATTAGTACGAACAAAAAAACTCATACAGCGAGTACAGAATGCTTGCGCCCGGTTCTGTTTCAACATCGTTCGTTTTCTAAATGATGCTGGGTGTTTGAGGATGGAGCAGCGCAGGCAACTGCATCTATCCGTTTTATTATTCGGTGTTATAAAGCAAAAGGACCCGTCCTACCTTTATGAAAAATTACGTTGGGCTAGTGACCATAATCAGGCATGTCAAACAAGGCGTGTTGTTGGAGGTATGCTTAACTTTTATCCACACAGGTCCGCATCATTTCGTGGTAGTTTCAAGTTTGCTTCTACTAAATGTTGGAATGATTTACCACCTCCTCTTCGCGAACTACACTCACGGCATAGTTTTAAGAAAAAACTA
The DNA here is from genome assembly GCA_019049465.1 of Dryas iulia moderata. Lineage (NCBI taxonomy): Eukaryota > Metazoa > Arthropoda > Insecta > Lepidoptera > Nymphalidae > Dryas > Dryas iulia. Next base: position 3,140,874 of record CM032428.1, read on the forward strand.
AAACTACATTTACTGGCCGTACAGAAGGTAACTTGACACCACATAAAAACTTTAAATATTAAAATAATTAATTAACTCATTTTTGAATTATTTTTCTTTAAATTTATATTTCAGTGGTTCTGGGCTTATACGTATATATTTTATAATATTGATATATGTATATTAGTATATGTACACATATAATAATAATATTTATACACTTGATTGTATTTTAAATAACTGCAATAAATATTAAATATAATTATTTTAATATAAAATAGTACATATATAATTATTTTAATATAAAATAGTACAGTATACATAAATAAATATACGTGTGTCGCTGCCGTCACGGACGGAACAGTGGAGGTCGCTGAAAATCAGCTGTGGGATCAGCTAATCGCTGAGCTCACTTCAGTCTGAGCGACTACCCATTTCACCACACCGCCATATACGCCATTATATACTTACACCGCTAATAATGGGTATATTTTAAAATGTAATGCAACGGTAGGTACATGACTGCTACTGTTCATATATAAATGTAACTGTGTGTATGTGTGTGTGTGTTGAATAAATACTTCTTTCTTTCTTTCTTTCTTTTAAATAAATCCCTCAAGGCCCTTTTGCGACTAACGCGCTAGAAACCTAATTTCCTACGACGTCAACCGCCATCTAAATGTTATATTTTTTATAATTATACTTGTATAGTACTTGATATGAATATTATTTTGGAATTGGTTTTTCGTCCCCCAGTGGTAAGACAGAGCGCGGTGTTAAAATCCACCAATCAAAATTCATTCGGAATACGGTGGAAAATGGAGAACGGTGTGTTTAACGCTTAGCTTTAGGTATGATTTTTTTAGCAAGAACTGAACCAAAAACATACGAGAATACAAAATAATGGGTTGGGGAAAAAGAAATCCATTATTTTCTCGGTAGGTGGCTTTAGTGATCGATATCTCGAAAAGCATCTATCAAACAATTTGAAGTTTATGCTCGGTGTTAAGGTGATCTTTCATGCTAAAAACTCCTTCAATTGTTTTCCGCTTGTTCCATTCTGTCTTGAGTTACAGGACGTTAAAAATGGAAGCCAACAAAGAGAAAATTCGGTATATTTTAAAGTTTTTCTTTGACAAAGGTGAAAATGCAAGCCTGGCTGCTGAAATTGTGAATGGTGTTTATGGTGCTGATACGGTAACAGCTAATTACGTGCAATTTTGGTTTCGTCGGTTCCGTTCAGGCAATTTTGATGTTAAAGATGCACCTCGCAAAGTCAGGCCCGTAGTCGAAAATGTCGATAAAATCATCGAAAAAATCGAAGTTGACCGGCATGTTAGTAGTCGCAGCATCGCCAAGGAGCTAAGTATCGACCATAAAACAGTTTTAAACTATCTGCGCAAAGATGAATACAAAAAAAGCTCGATGTTATGTGCCGCACAAATTAACACCAAAAAACATAATGGATCGAATTTCCATTTGCGAAGCCTTGATCAAATAGAATGAAATTGACCCATTTCTTAAACGGATGGTGACTGGGGATGAGAAATGGGTCACATACAACAATATCGTGCGAAAACCATCGTGGTCAAAGCGTGGTGAAGCAGCTCAAACGGTGGCCAAACCAGGACTAACGGCCAGGAACGTTCTACTGTGTATTTGATGGGACTTTAAAGGAATCATTCATTATGAGTTGCTTCCGTATGGCCAAACACTAAATTCAAATCTGTTCTGTGAAGAACTGGACCGTTTGAAACTAGCGATTGGCAGAAACGGCCAGATTTGGCCAACAGAAGAGGTGTTGTGCTCCATCAGGACAACGCACGGCCTCATACGTTTGTAGTGACTCGCCAGAAACTCCGGGAGCTTGGTTGGGAGGTTTTAATGCATCCACCATATAGTCCGGACCTGGCACCAAGCGATTACCACCTTTTTCTCGCATTGCAAAACTTCCTGAGCGATAAGAAATTAGGATCAAGAGAAGATTGTGAAAATCGATTATTAGAGTTTTTCGCCAATAAGGACCAAGGCTTCTACGAAAGAGGCATTATGATATTACCTTTAAAATGGCGAGAAATTGTAGCAAAAAACGGTGCTTATTTGATCCAAATCGGACAATCCGAAGCATCTTAAATAGAGTCCCGAATTTCACGCAAAAATAATGGATTTCTTTTTCCCCAACCTAATATATATACTTTTTCTGCTATATAAAAACAGCTCCATCCCTGCATAGTGAAGTGTCAAAATATTCTCTTTTTCACTTTACACTTAAAATTGAGCCATTATATGTTGAATACTGTAACTCAACGCCGCGCTTTGCCTTAGGTATTAGAGCGGAAAAACGAAAACGACTTAAATACAATCGTTCCTTCGAGTGGTAACATACAAACAAATCGTGTTTACAGTTATACACTTTCGGATTGCACCAAAAAATATATGTTAAAGTATAAATATTAAATTAAAAAATTAAATAGCTTCACGCTGTATCCCGCACGCAGCAGGGTAGGCAGAGGGAACCTAATGTTAAGAAACTCCGTTCCCCACTTACTTACACTTACTTACACCCCACTAGTATAAATCTTATAAAATTAAAAGTAAAATTTTGCAAAAGTGCAATTTTTATTCCACGTCAAAACTAAATTAATTTAAAACTTTCTAAAACCGGTCTTTTCTACAACTACTCGAGAAATCCTTAAATTAGCAATCGCACGAACAAAGTGAACTATGTTCTCAATAAGCTCTTGCCAATTCAGAAATGAAACGGCATTTGGAAGGTGGCCAGTTCTATACATCTGAAGTAGAGAAATATATTTGATAAGGCTTATCTATGAAATTATTTGATTACCTTTAACGAATCCAATATATATATTCTATAGTCAATGGTATATTAGAGGAAGTTATTATATTAATATATATTTATTAACTCTTCTAGTCAGAGAGAGAGAGTGTAAAAACACTACATTCTCCATATATTTATTACATATTGTTTGTATTTGTGATAAGAAGTACGTGTACAATGCATATATACAAATACATATATACAAATAATCTTCGAATATATAGTAATTTGTACTTCTAATGGATTATTATGAAAAGTATTGGTTTTCTGCACTTCTACCACATATAAATTTCACTCACCAAATATACCTAACATATTTACTAAAAAATCAGAATAAGAGTCCTGTTCTTTTTTTTTTATCTTACCTTTAATTTTGAAAATTCGAATTTTTTTCTCGCATAATAGTAGGAGATGACCTAGTGTCCGGTCTTAATTTCTCACCTGAAATGGAGACATTGCATGCTAAATGGTGTAACGTCGCAATTTATCGTTCTAGAATGGATATGAAATTAATTTGAATATAAGAAATTGTTCTTCTGAAAGGAATTAGTACCACCCGCTGGACCACTGTGGCCTGTCGAAGATTCCCTTTGTGTAATATTTTTACATGCATATTTTTATCTTATTAAGAGGAATATATCGCTATCGAGGAATTAACGATACGAGAAATAAAGAACAATTGATATTTTCTTTGTTCTCTTACTAATTCTAATAGTGTATAGAATATTTTTCCTTAATTATTGTCATTTCTTCGCTCTGGTGATAAGACAAAATGCGATGTTAAGTACCGTCATTCCATAATGCATCCAATTTGGACGAAACGTGTAGAACGGAGTATTTTGACTCTAAATTCTTTTCGCTTACCCTGCTATGCGGGAGAAAATGTGAAGTAAGTATGTTATTAAACATACTTGTATATGAATATGTTTAAATTACTATTTTTAACATTAAATGATTTTCAATTTAATATAATGGATATTCAAAATTAGCCAGTTGTGGAGCAGTGGCACAAACGCGTGACTGTAAACAACTATTTGTGGTTTCGATTCCCACTAGACCAGTGGAAAAATTTAAAAATTTCTATTTCCTTTTCCCTGGTATCAGAGGCAAAGCGCGGCGTTAAGTTCCGCCACTTAACACGCAATGCCTCCAAATTCGGCGGAAAGTGGGGAACGGAGTGTCTTAATACTAGGTTTCCTCTGCCTACACTTCTGTGTGCGGGATACAGCGTGAAGCTAAAAAAAAAAATATAAACATTCCTCCGAGTGAAAATCGAACGCACAACCATCACATACAGTCTCACGCTGTCACAATGCACCATAATAGATCAACTTACCTTACCTAATTTTATTTTCATTGAATATTAAGAAAATTCAACATTAGTATAAAATATGACACCACTTTAATGCCCACTTTCTGTTATCATTTCACACAGTCGCTTTGAGGTTAACATATAGGAGTATGTTATGGCTGGCGTCTTGCCAGTCATGTTACACACTGACTAACGGCTGTTGCATCTACATCTTACGTCTAAATCACTGTGACATTGGATATTTCATTTTATTATTTTATATTTATTATTAAAATTGTAACTTTGATGTCTTAGATGGAGACGGTAGGTTCAAATCCTGCCTTTTTAATGTTCCATATATTGTTTTTATTATTCTATTTTGTATAGATATGAGATATGAAGACTATTTTAGGATATTTATTAAAATACTTCTATTTATTTTTATAAAAAAGTATAGTATTATATTCTGCTATTCAGTTTGCATCGTTTTGAAATCAAACGGCAATCGGAAAACGGAGTTCTGTGGCATGCTATATAACGAAACGCCGTGCTTTTTGTCATCAGGTCGGAGACGTGAAAATAATTTAAATACCCATAATTCTGCTGAGTAGGAGTCGAACATACGACCAGTCACGTTTATAGGGGAGGTTTCCGATCTATATACGATGAATATTGTATATAACAATAGGTCTTATAAAATACGCGTTACATTAAAATATATACATATACATACATAAAAATAATATTTTAAAAGAATTTAAATTTAAATCAAGGCTGTCGCAGTGGAGGAGCGTCTGACTACAGTTTTACAAAACGATGTGTGTGGGTTCGATTTCCACTCAGGAAGTATTTATAATTGAAATTTTCATTTTGTCGCTTTCGTACCTAAGACAAAGCACAGCGTTGAGTTCCGACACTCACGCAATATCTTGTTTTCAGGTGGAAAGAACTTAACAGAACTTAATATGTTAATTATGTATTTTTTTGGTTTACAATTTGTAAAGATATTTTCAATGCATGTAGCAGTACAGTTAGTGATTCTTGTCGGTTCCAGAAATAAATTAACTTGGTTATATGACTTTAGTAAAGTCTAGTACTGGTGACTGAGTTATCTAGTAAACTTATATTAAAATCACCACATACAACTATAAATTTCTTAGAAAGTGCAAGATATAGTATCTTGACATTATGTCCTCTCTGAATACCCCGCTGTTGTGAGAACAAAGTGTGTAGCTGTAAAAAAAAAATAAAACATGAATTTGAATTTGGAAAAAAAATATTTGAAGGTCACCTTACTCCAATGGTACATGAAATAAAACAATCATTATAGCATAATTCTCTTTATTCACTTATCCAAGAGAAATATAAACAACATTCACGCAATTTTTAAGTTTTAAACCAAAGTATAACAGTTGATTTCTACGTTATTATCATATTAGAGTCAAAATTTCTGCGATTATGTGCTAATGTCACTAAGGTCATTTTAGATTTCATTGTTTAAATACAAATTCCACTTAAGACCAAAGGTATTTTGGTATCTTCTTTATTTTTCGCTCTAGCTAGACTAGATACAGTCCTGTATTTGACCATTGAAAAAAAGACTTTAAAATAAGTAGAAAACAGCTTATAAAGTAGTCTGAAATTAAGACAGAAACTTCGACTCTATTCAGTAACAGTAATAAAAAATAAGGAAAGAAAAGCAAAATTTTGAAACATTATCATTATTTTATTTACACTTTAGGCCAAAACTCCGAAAACCAAACACACAGCAAGTATCGTATCATACAAAATTTTAAGTTCTTACCATTTTTCTACTTATGCTACTTTATTTTAGTTACAAGTACACTTTAATTGTTAAGTTAATTTATATATTGTTAATATAAATAAATAGCAACTTTTTAGTTTTTATTGCGAAATTAAGTTTTCTATATACTATCTTATAATTTGACTTATTAATAAGAAAGAGAGTAAGAAACAAGGGTATAATTGAACATAAGAAGCATTAGAAGTCTAAAACTGGTATCCAATACAGTTTTTTAGGTCATTGAATATTAAAAGGCCAATAAAATTATGATTGACATGAACGAGATATTTTTACCCTATTTTCTCACGATATTACTGTGATACATTTTGGGGCCAAAAACACGGATAATTATAAACATTCCAAAGACCTTTTTAGTTTCTTTGGTTTAAATGTATATAAACTATATACCATAAATTTACATTACTGCCTATGGGGCCGTTCAAGTATTACGTAAGCAGATTTATTACAATTATTTACCCTCTCCCCCATCCATCAGCAAAAGTAAGCAAAGCTCTTACCCCCTTTCCCCCTGCTTACGTAAACATTTTTCAATTAATGTATTGTTTTTTTCTAATAACTATAATATAATAAAATTTTCGTGTAAAAAAGTAAATGATTACCAATGACGTAATTATCTAGACTCACATCTAGACTCCCCTACCCCCCATGTTATCCAAAATAAGCAAACCAGAGACCCCCCGCGCCCCTCTCCAGTGCTCACGTAATATTTGCACGGTCCCTAACAAATAAAAGTTTGACATTAAAACGAAGTTATTACTATTCAGTTGATAAATCTAAAATACATTTTACTATTAAAACTATAATCTGTATTATATCTTAATATAACCTTATATGTTCTTCCTACATAGTATTTACAAGACATTTACTTTAATAGTAGACGAAGCCTTTTTTTAAATTTTAAACAAAAATCACCTTTATATTCTACTTGTAAGGTAAAATAAGTTAGTCGTCTAAAAATAGTAATAAATTATATCATAGTAAATAATACTGTATTTATTATATCTAGCTTCATGATTACTTCCCTTGTAGAAGGACAGTCATTGAGAACTTAGTGTTAAAACACTCCGTTCTCCACTTTCCGTCTGAAATCTCACTCAACTCATTTTGTCTTTCCTGAGCGAAGGAATGAAAATAATTTAAATGTAATCGTTACTTTGAGCGGTAATCGAACCCACTACTAAAGTCAGACGGTGTCCCACTGAGCCACTTTAATATTTTCTATTATGTTTAATATATTAACAAAGCGATTCTAACATAAACAAGCATATTTATAATTTACACTTACATCAATGTATATACACAAACTCTAAAATTTAATTTATTAACTCTACAAGAATTGCGAAACATAATTTTTCAAGCCTTTTTAGCAAATATTTCTTCATTGATATGAAAACAGAGACAATTGTTAGGTTTAATTTGACTCTATCTTCTCCTTTTAAAGATGATAAACAAATGATTGCGTTATAATTTAAAAATAATTTAAAATATATTTTTTTAATTTTAACACAACTTTAGAACAAAAGTGACCTAACTTAAAAAAAATATAATTTGCAGGAAACTACCATAATATAGTTCCAGGAAGAGCTATTTGTAAATAACGTCTAGCTATATTTCTAAAATTTTACGTTCTTGTATATAAATACGCGGTATATTCTAAAAATATAGATAAAGAAAGAAGAGAGAAGTTCTTCCAAAGAGTGATCAGCAGTGTTTTTTTATTGAAATATATCCTTACATTTACTTTGACTAATTCAAACATTGCAAACAGTAACATAAGCGAACCAGTGCTTAGAATTTGTAACCAAAAAAGTAACTTTTACTTTTTTTGGTTATTATTTGACGCGGTATTTACAAACTGCTCTTCCTATTGTTGCATATTGGGCGTGCAACGATGATATAATTTTAAAATGTATTCCGATGTTTACTTGACGATATAATTTTAAAAATTCTTTAATTCAAAGTTTACGATCACTTAGTCAGATCATTTCTATTTCAAATTAAACATATATTTATAGCAAATAAACCTAAATCTTCTATAATCTATAATACATAAATCTATAATTCGACATACAATACATTAATATATAATTTATTACATACATACATACATACAAATTACGAGTCGCGTAGAGTCACGAAGGGCGCTACGCCGAACACTTGGCTAGAGCACTGCTTGTGAGCCTGTCCGGCTTTCGGAACTAGCACCATTTGTTCCAAGTCGCCCTGTTGGAAGGAAATCTTTATGAGAAATGGCATGATTCATATCAAAAGTTTCCTGGGTCACTTCATTATGGGACGGACGTTATTTACTTTTGATAGGTGGCAAGTGGAAGAAATATTGGTGGAATTTTGTTAGGTCAGCTTATAAAGGCCAGTCGGTACAAAGTGTGACTGTAAACGCGATTGGTTATGGTTTCGATTCCCATTTGGGGAATTAAAATATTTTTGTGTTCTTCTATTCGAGGAAAAGAGAGGCATTGAGTTTCGTCAGTTAACAAGCAATGCCTTCAGAATTCGGCAGGATATGGAAATCGGAGTGTCTTAACACAAGGCTCTCTACCTACCCTGCTTTGTGTGGGATACTAGGGGACGCTAAAAAAACTTTATTAGGTATAAATTTTATAATTTCTTCTTTTTCTTTTCTTGTAGAAATTTCGAGAAATGCTTTCTTTTTGCTTATACTCCACAAAAACTTATGTACTAAATTTCAGTTGTCTACGGCCAGAAGTTTTGGCCGAATTCTATATCTTTGAAATAAATATTTACATGAAGTAGCGCAAATTTTATATAATTTTTAATGTTATTTTGTGTAATGTAACTCAATTTAATTAAGTATTTCCAAAATTCGTTAAATCTTATATTTAAATATATTTAATACTGTATTAAGCATTCGTAGTATAAATGTAAAATGTTATCGAAAGCGTTATTAAAGGACATAAAAATTCTTAGTAATTTCGTATTTTAATTTATATTTAAAGGGTAATTTTCCTTTCTTTGCACGTGAGGTAGAAAAACATTGTACATTGCGTGACGAAATATAATATTGTCACAAGCAAACAGCGGGGTCAAGAACAAGATTGAAATATATATTCATTCCTTAATTTTACAAATTTCCTTCACAATAAAAAAGTAACTTTACATTTTTTTCCTGTATAGCAAGTAAGTTCAGAAAATAGGGGACAAAGTGTGTTTGAAATTAAGGTCTCCCTGGCTACTATAGTCAGTCATAGTGTATAGAACTCAGTCTCAAGACACTGAGTCTTTTACTTTTTGCATGAAATTGAGACATTGAGTGTTAAATTACGGAATTCAACGCCGCTCCTTGTCTTAGGTACCAGAGCAAAGAAATGAAAATTCAAATATCTTCCCGAGTGGGAATCGAACCAACAACCTTCGTGTTCACAATCGGATGCTGACCCTCAGAACACAAATTGATTAAACAATAATATAAACAAAAGCCTGAATAAATCCAGCTTCTTTGACACAAACAAGACAAACTTAAACATCAATTTAGCAGATTGACCTAAAAACACAATCTTACGCTAGAATAATACGTAATGAAATAGAACAAATGAAAAAAAATTGTAGTCTTTGTGAATGTTTACTTAACCGTTCCTATTTGGAATGGTAATTGTAATCTTTTTGTAATGGTTTATTTGTAAGGCAGTAAAAAATTAAATATATTCAGCTTCATGTCTTTCCTAAAGTGGTTAGATAGACCCTAGTGTCATCACACTTCGTTCTCTATTTTCTGCCGGAAATTGAAACATTGCAAATGTAGTGACGAGTGGCGATATTGAGACGATCAGAGAAATGAAATGATTTTAATGTTCCCAACTCTGTTCCCGACTCACACACGTCACACACATCTGAATTGAAAACTATATAAATTAAACAGCTTCACCAATACTTTAACATTTTAAAGTGTTAACTTAATAAATTGAAAAAGACGTTTAGAAAACATAAAAATTTGAACATAGCCAGATTCGAACCTGCTCCTTTTACAAACCGTTCAAACACTCTGACCTCTAAGCCATGCGTTCTACTAGTAGTAGAACGGGCTCAAGTCTCGATGTGTTCAAGTTTTTATACGTTATCTAAATGTCTTTTTCAGTTTAGCAATTATTTTTTTATCTATATTATAAATGAATTTTAAATAACATACTCATTAACATAAAAATTCAAATACTCACTGAGAAAAGGTAGCCTATAATGAGATCAGCATCCCTCGGTGTGTCTAACGCGTCCTTCTCTAGAACATCTGTCCGAAGCCAGCGGCAGTCCACGAAAACCCGCACCGTGTTGTCATCGTGGACACTAAAATAAAATAAATTATTAAATATTTCTTATAAAATAGAATATACAAAGAAAGCTTAATTTTTAAACGCTCCGTTCTTCAATTAGGGGACGTTGAGCTTTTTTCAACGATAAGCTTTCTTTGAATTATTTTCAGCGAGCTTTGTTTATTTGATGTCTATATTGTAGAAATCATTCAATCTCGTAACTAAACATTTATTCGTTACAACCAAACCTATATGTTAAATTTTGCTCAATAGCCTAAGAATACACGCTTCAACATAAACTTACAAGAGTACACACGAACAAATATATACCTGTATGTAGACGTTGCAAATTAAATTAAAGCTTGCAAAAAGTATAATTTATTATTTTCTTACGTAATCAGGTACAATGAGGTGGAGAAAGGAGTGTCTTGACATTAGATTTTTCTAATTAAAATTTAAAAATTGGTTTGGAAAAATAAAAATATATACATATATGTCGATGGACGATGTGTTTATATAAAACAATCCTTATTGATCTTGTACATCTATCTATATACGATTGAATTTCCCTTTACATATAATAATATTCATGTTAAGTAAAGTATATTGACTTTAAGTTGGAGACTCTGAATTTGACAACTTCAGTCGATAGGTAGGTCTGCTATAGATATTTAATTAAACTGTTTATAATAGATCTGACTATCGTTTTGATCTAAGTTTAGCGATTTCAATTTTAGATATTATTGGAAATACGAAATAATTTGATACTAATAAATATAGCTTCTACTGTTTTCAGACTTTGCGCTATTTCTCGCATAGGAAGGTAGTTAGAGAGAATCTAAACTCTCTCACTCCTTTTACCATTCTTCGCTTGTATTTGAGACATTGAGTGGTGAAACTCAACGCCGCGCTTTAACAAAGAAATGAATATAACTGTAAAATAAATATTCCCCCGAGTGGAAATAGTATCTACAACCTATTAGGTTACAAGTAGTGATGGATTCCAAAATTTAAAATTAAAAAGCGCAAACAAACAAAATATTTTTATTTTATTTTCTAAGAACGAAAAAATGAGAACTTCGATTCTATTATTATTTAAATATGAACGTATAGCTCAATTATAACCCAGACTGGTTACATCCAAAAGAGTAAGTTCCAATTATAAATATTTTTTTACGATTTTTTATTACATCTGCATGCTTTATCTTTCTGCTTTCATAACTTTAATATTTAACTTTAATATAATAATATTATGTAATTTTTATTTTCTACTGGGAACGGAGTGTCTTAACACTAGGTTCCCTCTGCCTACCCTGCTCTGTACGAGAAGTTTTAAGACACTCCGTTCCCCACTTTCCGCCGAATTCGGAGACTTGAGTGTTAAATGGTGGAACTTAACGCCGCGTTGTACCTCGAAACCAGAGCGAAGAAAATGGAAATATAATTTCTACTTCTCGAGTGGGAATCGAACCCACAACGAGTCGTTTACAGTCACACGCTTGTGCCACTGGGCCACGACTGGTCACTCAAACATTAAGCTACTCTTAGACATAGGATAAAATACAAAATTATCAAAAACACGCTATAAATTAGTAAACATTACCTTATAGCAATATGATGCCATCTAAAATCATACAATGGTACAGCTAAGTATATGGATCTCGACGATCCGCCTCCCGCGTGTACTAGCCGAGCGGCGCCCCGACCCGCCAGCTCGAGGGAGAGAAACGAACCCGTTCTACGTCTTGAACGGAGGGAGAAGAGAGTTCCTTGACCGTAGCCACCGCTCTGGAACAAATTTATTATTAGTTTGGTTTCTAAGTTCACGCGTATGGAGTATATTTTTATAGCTTCACGCTGTAACCCGCACACAGCATGGTAGGCATAGGAAGCCTAGTTTTAAGACACACTGTGCTCCATTCCATTTCCACTAGGTGGCAGAACTCAACACCTTGTGTTGACTAACTATGCCTTGATCCCAAAGCGAAGAAAATGGAAATATTAAATATGTCCTTCCCTCAAGTGGGAATCGAATCCTCAACCGGTCGCACTTACGGTTACACTTTGTGCATCTGTGTCGCGACTGGCCTATAAGGGTAGGAAATAGTGTTTATTTAAATTATCCTTTCTAAATTTTATTCTCGTTTTAGACATATTGAATGTGATTAGATGGAACTTAACGCAGTGCTTTTTCTTTATAGTGGGGTTATAAAATATTACCCCTGAGTAAATATTGAATCTACAACCATGAGAATTCTTGAATAAACCAGCTAGAGGCCAGAGTACTGATATCATTATTAAGATACTCTTTAATTTTTTTTTTATATTATATGATTACATTTATTCAAATTCTACACAATATATACCTAACTGAAATTTTGTAAGACTATGCTTCCGTAAATTTTCCTTCACAATCCTTTGGATTTAATAATACTTTGAGCATTTATTTATGTAGAATATAGTATATGTACGTTTTATATTAAAGAATAATATATAAGAAAAACGTGACGTACATAACAGTGGGTATAGAACTTTCAAATATTTATCTTACATTTCTAGTAACAGTTTGAAAAAATGTAATGTTAATGTCATTTGTTATAGTAAAAACGTATTTTATTTATACTAGTTGTCCCTTCAATTGCGCTGACTTTAGACTAAAATGTAAAGTTACTTTATGATTTATTTGTTTTAAAGTGGAAATTTAAAATAATACCTTACTTGGCCTAATATACATGCCATAGTATTTGGCTGTACATTGTTTGTCAGTCACTCAGTAAAGAAAGAATTTATATATGACAAGAAACTCCTTAGCTTTTGAGACCATTTGTGAGTTATTTTGAGTTCGACTCGATTCTCTCGAGGAGTGGAAATATTTAATATTTACATTTGCTTCGCTCTGGTATCGAGGCAAAGCGTGAATTTAAGTTCCTCATAACACGCAATGTCTCCAGAGTTCGGCGGAAAATTGAGTATCTCTTAATATTAGGTTCCCTCTGCCCACCCTGGCGTGCGCGGGAGCTACAAAAAAAAAACAACTTTAACATTGCCCGAAACTTGTGTCCCAAGTGTAGGCTTTGGTACCTTTAAAATGAATGCTCGCTCGCTACCTAACACAATCAAAACGAAAATTAAACTTCAATTTAATCAATTCTTACTTCTGTCTTGCAGACCCTTTTCCTCCCCGCGCTATATAGATATATACCGTATCATAACCAAATTAAGGTAAAGTAACTAAGTACCTTATTAAATAAAAAATCATTTTTAATATAGGTAAGTATATTAATTTCTTCGCTCTTGTACCTAAAACCATGTACACATATGTAAGTCTAGTATATGTATACTAGACTTATATATATATTGACTTTGATTAGAAAATGGAGAATAGAGTGTTTTGACACCAGATTCTCACTAACTAACCCGTTATGCGATAAAAAACGTGAAGTTATATTAAATATACATTTGAACCTGTCAATCTATCAAAAGTCGATCTTCAAACCAAGCGTCTCATTAACAACATATAGGTTACCTTACATTAGACTTCTTTAGCAATATTAAACCTCGCCACGCAATAAATACCGCGGCCGTAAATTACGTCACGCTCTGAAAAATTTTTTCGCTTACAATTTTTTTTTTAATTTCATAATTCGTTTCTCATTTTTAATTAAAGCTGTGTAAGTTGGTAATATCATTACAGGTTGTGGTGCTTACTGGCTTATATGCTATTTTTGTTTTTAAATTACAATTACTTTTGGTTTACAATGGTTTTATTTATTTATTTTTTTTTTTTTTTTTTTTTTTTTTTTTTTTTTTTTTTAGCTTCACGCTGTATCCCTTGCGGGGTAGTCAGAGAAAACGGAGCGCCAAACGCTACGGTCCCTGCATACTTCTTTCGCCTCGTCCACTGTCATCAACCTCTTCATACACGCCCTCCGGGGGGTCCTCATGCTTTTTACGTGACCTTCCTCCAGTATCGTTGACACTGTGTTTTCGAAGGTCAACCGAGGTCTCCCCCTGCCTCTCTTACCACTCACCTTTGCTTCATAAATCTTTCTTACCATTCTTTCATCACTCATCCTCTCGACGTGCCCAAACCACCTGAGCACGCCCTTCTTCATTCTTACTATGACGTTCTCGCTAATACCTGCCATTCTGTGTATCTCTTCATTACGGATTCGGTCAGCTAAGCTGACTCCGCACATCTTTCGAAGAGATCTCATCTCCACAGCATTCATCTTTCTTTCATTCTTCTTCTGCAATACCCACGTTTCGCTGCCGTATAGCAGAGTCGGTACCAGCACTGCATTGTGCACAGCTAAACGTGCGGCTATGCTCACGTTCCGCCGTCGCATCAACGCAGCGAGGGCACCGTTAACGCTGTTACCGGCAGCAATACGCCTTTCAACATCCATATCATATCTTCCATCTCTGCTAAACATACTTCCCAAGTATACCACCTCATTCACTTGCTCTAGTTTCTTTCTATTAACCAAGATCTTACATTCCGTTCTTTCTTCATCTCTTTCAAACACCAGAATCTTAGTTTTACTTGCATTCAGGCTTAGACCATTATTTCACACCCATCTTTCAGGATGGTGACCAATGCCTGCAACTCGCATTCTGATGATGCAATAAGCACTGCATCATCTGCGTACAACAGGCAGTTTACCTTCAAGTCACCCACTTTCACTCCCATATCACTTTGTTTCACTCCTTGGAGACAACTATCCAAGTACAAATTGAACAGCCAAGCTGACATGGCACAACCCTGTTTGACACCCGATTGAATATCAAACCGAGGCGACATGCCAGCTCCTACTCGTACACAGGCTGAGTGATCTCGGTAAAGAGACTTTACAGCCAGCAACAAGGGTCCGTTCACATTGTACCGAGGTAGTATCTCCCATAACTTCTTTCGCACAACTCTGTCAAATGCCTTCTCCAAATCCACAAAAGCACAGAAAACTTTTTGGTTTACAGCCAAAAATTTCTCTGTGATCATGCGGAGGGAGAAGATCTGATCCATACACCCTCTTCCAGGTCTAAAGCCTCCTTGGGCCTCCCACAACAGCCTCTCAGATCTCTCTTGCATTCTTCTCGCTAAAATTTTAGCATAAATTTTACTACCTAAGCTAATCAAACTGATAGCCCTATAGCTTGCACAGTCTATCTGTGAACCTTTGCCTTTATACAAAGGCACGATGACTGCGCCTCGCCAATCATCTGGGACCTCCCCCTTCTTCCAGCATAAATTGCACAGATGAAAGAACAGGTCCAAGACGCGCGGCCCACCATATTTGATCATCTCAGTAGTAACTCCATCTGCTCCCGCTGCCTTACCACATTTCAAACTTCTTATGGCACTCTCTACTTCTTTTATACTGATTTCGCCGTCTGCTACATCAAGATTCAGCATATCGCTGTTACTTGAGACAGAGGCATCATCGTCACATTCATACATCTCCTTATCGAATTCCGCCCATCGTTGCAAAACGGGTGTTGGTTCAGTTAGTATCTCACCGTCCTTCGAAAGCACCCCTTTCATTCTGCAGGTTGACGAAGAACCCCGAGAATAACTAACTTCTCTCCAGAAAAGCTTCGTGTTTTCTCGGAAGTTCTTCGTCAACCTTTCATCTCTTTCATTCTCCGACTTTTCACGCTTCGCCTTAATCAGTGCTTTCGTTTGGTGCTTTTGCAACTTATACTCTTTCTTCTTGATCTCTCTCATACTTTTATTCTTACCAGAGGCTTTATAATCCTGCCATGCTTTCTTCTTTCTTTCTACGGCATCTTTCACTTCATCATCCCACCATTCATCGCGCTTTTTACTAAAGCCTCTTTTCACAGTACCACACACCTCTGTTGCTGCTTCAGTCATACTATTCCTAAGATTCTGCCAGCATACTTCTACACTCTCATTTCCTATTTCGCAACTGTCTAGCTTCTTGGAAACCCTTTCTTTATATTCCTCTTTAATAGGTGGATCTTGAAGCTTCCAGCTTCTTATGCGGTTATTCGCCTCCAAGTTTGGACACCTCGTGCGGGCGCGCCAGCCTGTGAACAGACCCCTTATTCTAGTAACAACTAGATAATGGTCCGTTCCCAAGTCGGCACCCCTAAACACACGTGTGTCCATAACTTGGTTCCGAATACGCTGATCCACCAGGAATAAGTCAATCATACTTTTCTCTTCCATTCGCTCCCATGTGTACTGATGAATTTGTTTGTGGTCAAACATCGTGTTTGCCACAAACAAATTCTTCTCCTTACAAAGTTCCAAAATAAGCTTACCAGCCTCATTCACTCTCCTATCACCGTACTTCCCTAATATAAGCTCGAAACCGATCCGCTCGGTTCCGACCCATCCATTCAAGTCACCACACACTATTAGTTTTTCATTCGCTCTTACGCTACCTAGAACTTCCCTGACACTCTCCCAGAACTCCTCTAGCTCGCCTGATAGAGCTGAGGATACTGGCGCATAGGCCGCTAACAAGAATAATCTTGTTATCCCCAGCTTAAAGCGAACCCAAAGGAGCCTCGGGCTGATCATCTTGTATTCCACCATTGCACACACCAATCGAGAGGACAGCAACACACCTACCCCCTGACACCCGCGATCACTCTCTGGTACGCCGACCCAGAGAGCCACGCGATTGCCCGGCAGATCGGTAGTGTTACTGCCCTTTCTCTTGGTCTCAGTCACACAGATCGCATCCAGATCTCTATCATCCATCACATCTAGTAGTTCATTCATCTTCTGTTCCATCCCTCCTCTTACATTCCACGTAGCTATTTGTAGCTCCGTCCTCCACTTCCCGCCGTTTCGGACATGGCGTGTCGGGTGGCGGTCCCCAACGCCGCACTCGTCTTCTCCCCCCTCCCCACTTCTCACACCAACGGCGACGCGCACCAGCGCGTCCCCTCGGGGGGACGCCCTATCATACTGCGCCCTGGTCTGCGTGGCGGATGGAACTCTGCAGCCCTAACAAGTAGGGCTGGCGGGGATCGCTGCGGGCAAGCATTCCATCGTGGTTCCTACGATGGGATATTTTATTTTTGTAGCCAGCCGTAGCCCAGTGGCACGAGCGTGTGACTGTAAACGACTGGTTGTGGGTTCGATTCCCACTCGAGGAGTGGAAATTATATTTCCATTTTCTTCGCTCTGGTGTCGAGGTAAAGCGCGGCGTTAAGTTCAGCCACTTAACACGCAAGCCTCCGAATTCGGCGGAAAGTGGGGAACGGAGTGTCTTAACACTAGGTTCCCTCTGCCTACCCTGCTGTATGCGGGATACAGCGTGAAGCTAAAAAAATATATTTTTTTTTACTTTCAGAGAATGCCTGACTACAAAAGCGATTCGATGGTTGAATGTTCGATTCCTACTTGGGGCAATAGCAATACTATTCTTTTTATTTATTTTACTCGCTTTATTTTATCATAATAGATACAAGCTTAAAATAAAAATTTTATTTATGCTTTAAAACGAACAAGTGTTTCTGAAAGTGTAATACTTAAGCGTTAAATATTGTGTGAAGTTACACTCACAGTTTTAATTGCATGACGTTAGCCTTAAAAGACAATATTTATATAAATTAATACTTTGATATAGTTAACTTAGTCTATAAGGCAAACTATAACATAAACACGTATCGCAATTTCAATATTTGTCTCCTCTACAACAATTCCAGTGATTGCATCACAAAATTCCTTTACGATGCAACAACGTACGGTATTTTATAATGATTGATTGAAATATATGCAGTTCGGAAAGTAATGCATTGCGGTCATAAGGCTAAATCACTTTGGCACTTACATTTGAGGGGTAAATAAAGCGGATCATTATATTCTGTCATTCTATTGAGAATGCATTTTGTGAAAACGCATAATTCTCTTTAGTAACTAACATTTGGTTTTTAGTGAAAATGCGGATAATAGGAACTGATAATAGGAAAAATATAGGAAAGCGTGAACCAATAGAAATTGTATTTAGTGAAAAAATTAGGGGGAGAATGAAAAATTAGGAAAAAAATTAAGAGAAAAAGTGGATATTTTGGTTGATCTTTCGAAATTGTTCTCTTAGTGTCGTTAAATGAAATAAAAAAATATATGTGGGTTAGTATATAACATTGTTATGTATCTTTAGAATATAGTAGAATTAGGATATAATATTTATATATTTATAAAATAGTATTCTACGGTGGTACAGCTTAACCACTTTGACACATGTACGTGTGAAGGGTAAATCCTGTCATTCTCTTGAGAATGCATTTGAGTGAAAACGCATCATGCTCTTTGGTAAGCATCGCTTTGTAATTTGTATGCAAATGTGGATAATAGAGGTTCCCTATGCACTTGTGGAAGGATACAGGAAAGTGTGTAATATATTTAGGACCATATTTAGAGGAAGAACGTACAGTAAGAGAGAAAGTGGACAACTCGCCTTATCTTTTCAAAATTATAGTGCCCTTAAAAGGTAAAAAAATATATATTTAGGTAGGGATACTACGTATATATTATTAAAAGTTTAAAATGTGTATGTACTGAGATTCTTAACTCTCAATGATATTGGATGAAGTGAAACAGGTATTATATAAGTCTTAAGCTCTGTTTTAGTTATTTTTTTAAGTGACAATAGATCGAAAGAATATATTTTTTTATTTTTAAAATAATGTGTGTTAAAGTCCGTGAATAGCACTTTAAAAACAAAAAAAAATGTTTTCTTCTATGTATTTTCAGTTGCATATAGTTTATTTATAACAATGGAGTTTAAGACTTACGGTTTGCAACGAGATTGCAGCTGACGGTGCAGCTATGCATGCGGTTTAGTCACCTCTTGTGAGGCAGTTCTCTAAGTCGCTTGAGTATTTGTATACTAATTTATGTAAATTTGTAGCACTTTACTCTATTTACGATGATATTTTTAATAACTTTAAGCTCTTTCATAGTCGGAGAGAACATAGTGTCAAGATACTCCGTTCTTTACTTTCCGTCCGAAATTCTGATATTGAGATCTCTCGAATCTGATAGAGAAATGAAAACAATATATAATTATTTAGATTTATTTGAATTTAAACCACAACCTCCTTCCACAATAGTCTTAATAATATAACAATTAATATTTTTTTTTTTTTTATTGAATGACGGAGGCAAACGAGCAGAAGGACCATGTGATGGTAATTGGTTACCTTCGTCCATGGACATCCACCACATTAAAGTGGTTGTGGATGCGTACTGCCGGCCTTAGGGGTGAAGAAGGAACGCTAGAAATAGGGAGAGCTGGCTTACATGCCTTCAACAAATGGTTTTGCAGTTCTTCTTTGACATGATAGTGGTCGTGAGCCATGATCCATCGAGCCATCGAAGTATGAATCGCCCACCACCACGCTGCAGAGGAGAATTGTATTCTTAACCCGTCTCCCCACGGGTATAAAATAAAATACTATATATTTTTAAAGGAAAAAGACCTCGACCATTGCGATTTTAATAAGAAATATGAAAATATAAAATTAGTAACCAAAACATTCAAGAAAAATCGAAAAGAAACTTTTATTACTTTAACACCCACTATTTTAGTTAAATTGATAGAATAACTTAATTCCTACTATAAAATATTGAGGTCAACATACTTAATATGCCCATAGCTTTTCTTCGTATTATAGTTAAGTCTATAATAAAGTAAGCCGACATCAATACGCTAAAGTGAGATTCTCGTGCAGAAAAGCCATAAAATGGGGTTCACCTTCGGGTATTATAATAACATAAATGTAGCGAGCCAAATATTAATACGTAGGTATTTCTTTGAAGACAATATTATTTTCGGTGTATTTTTTGTGTGTTATTTTATTTTTGTCTTCTGTATATGAAACAGGTAGAAATAGGCTAAAAATAAGTAAGTAATGTTGGTTTGATTCCCACTCGGGAGTGGAAATATTTAATATTTCCATTTCCTTCGCTGTGGTATCATGGGCAAAGCGCGGCGTTAAGTTTCGCCACTTAACACGCACTTCAAATTCGACGAAAAGTGGGGAACGGAGTGTCTTAACACCAGGTTCCCTCTGCCTACACTGCTGTGTGCGGGATACAGCGTGAAGCTCATATGATAAAAGTATGTTAATTTTTTGGAATGAAATTAAGTTTAAGTAATTACTCAGAATAGAATGCTTATTATGTATGCATGTTGTCTTAAACCTTAGCTCTAATAAGTTAGTACTACGTGCTTTATCTTACTAAGTTGTAGTATAACATTTTAAAGTGTAGATTGACGTAGTTATTATATTAGAAGTTGACTAACTCGACTAACTAGATTAGGTATTTTAGCTTTAAATTTAAATTGTTCTTATTTTTTTAAATATCTTTAATTATATACACACTTATTTTATCCAGATAAGGCTAGTTTTTAGAAGCTAATGTAACGTCCTTCGGCCAAAATTAAGAATTTAGAGGTTTTATATAAAACGAGTAAAATAAAATAAATACGTGGAATAATTGGTATAAGTATTATGATTGATTTGTTTCTGACGTATGTCAGAAAAAAGCTCTATTTATAATTCCTTTCTAGACTCTAATTCTCGTCTCTCGCGTAAAATAATCTCCATTCAAAATTACTGAGATGCCGTGCTCATTGCTTTTTTAAGCCTCACACTGCATCCCACTTGCAGAGGGTAGGCAAAGGGAACTTAGTGTTAAGGCAAAGTGCCGGAACTTAACACCGCGCTTTGCCTCGACACCAGAGCGAAGAAAATCGAAATAATAAATATTTTCACTGCTAAAGCGGGAATCGAACCAGTCGCTTTATAGTCGCACTTTGTGCCTCTGCGCCACGACTGGCCCCTCTAATAACTATAGCAATTACTGTAAATCGAATACAATGTATATGTACATAATATGTATGTTATTTACCACACACGTACATATGTTAAGTATGATATATGATAATTTATGTTGGTAGGTATAATATTTACTTTGTTTATAATTCAGTTTTTATCGTTTTACACCATATCATGTTTCCTTATAGATATAACCTGGCAATTTGTTTGTCTAATAGAAATCACTGTTAGTGATACGTCCCTTCTGTTATTTTGTGTTATCTTAATTCACTTGTTTTGTATATATTTTTTTTAGCTTCACGCTGTATTCTGTATGCCACGCTGTATAGTGTTAAGACACTCCGTTCTCCACTATCCGCCGAATTCGGAGGCATTGCGTGTTATGTGGCGGAACCTAACGCCGCGCTTTGTCTCGCCTTTGCTTTTATTTGCTTAGTATACAAAAATGTTTTAAATCTATTTATCTTATTTAAAGTGACATTTCAGCAAAATTTCCCCCTTCTAATTATATAAACTAAATAAAATGAACTACACTAACAACTTACCTCAGGCCTTAGCCTCAAGGAGATGAACAGTGTAAATTCTCTTGGAAACGTCTTCCCTGAAGCGAATAGCTCGGATGATGCGATCCAAATATAAGAATTGGGCTTTAGACTAAAAGCATGGGGTCTATCCGATACTGAGCCCCATCGTGCTTGTGCTGGATGGAAATTACGTCTTGCCCCTGGAGCTAGGGGGTTGATTGCACCTGTTGGAAATAAAATTTCAATTTATTATGCGTTCGATTTCTACTCAGTAGAATTATTATAATTTAATTATATTAATTTCGCACGCTATGTCTCAAAATCATGCAAAAAATAGCGAATGGATTGTCTTGACGTGAAGTTCTCTCTGACTACCGTACCACTTGAGATAAAAGGGTGAAACTGAAAAAAGTAGTATATGAAAAACAACACAGTAATAAATTGGACAATTAGGCTGTAGGCAGAGGGAACATAGTGTTAAGACACTCCGTTCCCCACTTTCCGCCGAATTCGGAGTCATTGCGTGTTAAGTGGCGGAACATAATGCCGAGCTTCACCTCGGCACCACAGCGATGAAAATGGAAATATTAAATATCTCCACTCCTCGACTGGGAATCGAACCCACAACCAGTCGTTTACAGTCACACGCTTGTGCCACTGGGCCACGACTGGCCACAAATGCAATATACAATAATGCTCAGAGATTTTATATATTTCCAATCAACAGTCTCGTTAGAGCGAGAATTGAGAAATTTATATAATTAGACTCCTCATCTAAAATACCAAGAAGTCTGACATACATATAATATAAAACAGAATTTACGTTTCGACCAAGAATATAATCATTGGGTGTTATTTTCCAGAAATTTCCATATAAAGGGAACTTAAGCTTCCATCGTACCGTTTACCTGGTGCAAGCTGATTTATAGTTCTTGCATAATATAATTAATATTGACTTGCCAAACTCGACCAGGGGTGAGATTTAGATGTTAATAAATCTAGTTAAATAATGTCACTGTATTATGCGGTAGGTTTGGTTAGTGTTATTGTATGTATTTTTTTATAAAAAATGATAAAAAATGTAATTCCACTCTATTTTAAGTCGACGGTTATATTGAGGAGGAAGAATGATATTTTCATACATATATATTAATATCCATACTAATATATAAATATAATAATACGAAAGTCTGTCTGTCTGTTACACTTTCACGGCTAATCTCCCGGCACAATGTAGACAAAATAAGTATATTTATTACATCTCATTCTGCTAACACAATACGGATAAAAACATTTTTTTAAGAATGCAATAAGGAAATTTTTCATAAACTTTTTCCACAGAAGAACTAAGCAATCAGCAAAAAATCAACAAATCGAAACTTAATTTTAATATTGAAATAATTATTGATTTTCTAACGTTTTATGTTAGACAGTAAAAACTATTGTTAACATTAACAAACTAAATCGTGGGCAATTGAATCTATATCACATATACAATCAGACCTCTCGGCACAGTGTTATTCATTGCTGTTATTCAGTACATTATCAATAATAGTTTTACCCTCTACTTGCCTTCACAATCAAAAGTGTTACACGTCCGTCCTTGTTCACCGTAACCTTCACATGACGCTCTGGAACAGTATCTCCGTCTGGTCTGCTTTCCTCCACCACAGGTTTTACTGCAGACTCCCCACTCTCCCCACCCTGCCCAACCTGTATAATGATAATTATAAATATTAACAAAGGCCATCAATCTAGGGACAGTGTCTGATGGTAAATGAGATGGTTGTGATTTCGATTCTTATTCGGGGGAATGATTATATATTATTTTCATTTCTTCGTGCTGGTATCTAAGTCAAAATGAGGGGTTGAGTTTCGCTACTCAACACGTAATGTCCAGATTTCAGGTGGAAAGCGAGGACGGAGTGTCCTGATACAAGGTCCTCTCTAACTACCCTGTTATGCGAGACAAGGCGTGAATGTGCAAAACTATTTTTCAGAAATAACATAAAAAGAGTGTAATTGTTCGAAAAGTGATAAATGAATTTAATGCACCTTCGATACAGTTTCTCACTTTTCTTTCAAACTTTGAGTAATTATGGAACCCACATCCAACAGCTTACAACAGTGTCACGATACTCAAGTACTATACTCAAGAATTTTATTTAAATATGTTTATCTGCACATCTCCAGTTCACAAGTAATGTTTACAGTCAATAAATGTCAATATTATTTATGTTTACAATTTCTGATGTTATATTCAATTAAATAGTAAACATTTTTGGAAAACATTTTAAAATTTTAATGTAGCGGGATTTGAACCCGCTCCTCTTGGAAATCATCTGAGCGCGCTAATCATTACAGCATCTTGTAGAGAGTTTTTCTTAATGGATAGCCAAAGATTATTTATTCTACGTATAAATAATACAGAATTTGGCTAGAGAAAATGTTGTTTATTAAATATTTTTTCAACATTTTAAAGTGTTATTTGCACACATAGAAAATTGGAAAAAATTTTTCTAGAAAACATAAAAAAATTAAACTCAGCAGGATTCGAATTCGCATCTGACTGTTAAGCCATACGTTCACCATACCGCTGCGTCAAATATCTTATATGCCTGATACAACATTTGTTCTTAATTTTGTATACGTTATCTAAAAAAATATTTTCAATGTTCTTATTACGCCAAAACACCATTTCATATAGCATACGTACGTATACCATTAAAGACATAAGAAACCCCGTCAACTTCACATAAAAAAATAAAATAAATACCGTAATTCTCCCCACAGTTTACCCACTTCACCTAACCCGACCGGGCTTCCAACTTTCTCATAGTTTTCAGCGGTTAATAGTTCAGATATTGATAGATGAGTTCGCTTTGGGATATTGCGATAGTTTTGCACTTTCAAACTTTCGTTGCGATAAAAATAACCTGTTTATTAGATATCATAAATTCTTTTACACTAAAAGTTAGTTTAAAACGTGCTTCACGTGAAGAAAACTTGGTATCGAGTGCATTTAGTATATATTCAGTGTTTTGTGGGAGGAATTCAGTTCTCTCCTCAGTGAAAATAAGTAGCTATAGAGTATTGTAATAAAGAATAGACTTTATTTCGGTGTGTTAAACTTATATGTTATTCAAAATGGCGTTGTAGATATTGTAAAAACGTATTAAACGAATGAAAAATATATAAAAAAATACAGAGATGCTAACAACAAAAATAAGTTGTTATAAAGTGTATAAGAATTTCGACGCAGCTGGTAGTAGAACGCGGGGCTCAGTGGTGGACGGTATTCAGGAGGTGCGAGTTTGAATCCAGCTACGTTCAAATTTTTATACGTTTTTTAAATGTCTTTTTCAATTTTTCTATGTGTGGAATAACACTTTAAAAATGCTTAAGAGAAATATATACATAATATATCAAATAGAGCAGGAAGGTAGATACTTAACTAAAATCAAAAATTGTGCTTTGAAACAGAAGCCGAAAGGGAAAACAAACTTATTTTTGGGTTCATATTTTTTAGTTAAATAAATATATTCTATAAGCAGTATTTATTTGGAAGTATAAATAATATGTGTGACATGTCTACAACTGCCATTGTAGACTGGTTGAGTAAAGTATATATTTGGTTTCACTACCTACAAACTTGGTTCAAAAAATGAAGCATGTAACTTCTTACTTTGAATAAAATTATTTGACTTTGACTTTGACTTGACTTCGGTATATTATTTGAAAAACGTAAGATACGGACTAAAATTAGACAACTGACTACTTGTAAAATACAGATCTATAGCATAAAAAATAAATTAAACGTAAGTAAAAATTTACACACCAACAGCATTCCATATAGCTATATCGACTCCCAAGCTCCATGGTATGGCTGCGGCTGTCGCTTCTAACCACGGGCCATCTGCTGGAGTCGTTTCTAAGTCTACAGCGGGGTCACTGACCCTCGCAAAGACCACTAGCTCATGTTGTGGTACCATGCTCCAGTTGAAGCATTCTTTGAGTTGTGTACTGATTTTCAAGTTCACCTGCCTGAAGAAACAAAATAATTAAATTAAATATTGATAAAAAATAATGTAAATAGACATTTATATAAAATTCAATTAAATTTTCCTAATAGTGATTACGCTTTAATATGAAAAAAAAGATGTAGAAAGTTTTGCATATCAACTGCAACAGCGGAGTATTTTTACAATCTTATCAGATATCCTAGGTAGGTAAAAGGGTGAAGGTTATTTTTTTAATCATTTTCTCAAGCGAGACATTGAATACTGAGTGATGGAACTCAACACCCCGCTTTATCTTTGGTACCAGAGCCAAGATGTGAAAATTTAGTATAATAATGTCCACTAGTGGAAATCAAGCCGACAACCATTTAATAAACTTTATTTATAAATTCATTTAGTGAGTCATTCACTCACAGTGCATTCCACTATTTTCAAGAGATACTCGTAGCTCACAAAAAACTCAACTATTCAGTCAGATATTGGTCTACAAGTGGTAGGAGCAAACATCCTAGCACATAGTCAATATCATTTCCCACTTAGGACAAAACCTATTAGACTATTTTGTGTGGCATTTCAATTTTATTTCCTTTGAAATGCCTCCGTTATTGCGATTTGTAGAAAATTGATTTTAAAATTGTTAATATTGGCGCAAATTGATATAAGACAGCGAATACTAACAAGCTCTTTAACTAGTCTTAACTATTATAATTCTTTCTTCTACTTGAGATCTGCAGTCTTTGTTATAAAATTGCATAGCAGGTACTAGATTGTATAGTTAACTCTTCTTAACTATTTAAGTTCATTTTTCGGACAGAAGAGGTTCACCAGAGGTTTAGCAGACAATACTAATGAATAAGCAGACGATACTAAATTTAATCTGCTAGTTTATAAGTTTTCTTCTTTGTAGGCAGAAGGAACCTAGTGTTATAACACTCCGTTCCCTACTTGCCGTCGAAATCACGAGGTATTACGAACACGTAATAGCTTCAGGATTCGGGTAGTATATATATGTAGGCAAATCGCGGCGTTAAGTTCCGCCACCTGACAAGGTGGAGGAGCTTAACACCACGCTTTGTCTCACACCGGAGCGAATAAAATAGAAATATTAAATATTTCCTCTCGGGTAGGAGATGAACCCTCAACCAGTCGCTTTACAGTCACACTTTGTACCTCTGTGCCACTACTGGCCCCTTTCTTTATAAGTTTATATAAGACATACTTGTAACGTTTTGTTGCTGTACAAATTTACGTAATGATATCCAATTCATTCTTATATTATAAATGCGAAAATATGTCTGTCTGTTACGTTTTCACGGTTAATCTACCGGCCCGATTTGGATGGGATTCGAAATGAAAATAACTGAAGCTAGTAGTCGCTAGTAATATAATGAAAGAATTGGCAATAAGAGTATGTTTAACCTTTCGCCATTAACTATCGAACTTAAGACCACTAGGATGTTGAAAACTAACGAATTATTTATACACAGGTAGAATTTTCCATAAATGCTATTATTTATAAATAAAACATTTATAAACGTTTCATACCAAAAACCGCATAAAGACAAAAAAATGAAACGAAAAAGCATAATACTTACAAAATATTCGAAAGCTACTCACATTTATTTGAAAATTTGAAAATGCAAAATAAAAATGTGACAGCCACTAAAGTATAAATCTGTACGTATTTATTTAAAAGCAAGTTGTTGGAACAAAATATATGCGTTCGATGTGGCCATTGGAATACGAAATCGTTACACAGTGCCTTCTATATGGGTTTCTATTTATCTCCGGTATGTATGGAATCTGAATGAATAATGGCTACTCATGGATTCGCATTCGCTGACCATATTCGAAATGATTTTTCATGTTTAATCTAAATCGAAAAACATATTTCTAATATTGCTAGTTCATATTTTGTCAGAATAACGATTAGATGTCGATAAATATAATGGTCATGATAGCATCATTTGAAAAGGTCTTTGTTTGAGTTAGTAGTGGGTTCAGTTCTGTAAAGGGAAAATTCAGGAATAAAGTTCCATTTTACATGAGTTTTTTGGTATATCAGGTATACAGTAATACCCCGCTTTACGCGAGGGATAGGTTCCCAAAAAATATCGCGTTGACCGAAATTCACGTATAACGAGGTTTATGATTAAACATAGTAAAAATTATTACAAAATTACAAAAAAATACAAATAATTTTAATTAATCACTTTAATACTAGAAACACTTTATGCAATACATACTCTTATTTTTCACGGAAAAATTGATCTATTGTCTTTTGGGTAACGTTTTGTTTACGTTCTTGTAAAATACGTTCATAACACCCAACACTGTTTTTAATTGTTTGACAGATGGTCAAGACACCGTCATCAATATTGTCTATACTCTGCAATATGTCCAAACCTGAATAATTTTTTGAAAGTGCATAGAGAAGTTGATGACTACATTATATTTATACACTCTTTCGCGTAATTCGAGGCATTTGAGCGCGACATTTGCATCCGCGTTATATTAAAACCGTGTATAACGGGGTCGCGTAAAGCGGGGTATTACTGTATTTCACTTAGCAACACAGTATTTTCTAAAATTAGAAATACGAGTACATATATTCATACATATATTCATATATCAAAATTAATGAGACTTTGTGGTCTATTTTGACTATCTAGCGGGATCTAGAGATGCTTATGCAAAAAAAAAGAATAAAGAAAGCAGTTTCACGCTTTTCTGCGCATAACGCAGTAGTCAAAGGGGACTTAATGTCACTCCATTCTCCTTTGTCTGTTGAGTGGCGGAACCCAATGGCCTTAAAAGAAGTAAATAATTTAAAAAACGCACAAAAATTCGAACGTAGCAGGATTTGCGCAGCACGACTACTAAAAACTGGCTATGGTTAGAACGTTTGGACAGTTTCTAAGAGGGTACAATACCGCTTTGTTCAAATATTTATATGTTTTCTAAAAATATTTCTCATATCCTCTTTGTGTAAATTAACACTTTGAAAATGTTAAAAATAAAGAAATTAAATCAGATAATTCTAATACTAACTAAAATAAATGCGAAATGAATACCGATGAAACTAATATTCATGAGCTTTTCGAATTGCTTGCATTAACTGTCCATAATTATGAATTTTCTGTCGAGTTAGCATATTTTAAATTTCTGCAATTCGTAGTTTTATTTCATAGTATAAAACTTTTTAGCTATGTGTGTATAATAAATAAATTAAATATATTCATGGAGAAAATTTAAAATGAATGGAGTGTCGTGACACTAGGTTTTCTCCGACTTCTCTGATGTGTGGGAAAAAATGTAAAGCATTAAATTAACACATGCCAAAAGAAATATTTAAAGGTATTTAAGGAAAGACTATTGTTATCAGACATTATAAAATGGAAGTTTATCAATTATATGTGATAGACGTTACAGAAGGGTAGTTAGTGAGAACCTGCCAAGTCACTTTTATCTCTACTTTTATTCCGAACTCGAGCCTTGGAGTGTTGACTGACGCATTTTGTCTTATTTATCAACGCGGAGAAATCAAAGTTATGACATTATGACCCACAGAGTGTAAATCATACCTATAACTATCCATACCAAGATAGACTTTCTAACATAAAACATAAACAAAAGGAAACCTAAAAATAACC
Source organism: Dryas iulia moderata (assembly GCA_019049465.1). Classification (NCBI taxonomy): domain Eukaryota; kingdom Metazoa; phylum Arthropoda; class Insecta; order Lepidoptera; family Nymphalidae; genus Dryas; species Dryas iulia. The sequence continues at coordinate 3,170,111 of CM032428.1, forward strand.
ATACTAAATTCAATCTAATTAACAATACTTCTAAACAAGTACTTAATAAGTATTCAACTCAAAATAAAATTTAATTACCATTAAATCCAACATAACTTAGCACTTTGCTCAACATCAACTAACATCAAGTTTTGTTATTAAATCTTTTTTTCACTAACGACGCTGGCATTAGACCCTAGTAAATTGAATCAACACAAGTAAATGTGAGGGTAGTCGCACGCATCGTGCTATTCCTATCACGCAATACTTTGCCGGGGGAATTTAATTATACGGATCGCGATCTCAGCGAACTTTGTTCGTTAAATTGAGTTTCACACTAATCTTTATCTTGCTCTGCGAACTTGGCAAGGATTGGTCCAAGAGTTTATTAATTTTTAATATGAACACGTCGAGTACGTGTTTCGTTGTTCAGTTTTCTGGTTTAAATTATTGTTTGTTTTATTTTGGTTTCCTATTCTGTTGTGATGTATGCGGTTCACGTTTGATTTATATTTGAAGAGCAATAAGATTTAATATTTCGTTCTTTTAATTCAAAAGTATCGTAAAATAAAAAAATGAGAAAATATATTTACATAAAAATACAAATATGTATTTTTTAAATTAAAAACTACAGTCATTTTTATACTACAGACATTTTATATTTACAGATAGTTTGGGATTTTTAAGTACATAAATAAGGTAATGGTTTCTTTTTTATGATCTAAATACTTGTTTTTTGTACTTTAACTTTAACATTTATTGAGACGTTTAATGCTGCTAAAATTACGATTCTAGCGTATATATTTATTTTTAACTTCACGCTGTATCCCGCATACAGCAGGGTAGGCAGAGGGAACCTAGCGTTAAGACACTCCGTTTCCCACTTTAAATAAAAATGTACATATAAATTATTAATAAAAGATTTTTTTTTCTTTGATAAGCTCTCCTGTGAAGTGTCAGGGAGCGATATGTATCTCTATTTATGTATGTTTTTAGAGAAGTGCTTAATAGGCTGCCAATTTATTTTCAATAGTGTTTCATCCAGAATTTGAACTTCAGACCTCCATAGCAAGAACTGCTAAGCTACTCTCTACTTACAGAACAACTTTATTAATATCTACTTGATAAAGTCAATCACGTTTACAAACCATATAAAGCTTATACCACGTCCCACACATTCAAACTTGCACGATCCTAACACTCTTCTTAAATAACTTTGGTACTTTTGACCACCAACCAAGCTTTTATTGCTTTTGTTGTTGCCAAATACTTTCACCAAAAATACTTTTGATAAAAAGATTGAATAGATATGAAAATAGATAGCCGTGTTTATTGGATTTGTGTTATTCATTAAATTTAAGTTATAAGAAACAATACAATTAACATTTGGAGGCCATCCATGGCACAGTGGGTTACTTTAAGCGCAAAGGTTACGGGTTCGATCCTGTTCGCTCATTCTAGTACAACTAAGTGTGGCGTTTAGTTTCGCCTCTCATTATTCCATATCTCAAATTCGAATTCAAAGTGAAGAATGGAGTGTTTTGTCACTAATTTTTTTTTAGCTTCACGCTATATCTCACACTCAGCAGGGTAGCCAGACGGAACCTAGTGTTAACACACTTCGTTCCGCACTTTCCGTCGAAATCAGGGGACATTGTATGTTAAGTTGCGGAATTTAACGCCACGATTTGCCATGACACTAGAGCGAAGAAAATAGAAATACGATTTTATGTATATATTAAAAATCTCCACTCCTCGAGTGATAATCGAACCCTCAACCAGTCGCGTTACAGTCACACTTTGTGTGCAATTGTGCTAAGCGGATAAAAATGTGAAGCTGCAAAAAACAAAGACTTATTTTGTGTTTTGTGAACATTATCATTTAATGTAACAAAGAAAGCCCACACCATTGTTTTTTAAAAGTAAAACATATGTATATACATTGTAAGCATTCCGAGACACAGTTTACATGTGTTTAATTAACACTAGAGCTTAATACTAACGCTGTTGTAAGACAAATACAGTAAACTCGGGCTTTGGGGAAACAAAATAAATGTAGAAAAACTGTAGCAAATTAAAGAAATTGTTTTCGTATTTACTTCCATTAAGATTTTAAATATTTTTTTAAGTAAAGTGAAAATTGTAGTTTCTTTTAGCTTCACGCTGTATCCTGCACGCAGCAGGGTAGGCAGAGGGAACCTAGTGTTAAGTCACTCCGTTCCCCACCTTCCGCCGAATTTGGAGGCATTGCGTGTTAAGTGGCGGAACTTAACGCCGCGCTTTACCTCGACACTAGGACGAAGGAAACGGAAATATTAAATATTTCCACTCCTCGAGTGGGAATCGAACCCACAACCAGTCGTTTACAGTCACACGTTCGTGCCACTGCGCCACGACTGGCTTCTTACTGATGATTGTTTCATTTTTTTCCAGCTTCACGTTTTTTCTCATGTAGCGGGTTACTCAGAAAACACCTAGTGTCAAGACACTCTGTTTTCCACTTTTAACCCGAAATGTTGAGTGGTGAAACTCAACGCCGCAATTTGGCAAAGAAGTGAATGTTTCAACCAACGTTGGTTTGATTTCAATGTTGGAAATCGAACCAACAGCTATCGCGTTTCAGAAAAACGTTCTCTCACTGCGTCACGACGGCGTCAATCGTAATCGTAATAGTATTAGGAATATGAAATACGTTAGATGTTACTATTGAACATATAGTTATTGCTAGTGTAGTGAAGAACGGAGTGTCTCTGTAAGAGATGAAGTATTAATTTACCGGAATGAACTAAAAACTGGTGCAGTGTTTTACTCCGGTGCTGATTTTTCAACTAAACTTAGTTGAATAAGACATTTAGAAAGCGTATAAAAATTTGAACGCAGCGGGATTCGAACCCACGCCTCTTGGAAACCGTACAGGCGCTCTGACTGCTAAGCCATGCCTTTTGCTACCAACTGCGCGCAAAATTCTAACACGCTTATTAGATTAGTTCGAATCCCACTGCGTTCAATTTTTTATAGATTTTCTTAATGTATTTTTCAATTTACTAAGTGTGTGAATAACACTTTAAAAATGATATGATAAAAATGGTGAACTTTGTTTAAGATTTAAGAATGTATAACAATTGTATCGTATACGGATTTTTTTACAGAACTAGTAAATGGAAAAATATGAAAATCTTCCAATTCTGAAGTGATATATAGGTATAGAACTCAAGTTTTTTTTATTAAATTAATTCATAATAAATATACGTTACAAAATATTATATGAAGTCATCATAGCGCGTTGAGACAACATCTGACCGTAAACGCGATAATTTTGAGTTCGATTCCCACTTGAGAGACAGATTATACTTCAAATATTTTCACTTCTCTGCCCGATTCTCTCTCTGATATCTAAGAGGCAATAGGCAATGTGTAGATGTCAGTTAGAAAGTTGAAAACTTCTGTCGAATTACTGTACTATACGGGAAAAGCTTGAAGCTGTAAAAACATACTTTATCTATATTCTATATTCTGTGGCAAGTCCTGGCCCAGTGGCACAAGCGTGTGACTGTAAACGACTGATTGTGAGTTAGATTCCCACTCGAAATTATATTTCTATTTTCTTCGCTCTGGTGTCGAGGTAAAGCGCGGCGTTAAGTTCTACCACTCAACACGCAAACCTCCGAATTCAGCGGAAAGTAAGGAACGGAGTGTCTTAACACTAGGTTCCCTCTGCCTACCCTACTGTGTGCGGGATACAGCGTGAAGCTAAAAAAAAATCTATATTCTATTTCGTAGCTAAAGGTATATTACAATAAACTTAATTCAAACGAATTCTGCCATAAACAAGACATTTTCCTCATGCTTATACATATGTATGTATATCGAATTATATTATGCATAATATAAACTTTACCAACACTATTGTTTTGATAACACAGTACCCAGAATACACAATCTATTTAATCTGTTCTCGATATTGCCTGAAGCAATTCACCATTATTAAATTTGTGAAGCATCGAGTTCCAAGTAGAAGACAATTTGAATACTACTTTATGTGTGTTTTTTTTTGGTATTTTTTGTATATTGAATTATATATGGAAAATATTTATTCTTGCTTGTTTTCGTTCGTGCAGGAAGTAAGGTTAAAGGAATTTATTTGGTGAAGGAAGTGAGTTTCACTTTTTTGATATGATCTAGGCGTCGTATGCTACAGGTTTAATTATGATAAAAAATGGGCTTAAATTAGTCGTTAATAATTTGTATATACAATTCTCCATACTACTCATCCTGAATAAAATTTTCTAATATATTTTCACCTTGCGACAACATTTCATTTACACAATACGCAGCCGAAGCTACACGGTGTATAAAGCTAAGATTCGACATGTAAATCTCTTGAAATATGTAGGCATTTTTCCAAAATTTCTATGAAAATGGAAAAATACATGAAATTTATAATTGTTGAAACTAGGGCAGATAAAAGGGGGGATTAAAGTAGTATTTTAAATACTTTTTTTTAGCTTAACGCTGTATCCCGCACAGCAGAGTAGACAGGGGGGACCTAGTGTTAAGATACTCCGTTCCTATCTTGCCTCTGATACTAGAGCGAAGGAAATGGAAATATTAAATATTTCGACTCCTCGAGTGGGAATCGAACCCAATACCAGTTGTTTACAGTCACACGTTCGTGCCACTTAGCAACGACTGGCCCCAATCAATTTAAATATACATACAGAAGAGTAATTATGGTCGTGAATAATCGTAGGTCACTAGATGCTACTGAAGTAATGACTTCAGCTATTTAATCAGCTTGTATAATTAACTTTTTAAATAAGTTTTGTCAACATTTGCGCTTGATCACATTGAGATCAGTCGTGGCTCATGGGTACAAAGTGTGACTGTAAAAGCGACTGGTTATGTGTTCGATTTCCACTCGGAGAGTTGAAATATTTAATATTTCCATTTTCTTCGCTCTGGTCGAGGCAAAGCGCGGCGTTAAGTTCCTTCACTTAACACGTAATACCACCAGAATATGACGTGAAGCTAAAAAAGCATATATAACATGTAACGATAAATAATAATTCATAATATTATCTAATCTTCAAATAAGGAAATTAGACAGTAAAAACATAAATATCAAAAATAATAAATACCTGTCAGTCGTGTTGTATGGTGAACCTGAATATTGGCTTATAGAAGCCAGTTCGACGCCTCCTCTGTATATTGATACTAACGCCAAGTCAAGTGTGTTAATCTGAAACAAAAACACATTGTTAGCTTAAAAACAAAAATCAAATAAACTTTTATAATTAATAATGAAGTATCATGAGACTGTCTGATCCCCTTATATTTCATATTCATATTGAGATTACAATATTTTTTTTTTGTATTCTATTAAATAACGTTTTTTAGGATTGTAGCTGTTTGTTTAGTGTAAAAATTTACTTAACTTTTTAAACGTATTTTTCTGTATTTTTTGCAAGTTTATATTGATACTAAAAGTTCAGTGAGTTCTCAATAAAAAATAACAAAAATCAATAAAAAAAATTAAAAAAAGAAAAATTAAATAAGCTTATAAACTCAATTAGTGCTAATATAAATACGTTTATTTTTTTTTTAAGGATTATAAATAAATTGTAGCTGTTTGTTTGTTTAGTTGCAAAATTTTACATAAAATATTAAACGTATTTTTTTGTAACTTTTGCAAGTTTATATTGATAATAAAAGTTTAGTGTATTCTTATGTATTTTAAGGAAATTGGTCAAAGAAATAAAGACTATTTTTATTTTTATAGCTTAAAAGCTCAATGTGCTAGAACATACATATGTAATCTAACGCCCAAAATCAATAATCGATCCTATTCCAAAAACTGCAAGCTTAGATCATTCATACATCATTTTTTTAGTAAGATTAAGGTTGAATATGCAACCCTTCAATTGATAACTAGTTATTGCCAAATTCAACCTTTCAACCTTTACATAAAATGATTACTCAAAAACTATTTGACGGAACGAACGAAATTCATATAGTGAAAATATCAGCAGCTTTGCGATTAATATCGATAACTACCTTGTCTTTTGTCTGCAAGTAACGACTACCATTAATATTTAATTGACAACTAGGATGAACTGTAGTATCAGCTTCGTAATACATATAAGAAGGTAGGTATTTATTATCAGTTTTTATTAGCTTCACCCTTATTGTCGTATATGAAGGTAGACAGAGAGAATCTAGTGAAAAAATGAAAACAATTAAACTGTATTCATTTGACTGACTGGGTTTCGAACCCATAACTAATAACGATTACAGGCAGATTATTTTATCTGTACTATGTCAATCAAATATGTTTATATTAAATTCACGAAATCATTCTAAGTGGGTTAAAGAAGAAGAAAATAATTTTTGTACTTTAATATAATTTTATATGATTTGTTTAAGAAGAGAAAGAGTTTTATTATTATTATTATTTAAACCAACAGTCACTTCGTTCAATTAACTAAGTTTTAACTGCATTACTAAAGTTTTGTATTCACTTCCTAGATTGATTAATTAATTGTATTTTGAATAGCGAAACTCAACGCCGAATTAGTGCCTCGCCAACTTTTTTCTATAACCTTGTGTCAAAACCGTTCTCCACTTTCCTCACAAAATCGAGACATTGCTTATCAAGTGACCGAACTGAATGCCATGTTTTATCCTATCTAGCAAAGCTGAGGAGAGCCAGCAGTGGCGCAGAGGCACAAAATGTGACTATAAAGCAATTGGTTGTGGATTCGATTTTCACTCGAGGAGTGAAAATATTGAATATTTCTTCGCTCTGGTGTCGAGGCAAAGCGCGATCGCTCTGGTGTCGAGGCAAAGCACGACGTTCAGTTCCGCCACTTAACACGAACTGCCTTCGGCGGAAAATGGGGAACGAAGCGTCTTAACAGTAGTTTCCCTCTACCTATCCTACTGTGTGCGGGATATAGCGTGAAACTAAAAAAAAAACAAATCTGAGGAATGATCATTATATAATCATTCCCCATTGACCTCTACACTACGTCCAACCAATCGCGTCCCATTGCGTCGCACTTTTTTAAAGCTTTTTTTACCTTTTTCAAGCTTTTCTCTTTCCAAGGCTAAGACGTATACAATCTCAAGTACAAGTCACGTCCGACCACAGTATATTACGCCTACAACTTTTTTATTGTAACAAACGAAAAAATAGTTTTCCACAGTCGTGTCCCTATAATGGAGAGACGTGGAAGAAATATTAATGCTTTTCAAACTATACCGATTACACACATTATTGATCTACTAAAATAGCCCTTATCACTATAAGTTATGGTTTAAAATAACTTAGCAAGTAATTGTGGTATATATTGTTATGTTTGTTGAACTAAAGCAAAAGACAAAGTTCTTAGTGTCTCAAATGCTTAATATATTTTGTCACTTTCTTCACTTATTTTGTGGGTTTATTTGACGTGGGATTTTTTTTGAGATAAAAAAAATAATCCTTTTTTTGAAAGACAAAAAGCAGCTTAATTTTTTTTTTAGGAACCAGGGCAAAAAAGGATTTTTACTATAATTATTCTCCTAAGTGAGAATCGAACCTACAATTATGACGTTCACAGTTAAACGCTGTCATTCTGCACCCCGACAGCTTTATCAATAAATACATAAGTTTTTTTTTGTTTTTTTTGTAGCTTCACGCTGTATCCCGCACACAGCAGGGTAGGCAGTGGTAACATAGTGTTAAGACACTCCGTTCCCCACTTAAATACACTAAACGTAGGCCAGTCGTGACCCAGTGGCACAAGCGTGTGACTGTAAACGACTGGTTGTAGGTTCGATTCCCACTCGAAGAGTTGAAATATTCATATTTCCATTTTCTTCGCTCTGGTGTCGAGGTAAAGTGCGGCGTTAAGTTCCGCCACTTAACACGCAATGCCTCCGAATTCGGCGGAAAGTGGGGAACGGAGTATCTTAATACTAGGTTCCCTCTGCCTACCCTGCTGTGTGCGGGATACAGCGTGAAGCTTAAATACATATACATATATAATTATATGCATTCGTATATTTATAGCTCTTCCATTACTCACTAAATGGCTGCAGATAATGTATAGCTAAAACTAATAGGCATAGACGTTCCTTACGAAGTTCTATATTTTTATATTTTTCCAAAATTTTTATACGAAAGGAATAACATTTTGTGTGAAATTAAATGTATGACATGACTTTTTAAGATATTTTTCAAATATAATTTAAAAGAATATTTTTGAAATATTTAGACGAAACGCTTTTATTGATTTTGGAGCCTAAATTTATATAGAAACGAAAACAGGTAACTTGGAATATGTGGAGACCTTTCTATACATTGGTTCAATTTTTAAAATGTGGTCAAATATTGAAAGTTAACATTATGACGGAAATTGTACTGAAGATATATCTTGAAAAACAACTTCAATCTTTTTTCCGCATAGTCAGAGAGAACCAAGTCAAGACACTCCGATATTCAATTTCAAGAAAAATCGAGATATTGTGTTATTACTGGAGAAACTCAATGCCACGTTTTGTCTGATTAGTATGAAAAACTAAAAGTATGCTATTTATTATAATACTTTTAAACATTTTAGCAGCTATGTCTTTAAAAACTAACAGTAATTTAAATATAATCATTCCCACGAGTGGGAATTGTAACTGGTATCCCCCCCTTGGTCCCTTCATCTACCTCATTGATCTGAAATGTTTGAAAATATATTAATCAAATCATGCCTTGGCTCATGATACGTCTTGTGGTTAGGACCTTTATTATTATGTATGTAAGTAACTCAAGTTCTTTTTGAGATTCAGAGGTAACAGTGTTAGGAAATTCTACGTGTAATATATTAAATACATATAATAAGCCATCAGAAGGTAATCTTTTTTTAATTATAATTGCCATCAGAAAGGTATTGACTCTTTTATATATAAATTAGCCATCAGAAGGTTTTCCTTCTTTATTATTAGTTTGCCATCAGAAGGTATAGACTCATTTATATATTAATTAGCCATCAGAAGGGTTCTAGACATGCAAGTATCTAACACAAACTATCCGTTGCAATCACCCAGAGCTCGTCCGAGGAAAAGCCCTAGGATCGTCTCATTTATCTCTCACTTACAACTATGCAAGATAGCTATATTAAGAGAAAAATGGCCGTGTGGCCCCGCCCCGCCACTTGCCGTGAGTTCCGTCCAATCGGCGGATCCGACCGATCATATTGAACCCTCCGAGACACAACGAAACAGTTCACGTATCATATACTTACGATGCCTTAGCAAACGATCAATTATTAGTTAGCTGTCACGTCATGTTTGTTAAGTTTGTGTGTGATCTTTCTCAAAGGTACTTGTTACGCTTATTATATATATTTAATTAGTCGTACATTGGTTTGTGAGGCCAATGTAATTCGTCGGGTTGTGAAGCCGATATACGTCACTGGTTTGTGAGACCAATGAATTCGTCGGGTTGTGAAGCCGATATACATTACTGGTTTGTGAGACCAATATAATTCGTCGGGTTGTTAAGCCGATATACGCCACTGGTTTGTGAGGCCAATGGATTCGTCGGGTTGTGAAGCCGATATACGTCACTGGTTTGTGAGACCAATGAATTCGTCGGGTTGTTAAGCCGATATACGTCACTGGTTTGTGAGACCAATATAATTCGTCGGGTTGTTAAGCCGATATACGTCACTGGTTTGTGAGACCAATGTCACTGGTTAAGCTATAAGCTATAAGCTCCCTGAACCTACGACAGTCGCATGCCACACGTTATACCACAATCCGACTTTGTACAAGCATCGCTTACGCAACACAAGACAGCATCAGAAAGGATACAACTAACCAACGTCGCTATAGCGGATCACTTTACCAAACATGTCGGCCTCGGTGCTGCAAAGCTACATTGATTGTGTCACCGACATCGCTTATCAGTAAGCTATAAGCTATCTGAACCCACGACAGTCGCATGTCACACGTTATACCACAATCCGACTTTGTACAAGCATTGCTTATGCAACACAAGACAGCATCAGAAAGGATACAACTAACCAACGTCGCTATAGCGGATCACTTTACCAAACATGTCGGCCTCGGTGCTGCAAAGCTACATTGATTGTGTCACTGACATCGCTTATCAGTAAGCTATAAGCTATAACCGAACTCTGACAGTCGAGAGACAGTACATGCATCGCCCCTGTACATGTAGTTTATATTTGTTTTTTTTAAGATTTACACATTCGTATGAGATCGTGCCAATTATAACCATAAAATATCCAGCTATCAAACGCTTTGTATATTAATATCTTATTATTATTTGTACTACATGCATCGCCCCTATACATGTAGTACATATTTATATTATTTTAAATTTCATACATTCGTATGAGAATATTTGCCATAAAATATGTTATTATTCAATGCATCGTTTATTTTTATCTAATAAATATTATTTACACTCGCAACTTTAAATTAATTTATAAATTTATAATATTTAGGAAAATGTAAACTATAGTGTTCATACAACACTATTTTAAGATGGCGCCGCCATACGCCAAATATTTTAATTAATTTGTACTGCAAATTATACGTTTTCTTTTTCATAGAACTAATATTTAAAATATTTATTGCCTTTAATACTATTATATTATTTAGTTATTATTATTTAAATATTCATTTCAATATTCGCTTTGTTATTTTTATATTATTAATGTAATAAGAACTCACCAAGCAATTCTTCATAATTAACAAATATGCATCTTACCAAACTTGATTATTATAAAATTATTATATTTCGATCACTTTGCATTTAATATGTTAAATTTATTTATTAAATATCCATTTCCTTGTATTCAATTTATAATATTTGCAATTTAATATCAATAATTTCCTAAGCGTCCTTTTACGACGCCACGCTCCCGCCATGCTCCCTTTCTCTTTCTATTCCATTTTTAAAAATCATAAACTATAATATGCCAGCAACTCATACAGCCAACGTTGCTTTTTTCTGAAAATATTAATTAAATATTTTTTTATTATTTGTTTAACCTATTCCATAAAATTGTATATATTTTTTTATTATTATTAAATTATATTATTTAATATTTTTTTATATTCCTACGTTTATTTATACAAAGTATGTATCGTTACATTCAACCCCCTAAATTCTATGAAGTTTATCGGAATAGAATTTACAAAATCATTCTAATTTATTATCAACCCCCAGACTTTACAACCTCTCAGTCTATCAACACCCCAATATGACAACTCTTTACACTATCAACCCCCCGGACCTTACAACCCCCCAACCATAAAACTTCCAAACACTGTAAACCTCCTCTGTCTCATTCCATTTCACGGACAGCAATTGTAGGCATAAGCCCATTTTTTAATATTTATTATAAAGCCGTTTGACCATCCTGGTCACGGCACCAATTGTAACTGGTCTCCCCCCTTCGTCCCTTCATCTACCTCATTGATCTGAAATGTTTGAAAATATATTAATCAAATCATGCCTTGGCTCATGATACGTCTGGTGGTTAGGACCTTTATTGTTATGTATGTGAGTAACTCAAGTTCTTTTTGAGATTCAGAGGTAACAGTGTTAGGAAATTCTACGTGTAATATATTAAATACATATAATAAGCCATCAGAAGGTAATCTTTTTTTAATTATAATTGCCATCAGAAAGGTATTGACTCTTTTATATATAAATTAGCCATCAGAAGGTTTTCCTTCTTTATTATTAGTTTGCCATCAGAAGGTATAGACTCATTTATATATTAATTAGCCATCAGAAGGGTTCTAGACATGCAAGTATCTAACACAAACTCTCCGTTGCAATCACCCAGAGCTCGTCCGAGGAAAAGCCCTAGGATCGTCTCATTTATCTCTCACTTACAACTATGCAAGATAGCTATATTAAGAGAAAAAATGGCCGTGTGGCCCCGCCCCGCCACTTGCCGTGAGTTCCGTCCGATCGGCGGATCCGACCGATCATATTGAACCCTCCGAGACACAACGAAACAGTTCACGTATATGATACTTACGATGCCTTAGCAAACGATCAATTATTAGTTAGCTGTCACGTCATGTTTGTTAAGTTTGTGTGTGATCTTTCTCAAAGGTACTTGTTACGCTTATTATATATATTTAATTAGTTGTACATTGGTTTGTGAGGCCAATGTAATTCGTCGGGTTGTGAAGCCGATATACGTCACTGGTTTGTGAGACCAATGAATTCGTCGGGTTGTGAAGCCGATATACGTTACTGGTTTGTGAGACCAATATAATTCGTCGGGTTGTTAAGCCGATATACGCCACTGGTTTGTGAGGCCAATGGATTCGTCGGGTTGTGAAGCCGATATACGTCACTGGTTTGTGAGACCAATGAATTCGTCGGGTTGTGAAGCCGATATACGTTACTGGTTTGTGAGACCAATATAATTCGTCGGGTTGTTAAGCCGATATACGTTAATGGTTTGTGAGACCAATGTCACTGGTTAAGCTATAAGCTATAAGCTACCTGAACCCACGACAGTCGCATGTCACACGTTATACCACAATCCGACTTTGTACAAGCATCGCTTACGCAACACAAGACAGCATCAGAAAGGATACAACTAACCAACGTCGCTATAGCGGATCACTTTACCAAGCATGTTGGCCTCGGTGCTGCAAAGCTACATTGATTGTGTCACTGACATCGTTTATCAGTAAGCTATAAGCTACCTGAACCCACGACAGTCGCATGTCACACGTTATACCACAATCCGACTTTGTACAAGCATCGCTTACGCAACACAAGACAGCATCAGAAAGGATACAACTAACCAACGTCGCTATAGCGGATCACTTTACCAAACATGTTGGCCTCGGTGCTGCAAAGCTTCATTGATTGTGTCACTGACATCGCTAATCAGTAAGCTATAAGCTATAACCGAACCCTGACAGTCGAGAGACAGTACATGCATCGCCCCTGTACATGTAGTTTATATTTGTTTTTTTTAAGATTTACACATTCGTATGAGATCGTGCCAATTATTGCCATAAAATACCCAGCTATCAAACGCTTTGTATATTAATATCTTATTATTATTTGTACTACATGCATCGCCCCTATACATGTAGTACATATTTATATTATTTTAAATTTCATACATTCGTATGAGAATATTTGCCATAAAATATGTTATTATTCAATGCATCATTTATTTTTATCTAATAAATATTATTTACACTCGCAACTTTCAATTAATTTATAAATTTATAATATTTAGGAAAATGTAAACTATAGTGTTCATACAACACTATTTTAAGATGGCGCCGCCATACGCCAAATATTTTAATTAATTTGTACTGCAAATTATACGTTTTCTTTTTCATAGAACTAATATTTAAAATATTTATTGCCTTTAATACTATTATATTATTTAGTTATTATTATTTAAATATTCATTTCAATATTCGCTTTTGTTATTTTTATATTATTAATGTAATAAGAACTCACCAAGAAATTCTTCATAATTAACAAATATGCATCTTACCAAACTTGATTATTATAAAATTATTATATTTCGATCACTTTGCATTTAATATGTTAAATTTATTTATTAAATATCCATTTCCTTGTATTCAATTTATAATATTTGCAATTTAATATCAATAATTTCCTAAGCGTCCTTTTACGACGCCACGCTCCCGCCATGCTCCCTTTCTCTTTCTATTCCATTTTTAAAAATCATAAACTATAATATGCCAGCAACTCATACAGCCAACGTTGCTTTTTTCTGAAAATATTAATAAAATATTTTTTTATTATTTGTTTAACCTATTCCATAAAATAGTATATATTTTTTTATTATTATTAAATTATATTATTTAATATTTTTTTATATTCCTACGTTTATTTATACAAAGTATGTATCGTTACATTCAACCCCCTAAATTCTATGAAGTTTATCGGAATAGAATTTACAAAATCATTCTAATTTATTATCAACCCCCAGACTTTGCAACCTCTCAGTCTATCAACCCCCCAATATGACAACTCTTTAAACTATCAACCCCCCGGACCTTACAACCCCCCAACCATAAAACTTCCAAACACTGTAAACCTCCTCTGTCTCATTCCATTTCACGGACAGCAATTGTAGGCATAAGCCCATTTTTAATATTTATTATAAAGCCGTTTGACCATCCTGGTCACGGCACCAATTGTAACTGGTCTCCCCCCTTCGTCCCTTCATCTACCTCATTGATCTGAAATGTTTGAAAATATATTAATCAAATCATGCCTTGGCTCATGATACGTCTTGTGGTTAGGACCTTTATTGTTATGTATGTGAGTAACTCAAGTTCTTTTTGAGATTCAGAGGTAACAGTGTTAGGAAATTCTACGTGTAATATATTAAATACATATAATAAGCCATCAGAAGGTAATCTTTTTTTAATTATAATTGCCATCAGAAAGGTATTGACTCTTTTATATATAAATTAGCCATCAGAAGGTTTTCCTTCTTTATTATTAGTTTGCCATCAGAAGGTATAGACTCATTTATATATTAATTAGCCATCAGAAGGGTTCTAGACATGCAAGTATCTAACACAAACTCTCCGTTGCAATCACCCAGAGCTCGTCCGAGGAAAAGCCCTAGGATCGTCTCATTTATCTCTCACTTACAACTATGCAAGATAGCTATATTAAGAGAAAAAATGGCCGTGTGGCCCCGCCCCGCCACTTGCCGTGAGTTCCGTCCGATCGGCGGATCCGACCGATCATATTGAACCCTCCGAGACACAGCGAAACAGTTCACGTATATGATACTTACGATGCCTTAGCAAACGATCAATTATTAGTTAGTTGTCACGTCATGTTTGTTAAGTTTGTGTGTGATCTTTCTAAAAGGTACTTGTTACGCTTATTATATATATTTAATTAGTTGTACATTGGTTTGTGAGGTCAATGTAATTCGTCGGGTTGTGAAGCCGATATACGTCACTGGTTTGTGAGACCAATGAATTCGTCGGGTTGTGAAGCCGATATACATTACTGGTTTGTGAGACCAATATAATTCGTCGGGTTGTTAAGCCGATATACGCCACTGGTTTGTGAGGCCAATGGATTCGTCGGGTTGTGAAGCCGATATACGTCACTGGTTTGTGAGACCAATGAATTCGTCGGGTTGTGAAGCCGATATACATTAATGGTTTGTGAGACCAATATAATTCGTCGGGTTGTTAAGCCGATATACGCCACTGGTTTGTGAGACCAATGTCACTGGTTAAGCTATAAGCTATAAGCTCCCTGAACCTACGACAGTCGCATGCCACACGTTATACCACAATCCGACTTTGTACAAGCATCGCTTACGCAACACAAGACAGCATCAGAAAGGATACAACTAACCAACGTCGCTATAGCGGATCACTTTACCAAACATGTCGGCCTCGGTGCTGCAAAGCTACATTGATTGTGTCACCGACATCGCTTATCAGTAAGCTATAAGCTACCTGAACCCACGACAGTCGCATGTCACACGTTATACCACAATCCGACTTTGTACAAGCATCGCTTATGCAACACAAGACAGCATCAGAAAGGATACAACTAACCAACGTCGCTATAGCGGATCACTTTACCAAGCATGTTGGCCTCGGTGCTGCAAAGCTACATTGATTGTGTCACTGACATCGTTTATCAGTAAGCTATAAGCTATAACCGAACCCTGACAGTCGAGAGACAGTACATGCATCGCCCCTGTACATGTAGTTTATATTTGTTTTTTTTAAGATTTACACATTCGTATGAGATCGTGCCAATTATTGCCATAAAATACCCAGCTATCAAACGCTTTGTATATTAATATCTTATTATTATTTGTACTACATGCATCGCCCCTATACATGTAGTACATATTTATATTATTTTAAATTTCATACATTCGTATGAGAATATTTGCCATAAAATATGTTATTATTCAATGCATCATTAATTTTTATTTAATAAATATTATTTACACTCGCAACTTTCAATTAATTTATAAATTTATAATATTTAGGAAAATGTAAAATATAGTGTTCATACAACACTATTTTAAGATGGCGCCGCCATACGCCAAATATTTTAATTAATTTGTACTGCAAATTATACGTTTTCTTTTCATAGAACTAATATTTAAAATATATATTGCCTTTAATACTATTATATTATTTAGTTATTATTATTTAAATATTCATTTCAATATTCGCTTTTGTTATTTTTATATTATTAATGTAATAAGAACTCACCAAGCAATTCTTCATAATTAACAAATATGCATCTTACCAAACTTGATTACAATAAAATTATTATATTTCGATCACTTTGCATTTAACATATTAAATTTATTTATTAAATATCCATTTCCTTGTATTCAATTTATAATATTTGCAATTTAATATCAATAAGTTCCTAAGCGTCCTTTACCGACGCCACGCTCCCGCCATGCTCCCTTTCTCCTTCTATTCCATTTTTAAAAATCATAAACTATAATATGCCAGCAACTCATACAGCCAACGTTGTTTTTTCCTGAAAATATTAATTAAATATTTTTTTATTATTTGTTTAACCTATTCCATAAAATTGTATATATTTTTTTATTATTATTAAATTATATTATTTAATATTTTTTTATATTCCTACGTTTATTTATACAAAGTATGTATCGTTATAGAATTGAAGCCACAACCAACCCCATCTACAATTGGACGCAGTCTCATGACATCACGAACGGTCTAAACATAACATAGTTAAGAATATTTTTCTATATGCTTCTTTCTATTCAAGATGTCAATTTTTTAATTATTTATTTTAATTAATATAATAATACTTTTAGTTTCGAGGACTGTTTCTAAAGAAATACTGTTAATGTATCTTGGTAATTATAAGTTCTAGTAGTCAGCATAATAAGACGATTGTGGCACATTGAACAATATGTGCTACATCGTTATAGGTTCGATTAAAAATCGACGTGGTAATAATTTTTTTGTGTGAGAGTTTTACATTAAAATTAAAAATATATATTATAGAATTATAGGATTAAGTATAACTATATTATGATTTTACTGTCAATTTACAACTTACACTATGTAACTTATAGCAGCTACAGGCTTTTACCCGCCATACGCCATAATAGGGTAGTCAGAGAGGATCTAGTGTCAAGACACTCCATCCTCCACTTTCCGACCGAAAACGAAACATTGTGAGCTGAGTGGCGGAATTCAACGCCGCACTTTGTCAATGACACTAGAGTGAAAAAATTAAAATTAAAATATAATTATTCCCCCGAGTTGAAATCAAAGAAATAACCTTTTACATATAACGTTATTGTGCGTACTGTGCACTGTGCCACGAAGTGTGTAAATGAAGCTTTAGAAATGGTAAAACTAAAGAATATATTTAATAAAGTAGTATACGATAAAAGCTTTATTGATATAATGTGGATATTTATTAAGAGCTTAATATTACAAAAAAATCTTAGAAAATCTTTTGTACTAATATTTGTTTGAACATTATTAAATTCGAACAAAGTTAGCAAAGTATATTTGTCCAATAAATTATTAAAAATATTTTTACTTTCAACTAAAATTGGGTAAAATTCTTAAGTTGAGAGGATCCATTGGCAAGTTTGATTATGTAATTTCTTTTTTTTTAGCTTCACGCTGTATCCTGCCACACAGCAGGGTGGGCAGAGGGAACCTAGTGTTAAGACACTCCATTCCCCACTTTATGCCGAATTCGGAGGCAATGCATGTCAAGTGTACCAGCGAAGAAAATGGAAATATTAAATATTTCCACTCCTCGAGTAGGTATCGAACCCACAACCAGCCGTTTGAAGTTACACGTCTGTGCCACTGCGCCACGACTGGCCATAAATAAATATTTAATTTAAATTAGGCAAAAAATAAGTATTTATTTATTATAAATTCAATTTGTCCTGGCGTATAGAGATAGTGTCTTATTGTAAATCCGATGGTTATACGTTCGATTCCTTTTCGTAAAAATATTTCAACTTCTCTGCTCTGGTTAAGACAAGGAGTTCCACTACTCAACACTACTATTTTAAAAAAAGGTGTCAAAACCTGTATGTACTTATCTAAAGAAATAAATAAATTTTATTTTAATATACACACATCTTTTTCATATATTACACATAATAATATGTGTAATTCTAAGAAAAACACTTCATAAACGATTTACTTCACCTGCCTTGAAACCAACATTTTCAAGTCCACAGTATTATATTCTCACAAGTTCATTACAAATTCAACGTTAAGATAATATAGAGATTTCATTACATTGCAAAACTGTACATTGATGGCGTTGGGAAACATTCAACCTCGCCTTAGGTTATTTAAAGCGTTAAATTAACCCTTATTCAGAACTATTAATTTGGTCAATCCCACAAATTGGGAACAACACTGCCTTGGCAAGGAGTGGTTGTAAGATATATCTTCCAGTAAACTTAATATATAATCTTAGATTACAACTGGATTCTTATATTTTCATACTTTTTACTACATAAATATGTTTTTTTTGGCTACACGCTGTATCCCGCACACAGAAGTGTAAGCAGAAGGAAACTAGTGTTAAGATACTCCGTTCCCTACTTTCCACCGAATCCGGACGCATTGCGTATTAAGTGGCGGAACTTAACGCCGCGCTTTACCTCGACACCAAAGCGAAGAAAATTGATATTTTAAATATTTTCACTCCTCAAGTGAGAATCGAACCCACAACTAGTCGTTTTACAGTTACACTTTGTGCCCCTGCGCCACGACTGGCCGCAAATACAAATATGTTAATTTATTGAAAATTAACGAAGAACTGAGTGTTCATACACTTTGTTTTCAAGATCCCATCGGAATTCAAGAAATTTGATATGGATTCAACACTGCACTCACCAGGACGAGGTGAATTATATATATATATACTCATGAGTTTTGAATAAAAAAATAATTGAATTGTTTATACATATGTACCTATATATTTTTTAATAAATGTATTCTTGCGTTATTATATTACTGGATAATACCTTTTATCTGTACGCCATTCTCCATTTTCTTCTTGAAATCAAAACTGCGTGTTGAATGGTGGCGCATTGTATTCTGACCGGAGTAAAGCAATTAAAAATAATTTAAATATTTTCATTTGCTCCGGGTAGGAATCGAATTCACAATCAATCGCAGTTTTACAGTCAAACGCAGTCCATTGCACCATGGTAGCCTCTTGCTTATATATAACAAAAAGAACTATACTTTCGAGGCCGTCTAGACGCAGACAGACAGACGTGACAGTGTCTGGTTGTGGATTCGATTCTCACTGAAGAACATGAGTACATTTGAATTTTCATTTCATTGCTCAGGTACATAAGACAAAGTGCGGTATTCAGTTCCGCCACTCAACATGCAATATTTTGATTTCAGGCGGAAAGTGGACGACGGAGTGTCTTGATACTAGATCCTCTCTGACTACCTCGCTATGTAAGAAAAAGCGTGAAGCAGCCGTTTTTAAGTATTCTTTATCTAAATTTTAGAAAAAATACAAAAATACATTGAAAATTTGATCAAACAGAAAACCAAAACCACAAACAAAAAATAAAAGCTATCTATATGATATCAAATAATATATCAAGCTATACATAGCGCTATATTCCTACATCCAGTACAACACCAACCTTACACAGAGTGGCTGCCATAAACTCTACGAGAGCGGATCTCGTGTAAATGAAAAACAATAATGAGGCAATTTGTCTGGCGTACCCTAGTATCATGTAGTATTATCTTAGTAAAAGAGTACGAAGATTGCTGGCAGAGCTCAGGCCGCTGAGATAGAGACGATTTGTCATGTAAATTGTTAGGATGATTGAGCTGTGTTTCCCGGGGTCTTTCTGACGTTCATTTTATATATGACGGAGTTGACAACATTTTATTACTATGTATGTATATTAGGTATATATTTTCTTTGTACTAATAAAGCTAAAATGTAATTGTGTTTTACTTTTATTTGTCGAGAAATATTATATACTGTGTGTTAAAGGTTACTCCATATTGCTTTAGGTGCTGTGGGAGTATATAATCATGGAGACAAAAGTAATGGAATGAGTATGTATGAATATTTTATAAACGTATGTGCTTGGAACGGTTGTTTTAATGAAATAACTGTCGTCTTAATTTGATATATTTTGCAAAATATTTATATTAACTCCTTTTTCTTTGTTACCCTCTGAGTGACTGTTAGAATGAGTAAATGAAACTACTAGCCACAGAAAGACTTTGACAAATTATTGGAAAATGTATGAGGTCACTTTGAAAGAATTTGATAGGATTCTTAACACGTATAAAGTTGTCAAATAAAGTTATACAGTTATAACTACGAAAGATAGAAGATATATGTTTTTAAATATAATCATTCCCCTGAGTGGGAGCCCACGATCATTACATTTCAAGTCAGACGTAAAATAAAATGTCCCACTGCACCACAATAACCAAGTAAGTATAACAAAGGGTATATTTACGTCGACGCAAACGAAATTGTAACCACCTTGCAATAACTTCCAAGTTCCAAGTTATACAAAACGAAAGCTAATTAAACTAAGATTTGAAGGAAAATATATTTTTTCTCCAGACTTTTCTATTAATTAGACAAAATATTTACACATTTACAGTTCTTTAGTATGAGACTTCGAACGTACAAGTTGAGCACTTATCAGTTCGCCAAAATCGAGGATTGATTGGTAAAAAAAAATAAAGTTACACTGTTATTAAAAATATTATAGAAAATAAGTTGTAAATATCCTTAAACAAAACAGCAACCTTCACTTCCGATCAACGAAAAAAATATGTCGACAACAGACAAAATAATTAAAAAATAAGAACATTATCAACTACCTTCCAAAATAATAATAAATAAATGTTCGGAAAAACGAACAGAATGTTAGTTTTATTTGATTTCATTGTAAATACAAAACATAAGAGTAATAGGGTCCTTGTTATATTGACATTACATTGCAAACAAGCCAAAACAAACGCAATATAAAAACAAATATTGCTTCTACCCTTAAGAATAGGAACAAGACAAGGAAAATTCAAATCGCAAAAATATTATATAGTTATAATACTACCCACCCAATATACGTAAAAAAATATATACGTAAAGCAAGGTCAGAGAGAATTTAGTGTTAAGACACTCCGTTTTCCACTTTCCTCTCGAAATCGGTACCTTGTGTGTTAAGTTCGTATTATTGCATAATCGTTTAGGTTCTGATGGCAGAAGACGTTTATGCTCCATATTCACA
Organism: Dryas iulia moderata; assembly: GCA_019049465.1. NCBI lineage: Eukaryota > Metazoa > Arthropoda > Insecta > Lepidoptera > Nymphalidae > Dryas > Dryas iulia. The sequence continues at coordinate 3,191,434 of CM032428.1, forward strand.
TAGAGAAATGGAGAAAATAATCAGTCTATGATAATTACAGCTGAAGCGCTAGCGTGAAGGTCGTAGATTTAATTTAATATAATATGAATATTATATTAAATGGGGCCAGTCGTGGCTCAGTGGCACAAGCGTGTGACTGTAAACGACTGGTTGTGGGTTCGATTGCCACTCGAGGAGTGGAAATTATATTTCCATTTTCTTCGCTCTGGTGTCGAGGTAAAGCGCGGTGTTAAATTCCGCCACTTAACACGCAAGCCTCCGAATTCGGCGGAAAGTGGGGAACTAGGTTCCCTCTGCCTATCCTGCTGTAAGTGGGATACAGCGTGAAGCTAAAAAAAATAAAACTATTTCGTTAATGAAGTCGAATGTGGGAGCACCAAGAGAGGTTTTTTGGAAATTGCTACGAGAACGTAAAATATGAGATTTTACGTTTAACAGCCTATGTTTTAAAGGAACTTCGAAAACTTAAAACTCATCGTATATTATATGGATTTTTCTGGGTCCGTTTAAATTAAATGTAGGATATTATTGCAGGGGCCAGTCGCAATGGCACAAGCGTGTGTCTGTAAACGACTGGTTGTGGTTTCGATTCCCACTCGAGGAGTATTTTTAATATTTCCATTTCTTCGTTTTGGTATCAGAGGTAAAACGCGGCGTTTAGTTCCGCCACTTAACACACAACGCCTCTGAATTCGGTGGAAACTGGGGAACGGAGTGTACACTAGGTTCCCTCTACCTACCCTGCTTTGTGTGGGATACAGTGTGAAACTAAAAAAAGAATAGTAATCGAACCCACAACCAATCATGTTTACAGTCAGACGCTGTACCATTGCACCACGATGCTTTCTAATATACATATAATTAAGCATATATTATATTATAACAATAGACTATCCCATATATGAGGTAAGACGCTGATAACATAATTAGTCAATGCGTCAGTTATATCAGATTAATACTATAATATCAATTACAGTATGTGCATACAAAGATAATGAGCTTAATTAGCTTATTGCTAATGATGATGTCAGGGTCAAAGAGCTTTTGTATTAATATGTCTTTAATTTACCTAAATTAAAGTAAATTTTGTAGTGACACTGTGTAATGGTTATATGTTTGAATTCGGAATATATATGATTTTCAGCCTGAGGCTTTTTTCATACAGCAGGTTTAGTAAAAAGAAACTAGTGTTAAGACACTCTCCTCTTTCCATCCGAATCAGATACTTTGAGAGTCCAATGACAAAACTTAACCCCGCGCTTTGCCTTAGCACCAGAGCCAAGAAATGAAAGTAATCGAAATATAATTATTACAACGAATGGGAGTCGAACCCACAACCATTGGGTTTACATACAGATGTTGACAGACTGGTCCATGATAGACTTAAATACATAAATATAATTATGTTTTTTTAGGCTTTACGCTTATTCAGAGGGAGCAGTATATTATAATGAAAAAAAAAAATTAAATAGCTTCACGCTATATCCCGCACACAGCAGGGTAGGCAGAGGGAACCTAGTGTTAAGACACTCCGTTCCCCACTTTCCGCCGAATTCGGAGGCTTGCGTGTTAAGTGACGGAACTTAACGCCGCGCTTTACCTCGACACCAGAGCGAAGAAAATGGAAATATAATTTCCACTCCTCGAGTGGGAATCGAACCCACAACCAGTCGTTTACAGTCACACTCTTGTGCCACTGGGCCACGACTGGCCACTAATGATAAGACTTTTTCAATTATAAATGTTTAATTTTAAAACCAGACTTGATCTTATAATATCGATACATTTTTTTAAAACAAAAAAGAATTACATTTGAGGAAATTTAAAATAAGTAGTTTAGAAAATAGCTTATATAGAAGCAATTATCATTATTTACGTTTTCAATTATTTTCTTATTAATATCAGTACAGTATTAATATCAATATAGATTACAACTTTAGATGAATACTACAAAAGAAATAAGGAGAAACCTAGGCTACTTTTATATTTTTAGAATTATAACTTTCTTTGTTAAGTTCCACGGATATGAACTCGCGAGAACAGCCAGTATACTATATGTATAACATTCGTAGTACTAAAAGTACTAAAATAAATATAAAAATCCAAGCACTTGAGAAATATTTTCATACTAACAAAATAATATTTTAAAATTTATTAATATGTGAAAGAGTTTATATACAAAATTATTCATAGCTTTCATCCAGTTTTCGAATCAGGGTTATATAAAATAGAAGTCAACAGCAAAAAATACACTTTGCTAAATTAATGAATGTTTTTAAATGTCACCCAAGTGACAGAGTGGGGCCTTAGAGGGAGCTTAATTACAGAAGTGGGATGTAATGTATTTTTTGTATTTTTATATTTTTCGTAAATATTGTAAATTTGTATGTAATATGGCGTTTTTTTTTTCATTATACTTGACAATATTTTATACTCGTTATTCAGAATCTTTTGTTCTTTGCTATTAAATATATATGTAGGTAAGCTAATTAAACTTGTTTTCTAGAAATACCTTATCTATATAATGAAACTAGCTTATAAATTACAAAATAATACAAAAAAAAAAAAAACATGTTCACTCTTTTTTTCCTCATAGTCAGAAAGGACCTCGTTCTCCTCTTTCGGCCTGAAATAGAAATTGCTTACTGACTGAAGAAATTCTACGCTGCGCTTTGTCTTCTTACCAGAATAATGGTTCTCCATTATCCTGAATGGGAATCGAACCCACAACTATAGTATTTACAGTTAGACCCCACCCACTGTGCTATGACAGCCTTATACATGTAATTCATAAAAGTAAATAAAAAATAAAACATTTTTCTTCAGAAAATCTTGTTCTATGATCCAAATGGATGACAAGCAATGAACTTTCGCGTAAGGCGCGAGACATCGAACATATTTCACAGTTTTTACGACTCTCTTCTATACATTTTCTTAATGTCACTTTATATAAGCAATATTAAATTTTACTTGACAGCGTATTACTGCTTGTTATTTTCTTTTTTATGTAGCTTATTTATCTTACATATATAAATGTTATAGACCTTTAATGCGTAGTGGAACAGTGTCTAACTAAAAACGTGATTAGTATTCAGGTTATAGGTTCTATTCTCGCTTGGTGAAATATTTAAATTATTTTAGTTTTTTTATCTGATAAGACGTTAGTTAAGTTAAGCGTTAAGTTCCACTGCTCACTGCGCAATGTCTCGAATTCGGGCGGAAAGTGAAGAACGGAGTGTCTTAATAACTTTTTTTTCTCTTTATGTTTTCAACCGCCACAGATTTAAGTTCCGTGTACTTTTCTAATATTTTTTTCCTTTTCTGTTTGTGATTTTTTTAAATTTATTTTAACGAGTCTCTATCGTTTTAGTTTGTTTAGAAGGGCGGAAAATTTAAAATAAATAAATTTGAATCATTCCACCGAGTGAGATCGAACCCACAATCATTTGTGATTTCAGTCAGATGCTGTCCTACTGCGCTATAATGACCTCAAGTTATTCGAATATTTTTTTTGGGATCACGCTTTATCCCGCACACAGTAGGGTAGGCAGAAATAACCTAATGTTAACACACTCTGTTCCCTATTTTGCGTCAAATCCTGGAGGCATTACGTATTACGCGGCGGAACTCAACGCCCCGTTTTGCCTCGACACTAGGACGAAGAAATTAAAATATTTAATATTTTAATAATTCGAGTGGGAATCGTAATAACCGTTTACAGTCCAGGTTACAGTCACCAGTTCAGTTCAGTTGTGGCCAGTCGTGGCCCAGTGGCACAAGAGTGTGACTGTAAACGACTGGTTGTGGGTTCGATTCCCACTCGAGGAGTGGAAATTATATTTCCATTTTCTTCGCTCTGGTGTCGAGGTAAAGCGCGGCGTTAAGTTCCGCCACTTAACACGCAAGCCTCCGAATTCGGCGGAAAGTGGGGAACGGAGTGTCTCAACACTAGGTTTCCTCTGCCTACCCTGCTGTGTGTGGTATATAGCGTGAAGCTATTTTTTTTTTTATTACAGTCACACTGTGCCCCTGTGTTCACGACTATACCAACAACTTACTGCACTACAAGTATCATTATAGTGACTCTCCATTTATTAGGAGGAGGAAAGAGTGACCTTTCTTTTCACTAAGCTCTCTTTATATATTGAAATATAAATACTAAAAGACGAAACGAGTACTTATCAACATTAAAGTAAGGGTTATTATACAAAGTTTGTAACACACGTAAAACTATGTAGAATAGTTCATTAAACTTCAGTGCAACTTTGAGTCATCCTATCAAGAATACGAGATAAGTAAGTTTTTCAACAATGGCAGTTGTGATATCACGTAGAAGGTATTCAGAGTTATTTAGAAGGATTTTATTATAACTATATATACAAAAAAGAATAAGTATTTTTTAATAAAAATTGAATATTTTTCCAATAGGCCAGTCGTGGCGCAGGCACTAAGTGTGTAAGCGTGACTGGTCGTAGGTTCGATTCCCACTTGAGGAGTGGCAATGTTTAAAATTTCCATCTTCTGATTAATGGGGTCAATGCAAAGCGCGGCATTAAGTTCCGTTACTTAACACGAGATGCCAACAGAATTCGTCGGAAAATGAGGAACGGAGTGTCTAAACACTAAATTTCTACTACCCTGTTGTGTAAGGGATATAGCGTGCAGCATATTTGAGTATGAGACCATGGTGGCAATGTGGGATATTGTTTGACTCTAATTGTAAATTGGTTGTTGGTTCGATTCCCAATCAGTGAGATGATCGTAATATCATTATTTTTATTTTGCCACTCTGAACAACATAAAGCGCGGCGAAGGCATCCGACATTTAATATGTCATTTATCATCTTTGGGGGGAAAATGAAGAATGGAGTGTCCTGACAATCAAGGTTCACTCTGAGTACTCTGACCTAATACGAGAAAAAAAAATAAGGAGAGAACAAACATTTTTTTCGTTATTCGAAACACAACGCTGACGTATATAGTGAAAAGCTACGCCACGATATATAAAGTGGCTTCAAATATTTCTTAATAATATTAGAATCAGTATTAAGAAAGATTTAAACCGAATGTAGAACACATGGCTTAGTAATCATATCGCTTAAACCGTTTTCAAGAGGTACAGGTTCGAATCCCATCACATTAAAATATCTATACGTTTTCTGTAAACGTTATATTAAACATTGCATTATATATGTATATCTGGGATAAAATCAATCCACTGGATTCATTCAAAAACAATTTCATGGGGAATTTAACGTAACTGATTACATTTGCATTTATTCGACACCAATAAATTATGTTTTGATTTTCATTATATTATAATGTTATTCAGATGGAGCGCGAGATAATCTCGGTACTGGTTAATTCGTGACGAACGAATTTGGTAGGTGATAAACATATGTATGTGACATCGTTGTACATTTTACTTGCGGCTATGTATGATTATGTGTAGCATTTATAAAATATACGAAGAGAAATGGTTCTTTTTTGTGTATTTGTGATAAATTCGTTGCTTAAAAGTCAAGAGAGAGTGAGTCTAGTGTGAGTCTTCACACGGAAAGTGGAGAAAGGAGTCTTCCGTTCTCCACTTTCCGTCTAAAATCTAGATATTGTTTATTGAAGAATTGAGGATTTGATTCCCTAAGATGGGACTAGAATATAAGAACGTATTATTTCTATTTTTTTTTTTCGTTTTAAAAAGACAAACCATAACGTTGAGGAGAATGGAGTGTTATTACACAACGTCTATCATGGTATCATGGTTATTTAAGAAAGAAACCTAATTATACATAACGATAATTTTTTTAACGTTGATATTTTTATATGTATGCTAAAAATGTTTTATTTTTATATCCTAAGCGTCTTTAAACATTTCAAAAAATTAACAGAAAATCTAACTATTTTAAAATGAATCGGCCACGTTAATTTTAGCCCATACTAATTCTTAATTTTGAATATTTGTTTGTGACAAAACTAAAAGAAAACTATTTATTAATAATAATAATTAAGAAAACTTATTATACATAACAACTTTTATAACGTTTAAATTTTTATACCTATTTTAAAAATGATTTTTAAATATCCTAAGCGTATTAGGGCACTCTAATTAAATGTTAAAATTATTAGGCTACTATAGTGTGGCCTTGTACTTGTGGTACTTGTGGCCAGTCGTGGCCCAGTGGCACAAGAGTGTGACTGTAAACGACTGGTTGTGGGTTCGATTCCCACTCGAGGAGTGGAAATTATATTTCCATTTTCTTCGCTCTGATGTCGAGGTAAAGCGCGGCGTTAAGTTCCGCCACTTAACACGCAAAGCCTCCGAATTCGGCGGAAAGTGGGGAACGGAGTGTCTTAACACTAGGTTCCCTCTGCCTACCCTGCTGTGTGCGGGATATACCGTGAAGCTATTTTTTTTTTATAATTTAAGCAAATTCAAGTTCTAAGTTTTTCAAAGAACTTTTCGTCACAAAACTAACAAACATTACTAAAAGAAAAACAAAATAAGACAACACGAAACAATTCATTAAAAATAAGTCAAAAAGTTAACTAACCTGGTAGTGTGTTTGTACGACAACCGCTCTGAATACTATAGAAGCATCTTGAACTCTCGTCTCCAGCGGCCTTTCAGCGAACTTCGGACATTGTCCATCACAAACGATTGTTTGGCAGAGGAATATAACGACTAAAAGACGCCTGCCCGAGTTGCCCGCGGGCCACAGTCGCGACGCCATTATAAACACTTGTTATTGTAAAATCACATATTTTCTCTGTTCATTTCACTTCGCTCCTCTTCATTCGCCTTTTCCTTTGGCGTTTTTTATTCATTTTATACATCTGAAACAGAAAAGGGAAGTAATTGCTTATATCCTGTTTAGTTCTCGTTTTGATAATTTTTTTTGTCAATTTGTTTGTTATTGTTATGTTGTATTTCTTTTAAGAAGAAAGCTTCACGCTTTTCCTCTAATAACAGGGTAGTCAGAGTGGAACTCAACGCCGTGCTATGTCTGATGTACTAGAACAGAGAAATGATAATCATTTGAATATAAATATTTATCAGAGTGGAAATCGAAACCGCGACAATCATTTTTACAGTCCTACTGCGCCACAAGGGTGCCTACTACATTTAATAATGAGCAATAAAAATATGTTAGATTACTTCATATTAACTACTGGATTGAGATTTGCTTTTTTTAAATCTCTAAAGAATATAATTTATTTATTATTAATGAAATTTATTTTAATTATGAAATTAATTTTGAATATAATCGCTCTTAAAGTAAAATGTGAATGATCAGGACCCCCCTGGAGGAATCGAACCCACAATTACTAACTCTTTTACAGTCAAACGTCTCTCTTACAGTGAAGTCTCATTGCGCCAAGAAAGCCTCGAGCGTCGCCCTAAGCGTAAGGGCCAACTTAAATTATCTTTGTAAAGATATATACCATAATAATTTAAAAAAACACGATGATATTTGGCATTGCATATGATGTCAGTCGTGGCACAGGGGCACAAAGTACAAACTACAAATGCGACTAGTTGTGGGTGCGATTCACATTCGAAGAATGGAAATATTTAATTTCATATAAAATTTTAATATTTTGTTTACTTCACTCCGATATCGAGGCAAAGCGCGGCGTTAAGTTCCGTCACTTAACACTCAATCTCTCCAGAATTCACCGGGAAATGGGGAACGGAGTGTCTTAACACTAGGTTCCCTCTGCCTACCCTGCTGTGTTAGCTATTTAATTTATCATCTACAATTCTACTGATATTTTAATTATTACTACATATTTTACAATAAAGTGTTCAAAGAGAAGTAGCGTTAAATATTACAACTGTTTCGTTTCGAAGGTCGATTTTAAACTAAATTATTTGTCTTAAGCGGCGTTTTCTAATTAACATCCACTGAGCATTTCAAATTCTTGCCTCCAGTGAGTAAATGGAATCAATTTATGTATATAATTTGTTATTTTATACTCAAGACGTTGTACAGGCCACAACGGCTCAGTACGTCTGACTGGACGTCTGACTAACCATGTTTAGTCGATTCCCATTCAGGTGAAAGAACCTAGTTTAATTATTTTAATTTCTGTGTATTATTTATTTCTAAACATTATTATTATTTTTTTCTTTTTTTTTCACGCTGCATCCCGCTCACAACGCATATTTCTTTTTTTTTCACGCTGTATCCCGCTCTCGGCAATAACGTTTATTTCAACGTTACTGCTTATAATAAGAAAATGTTGATAGCCTAGCACATTGGGGGTGAATATTTGAATAGTGTTTTATAATTATTCAGTGGTACAGTACGGCTTATTTGGATGACAAAGAAACGATAGGCTTAAAATAATCCATACTAATATTATAAAAGCGAAATGCTGCTATCAGATTTGAATAAAATTCAGAATTAAAATATTTAAGATCGAGGGTCAAATATGAGCTTCATTTTACTTTACTTTTTAATTTAATAGGGCCTGAAAGTTTGTATGAAAAATCTAATCCACTTGATAATTTCAAATGAATTTTGGCATAAATAGTTGATAGCCCATGGTTAAATTAAATTAAATTAAATAGCTTCACGCTATATCCCGCACACAGCAGGGTAGACAGAGGGAACCTAGTGTTAAGACACTCCGTTCCCCACTTGCGGCGCAATAACTTGCGGCAATAACTTGCCCCAAGTTATTGCGGCGATGCTGCATAAGTATAGATTGACACGGCGTTGAGTTCCGCAATCTATAACACCTAAAGACACTTAAAATTATATTTTTTTAATGTTGTTTTATATTATAATCTCTAGGTTGTTTGAATTTAAATATAGACTTAAGAAGGTCCATCAAGTATCATCTCGAGACGAGAGACTCGCTCGTGTTTCTTTGAATTAGCCTAAGCCTCTAAAAGTACACTTAACACCTTATTAAAATGCATTTTTTTAACTAATTCTCGTGAAAAATATTTATATTTTATTTCTAGATTATATTTAATTAATCTGATATTTACAAGGTTTGCAAACAAAAAGGTTATTTTATAAATTTTATGTAAAAAATGTAATGTCAAATTGTCGTTATTGTTTCACAATTACAGTTTAATTTATGTTTAGATTTATTTAAATATGAGACAAAAAACAAAATTAAAAATTTTGAAAAAACCCACGACGGTTTAATTGTAATTGAAAAAGGATAAAATAACTGTAAATCCCCCGCCTAAATGAATATACGTAACGAGATGATGGGGACGACTCCGTCGGGGGCTGTCATTACTTTAAGTTTGCACAAATCTTCTCATAGGTTTTCTTGCTGTTAAAACAGGTTCCCATAAAATTAAAATATTAATATGAATTTACAGTTTTGATAACTGGTATTTTAAAAACTTTAAAACGAAATCTATACTGTTAGCTACTATATTTAAAATAGGGATTGCAACTGGCAGCCCCCGACGAAGTCGTCCCCATCATCTCGTTACATATATTCATTTAGGCGGGGGATTTACAGTTATTTTATCCTTTTTCAATTACAATTAAACCGTCGTGGGTTTTTTCAAAATTTTTAATTTTGCTTTTTATTTTAAACTTTTTAAAGTGAATAGATACACATTATATATTATTACATAATTTCGAAATACTTTATATTAATCTTCATGCAAATCCAAAAGAAATTATAAACCCATTGCTTTCTGGTTATCAAATGCTTATTGCAGCGCCTGGGAGATTGTCACTGTAACATTTCCACGAAACTTAAGTCTAACCAAATCAGTGAAAATCACAAAACCCAATAGTAGTTTTGATTTTGCACGCAGCAATTAAACCAGAACCTATCACAGAAAACTGCATCTAAATAGGTTCCACACAAAAAATAAAAGCAAATGCTTACTGCAGCGCCCCCTGGTGAGGTGTCACCATGACACATATACGAGAACACGCACTAACTAAGCCTGATCCTATCTTTGATAACTGCATCCAAATTGGACTTGTAGTTTTAGCTTTGCATAATTAAATGTTTAATGCAGCACCCCCTGGCGTGTTCATAACGTAAAAAAAAATACCTAAAAACTTACACCAAGTAAAGGTAACTCTAATACTAAAAACTCTGCGCAATCGGACTAGTAGTTGTAGCTTTGCATTAAATATTACAAACAAATGTTTACTGCAGTAAACTGCGCCCCCTGGTGAGTTAACACGATAAAATATATCCAAGAACATGCAGTAATTAAACTTGAACTTATCATTGACACTGCATCCAAATCAAATTCGTCATTTTATCTTTGCACAAACAATATTTTACTGCAGCGCCCCCTGGTGACTTGTCACTGTAATATAAATTTAAAAACATGCTATAAGCAAAGCGGAATCTAATACTAAAAACTCTTTTCAATCGTACTAGTCGTTTTGGTTTTACACAAAAAATAGAAGCAGCTACTTACTACAGCGCCCCCTAGAGAGTTAACACATACATGAAAATATGCACTAAGTAAACATACATGACACATATATGAAAATATGCACTAAGTAAACTTGAATCTATCATTGAAAACTGCATTCAAATCGGTCTCGTAGTTTTAGTTTCGCACAAACAAGTGTACTTATTGCAGCGCCCCCTGGTGAGTAGTCACCGTAACGCATATATGAAAAGAAACACCAATTAAACCTGAACCTATCGTTGGAAGTTTCATCTAAATCGGACTAGTAGTTTTTGCTCTGCATAAACAAATGTTTACTGCAGCGCCCCCTGGTGAATTTTCACCGTAACCAAAAAACAAAAATCTTAAAATATGCACAAAGCAAAGCTAAATCTAGTTCTGAAAACTCTATCTAATCGAATTAGTAATTTCGGTTTTAGACAAACAAATACAAGAAAATTTTGGTTTTACACAAAAAAGTACAAACAAATGCTTACTGCAGCGCCCCCTGATGAGTGGTCACTGTAGCACATATATAAAAAGATGCACCAATTAAGCCTGAACCTATCCTTGAAAATTACATGTAAATCGGACCAGTAGTTTTTGATTTGCATAAACAAATGTTTACTGCTGCGCCCCCTGGTGAGTTTTCCCCGTAACAAAAAAAGAAAAATCTTAAAATATGCATCAAGCAAAGATGAATCTTTTTATGAAAACTCTTTTCAATCGGAGCAGTAGTTTCGGTTTTAGACAAATAAATACAAAAAAAGTACAAACAAATGCTTACTGCAGCGCCCCCTGGTGGTTTGATACGATAAAACATATCTAAGAACATTCACCAATTAAACCTGAATCTATCACTGAAAATCTATTGAAATCAGACTATTATTTTTTGAGATAATTGAAAACATTCATTTTCACGTAAAATGCTTACTGCAGCGCCCCCTGGTGAGTTAAGGCAATAAGACATATCTAAGAACATACGCCAATTGAACCTTAACCTATCATAGAAAACCGTATCAAAATCGGACTTATAGTTTTGGAAATAATTGACATAGTAATTTGCACAAACACACAAACAAACAAACAAACAAACAAACAAACAACCTCTCACCCCAAACACATATACAGTCGCCGTTCCGTCGCGGGTAAAAAACAATATGTGGTTAAATAAGTCAGGCGTGATTTTTGTTTATTTTAAAGTAAAAATAATAATATTTTAAAATATCTAGTTAGATATGTGGCCAGTCGTGGCCCAGTGACACAAGTGTGTGACTATAAACGACTGGTTGTGGGTTCGATTCCCACTCGAGGAGTGGAAATTATATTTTCATTTTCTTCGCTCTGGTGTCGAGGTAAAGCGCGGCGTTAAGTATCGCCACTTAACACGCAAGCCTCCGAATTCGGCGGAAAGTGGGGAACGGAGTGTCTTAACACTAGGTTCCATCTGCCTACCCTGCTGTGTGCGGGATGCAGCGTGAAGCTAAAAAAAATCTAGTTAGATAAGTACAATTAAGTTACGCTCTGCATATATGAACATGCAACGACTCGAATTTGGGTAGAAAGCAAAGAACGGAGTGTCTTGCCCCAAAAATGTCTCTGCGAATTCCATTTTGGGAAATAAAAGCTTTAAAATGTCTTTTTTACCCGCGACGGAACGGCGACTGTATATGTGTTTGGGGTGAGAGGTTGTTTGTTTGTTTGTTTGTTTGTTTGTTTGTTTGTTTGTTTGTTTGTGTGTTTGTGCAAATTACTATGTCAATTATTTCCAAAACTATAAGTCTGATTTTGATACGGTTTTCTATGATAGGTTTAGGTTCAATCGGCGTATGTTCTTAGATATGTCTTATTGCCTTGACTCACCAGGGGGCGCTGCAATAAGCATTTTACGTGAAAACGAATGTTTTCAATTATCTCAAAAAATAGTAGTCTGATTTCGATAGATTTTCAGTGATAGATTCAGGTTTAATTGGTGAATGTTCTTAGATATGTTTTATCGTATCAAGCCACCAGGGGGCGCTGCAGTAAGCATTTGTTTGTACTTTTTTTGTATTTATTTGTCTAAAACCGAAACTACTGCTCCGATTAAAAAGAGTTTTCATAAAAAGATTTATCTTTGCTTGGTGCATATTTTAAGATTTTTCTTTTTTTGTTACGGGGAAAACTCACCAGGGGGCGCTGCACTAAACATTTGTTTATGCAGAGCAAAAACTACTAGTCCAATTTAGATGAAACTTTCAAGGATGGATTCAGGCTTAATTGGTGCATCTTTTCATATATGTGTTATGGTGACCACTCATCAGGGGGCGTTGTAGTAAGCATTTGTTTGTATTTTTTTGTGTAAAACTAAAATTTTTCTTGTATTTATTTGTCTAAAACCGAAATTACTTATCCGATTGGCTAGAGTTTTCAGAACTAGATTAAGCTTTGCTTCGTGCATATTTTAAGATTTTTGTTTTTTCGTTACGGTGAAAATTCACAGGGGGCGCTGCAGTAAACATTTGTTTATGTAGAGTAAAAACTACTAGTCCGATTTAGATGAAACTTTCAACGATAGGTTCAAGTTTAATTGGTGCATCTTTTCATATATGTGTTACGGTGATCACTCACCAGGGGGCGCTGCAGTAAGTACATTTGTTTGTGCAAAACTAAAACTACGAGTCCGATTTGAATGCAGTTTTCAATGATAGATTCAAGTTTACTTAGTGCATATTTTCATATATGTGTCATGTATGTTTACTTAGTGCATATTTTCAAGTATGTGTCAACTCTCTAGGGGGCGCTGCAGTAAGTAGCTACTTTTCCATTTTTTGTGTATAACAAAAACGACTAGTACGATTGGAAAGAGTTTTCAGTATTAGATTCCGCTTTGCTTAGAGCATGTTTTTAAATTTATATTACGATGACAAGTCACCAGGGGGCGCTGCAGTAAAATATTGTTTGTGCTAAGCTAAAATGACGAATTCGATTTGGATGCAGTTTCAGTGATAAGCTCAAGTTTAATTAGTGCATGTTCTTGGATATGCTTTATCGTGTTAACTCACCAGGGGGCGCTGCAGTAAACATTTGTTTGTAATATTTAATGTAAAACCACAACTACTAGTCCGATTGGACAGAGTTTTCAGTATTAGATTTACCTTTACTTGGTGTATGTTTTTAGTTTTTTTTTACGTTAAGAACTCACCAGGGGGCGCTTCATTAAACATTTGATGGTGCAAAGTTAAAACTACGAGTCTGAATTTGATGCAGTTTTCAACGATAGGATCAGGCTCAATTAGCGCGTGTTCTCGTATATGTGTCGTGGTGACACCTCACCAGGGGGCGCTGTAGTAAGCATTTGCTTGTATTTTTGTGTGAAACCTATTTAGATGCGGTTTTCTGTGATAGGTTCAGGTTTAATTGTTGCGTGTTTTTATATGCCATATCAAAAACTACCACGGGGCGCTCCAGTATAAATTAGTTTGTTCAAAATCAAAAACTACTAGTGAGTTTTGTGATTTTCACTGATTTGGTTAGACTTAAGTTTCCTAAAAATGTTACGGTGACAATCTGCCAGGCGCTGCAATAGGCATTTGATAACCAGAAAGCATTGGGCTTATAATTTCTTTTGGATTTGCATGAAGATTAATATAAAGTATTTCGAAATTATGTAATAATATATAATGTGTATCTATTCACTTTAAAAAGTTTAAAATAAAAAACAAAATTAAAAATTTTGAAAAAACCCACGACGGTTTAATAGTAATTGAAAAAGGATAAAATAACTAGAAATCCCCCGCCTAAAAGAATATATGTAACGAGATGATGGGGACAACTTCGTCGGGGGCTGCCAGTTGCAACCTCTATTTTAAATATAGTAGCTAACAGTATAGATTTCGTTCTTAAAGTTTTTGAAAGGAATACCAGTTATCAAAACTGTAAATTCATATTAATATTTTAATTTTTTCCTAAACCTGTTTAACAGCATGAAAACCTAGGAGAAGTTAGCAAACTTAAAGTAATGGCAGCTCCGACGAAGTCGTCCCCATCATCTCGTTACATATATTCTTTTAGGCGGGGGATTTCTAGTTATTTTATCCTTTTTCAATTACTATTAAACCGTCGTGGGTTTTTTCAAAATTTTTAATTTTGTTTTTTATTAGATTATTTCACATATATTCTATTTTAAAAATAATACAAAATTAAGTTCAATCAGTAAAAACAATTAAATAAGCACTAGTCCACTACTAACCGTTTTACATGAGAGCAAGTTTGTAATTAGTTTGTGACCGCTTAGCAAGACCCAGTCTATATACTAACGTAACTCGTATTTAGGACTAAAAGAAAAAAATATATTTAGTTTCAATTTCATTTATATAACTGAACTGATGAAGCAAATTCTCTCTAAGCTTTTCTTGTTATTTTGTTGTGATATTTTTGTGTATAGGGTACTATGATAGTTCTTTTTCTTTTTTTTACCTAGTGTTAAGACACTCCGTTCCCCACTTTCCGCCGAATTCGGAGGCTTGCGTGTTAAGTGGCGGAACGTAACGCCGCGCTTTACTTCGACACCAGAGCGAAGAAAATGGAAATATAATTTCCACTCCTCGAGTGGGAATCGAACCCACAACCAGTCGTTTACAGTCACACGCTTGTGCCACTGCGCCACGACTGGCCACATATGATACTTTGATAGTAATAATTAAAATAAAATAACTTAAATAACAAAGAAAATATTTGCTTATCCATACTTATATTAAAATGCGAAAGTCTGTCTGTTTGTCAGTCACGCTTTCGCGGCTAATCTATCGTTCCGATTTGGATGAAATTTAGAATTAAAATATTAAATAGTCTAGGGTCAAACATAGGCTACTTATTTTTTCAAAAATTAACCTCTAAGGGGTTGAAATAGGGGATGAAAGTTTATAAGAATAATCTAAACCGCTTAACTGATTGTAATGAATTTTGGCATAAATATACTTGATAATCTAAGATTAAACATAGGCTACTTTATTTTTAAAAATCCACCCCTGACGGTTGCAATACAACGAAACAGACAAGAAATTCTCGTGGTGAAGCTGCGAGCGGGACGCTAGTATTACAATATTTAGATGTACACTAAGTTCACTTTTGGACATATGATGATTCTATGGCTGCCCCAGATCATTGTCATATAATTATAGCGTATATAATACGTATTTTTATTACTTAAAGACGAAGGAGAGAATTTTAACTATTTTCTCCCTAATCATCTTTCGTTTAAATTTTTGTATAATAATTCCATCTTGTAGATGAACTTAATAATAGGTAGTTGTGAGTTCGATTGCCACTCGGTACTACAATGACTATTACCTTTATTTTCTAAATAAGGCCACTGAAAACGCAATATGTAGAACATGATGAAAAGCGGAGATTGGAGTATCTTGAAATAAGATTCTATCTAACTGTATAATGGAACTAAAAAACACTACTTTGTCTGTCTTAATTTATAACAAAAAAGTTGTATGTTTTGCGGTCATTGAGGTACGTACATATACATATGTACAGTAAGACTGCGCGCGACTGTAGATGAGATTGGTTGTGGGTTTAATTCCAACTCGGGGTAAATATTACAATTAAATTATTGATATTTCTTTGCTCTGGTACTTAAAACATTGAGCTCCACCATTCAACACGCAATTTATCTTCAGAAACGTAAGTTGAGAAAAGTGTCTTAACACTATTTTCTCTCTGACTATTCCTTTATATGTACTTTTTTTTCAGCTTCTCACTGTATCCCGCACACAGCAGAAGAAGTAGGCAGGGTAGTGTTAAGACACTCCGTTCCCCACTTTCCGCCGAATTCGGAGGCATTGCGTGTTAAGTGACGGGACTTAACGCCGCGCTTTGCCTCGACACCCGAGCGTAGAAAATGGAAATATTAAATATTTCCACTTCTCGAGTGGGAACCGAACCCACTATCAGTTGTTTACAGTCACATGTTTGTGCCACTGCGCCACTACTGGCCCCACTGTACTTTTTATTATATAAATTATACTTTATTATCTCTCCCAACAAACGATCCCATATAAGCATATGAGTGATTAGCTCTATCTTACAGTAATTGCACGTGGCGTTCGCGGTCAGCGCGGCTCGTGATTGTTCTTCATGTACGAGTAGATGTTAATTTGCCTGTGGTTGTGGCAACCGATGTGAACAAATTAATTAATTGGTGTATAAAGTGATATTATTGATTATAAAGTATATTAGCCTAAGAAGTATTGTATAAAATTGAACGTAGCTATAAATTTGACTAACAGCGTTTCCTTATGTTATGCCTAATGCTTTAAATTTTTAACTCTTATAGTAGGATTTTAATCTAATGTCAAGACACTCTACTTTTCGTAAAATAGATAGTGCATGTTGAGTTGGGGAACTAAAGGCCAGGCTTTGCCTACGGTACCAGAGCGGAGCAATATTAATAAATTAAATATAAATCGTTAATAATTTAAATAAAAACACTTATTTTTTGTTTGTGATAGAAATTTTATTGGCTTTGGTAATACCATTTTTTTAATTATATGTGTTTTTTTGTTAATAAGCTTGTACGTTTTCCTTATACTTAAATTAATAAATAATCATTTGCCCGAATGAGTGGGGAATCCAATCCACAACTCATGGTGATCAATATATTTAAAAATGAATATACTCGGAAATATATAATAAGTTTGAAATAATACGAAATCTATAATATTTTTAAATAAGCTTTTGTTTGAATTTAACAAAATATAATAATTCTGACAGAAACCTATAACAACATTCACTCAATAAAATATACCAATTTCAATTGCGCTTATAACGAACAAAAATATTAGCAGCTTCTCGCTAATCTCCCACTGCAGGGTACCTAAGAGAACCCAGTGACAAAACACTCCATTTTCTTTTATTTAGCGTGTTGACAAGTTGTCACTCAATACTGGCTCTGGCTGAATTCAACGCGTCCGCTACTGTTCGTACTATTTTAACAGAACCATAAAATAAAAATACTTTAAAAATGACAACTATATGAAAAACAATGGTTCCAATAATGCACCCTGCGGTACGCTGAAGAAAACGCGTGACCCGAATATTCGACTTCCATAGAACATTTAAATTCTATATTTTGTATGTGGGTCAAATGATGGCATCTCTGGGGAGTGTTTGGCCTTTCAATAATTTAAGCTAAGATGACACTAGTATGAAAGGAACGATGGAAAGCTGTTATTATAATTCAAATTCGATTTGAGTTGAACTGTTATATTTTATGATTATTTTTATTTACTCATTTTGATTTGTCAACGTAACGTAAAGCAGTGGCTTAATATTGCATGCAATATCTCTAAAAAAAAAAAATAGCTTCACGCTATATCCCGCGCACAGCAGGGTAGGCAGAGGGAACCTAGTGCTAAGACACTCCATTCACCACTTTCCGCCAAATTCGGAGGCTTGCGTGTTAGGTGGCGGAACTTAACGCCGCGCTTTACCTCGACACCAGAGCGAAGAAAATGGAAATATAATTTCCACTCCACGAGTGGAAATTATATTTCCACAACCAGTCGTTTACAGTCACACTCTTGTGCCACTGGGCCACACTCTAAATGATAGGAAAGTATGTAACTATATTAAAGTTTTTTTAACGCCACGTTATTTCCCACACACAGCAGGGTATGCTGATTGAACCCAATGTTAAGACACTCCGCTCTCCATTTTCCTCCCAATTCTAGATACATTGCGTGTTAAGTGGCGGAACTTAACTCTGCGCTTTATCTCGACACCAAAGTGAAGGAAATGAAATATTTCAATTCCTGGAGTGAGAATCGAACGGACAACCAGTCGCGTTTATAGTCACACTGTGCGCCCTTGCGCCACGCCCACCACTTAGCTCATAATTGTTTATGTTAATGATAAATACAGTTTAGTTACAAAAATTATTATTATACAGTTTTATAAGTGAACTTATAAAAATGTATAAAAAATGCTTGCTATTGTGGTTTACTTATATTGAATGCTACGACCATCAAGATCAGTTATAACAGGATCACAAAAAAACTCTTATTTATTTAAATTTATCTTTCATAATATACTATAATTATTTAACATGAACTTCACACCGCCGTAACTGAGTAGGACAGCATCTGACTGTGAGATAACATAGATTTTAACTTCGAGAAATGATTATATTTAAATTATTTTAACTTCTCAGCTCTGGTAGAACAACCAATTTCGCGCCACTCATCATGCTATATCTCGAATTCGTAGAGAAAGTAGAAAATGGAAAGTCGTGACACTGTATTCATTTGCCCACACCACACTCTTATATGAAAAAGAGTGTAAAGACAAAAAAATACATACAAAAATTGTTTTAAGGTATACGGTATATACCATGGCGATATATTATTAATTCCAACCGAACAAAAATCATATGACAAACTCTGAGACCCCTAAAAGAAAACTTTTTCCACATTTCCCATATTGTCTCAACACAATAAAACTTCCGCGATATTCAACTAGCAAAATACACCCAACGCATTCACTAATGGTACGGATTTAATCAAGTTCCATTGATTCACCACCATTACCATTAGCAAATGAGAATGAGGCGCCGATGCATTAGAGATGAGTCGTAGTCGTAGGCGACAGTCATACTTCACTTCACTTGTTCTGAATGTAAGGATAATGAAAACTCGCATAATGTAGGTAGATATGGATGAATAAGGCTTCGTTCATATTTTTTTCCTTTTAATAGTTCGAAAATAATCAAAAATATTATATTTTTTACAGCTTAATACTTTTAGGGTAGGCAGATATAATCTAGTCTAGTCTCAAGACACTCCGTCCTTCATGCTCCATAACTCATTGCCATTGATTTACCACAGCGGAAAAATGAAAATAATAATACAAGTATTCATCTATCAAAATGAAAATTATTTACATATTCATATCATTTCCCCGAGTAGGAATCGACCAATAGTATTTATAGTAAGAAGCTGCCTCCTTGTTTATTATTGTATTATAGGAAAAAATACAAATAGGCGTTTTATAAGCACATAAAAATTGTTATAAAATGTCCTGTCGGTCTCAGAAAAGGGGAACACTCAAAAGGCTTTTAATAAAACCTAGTAAGAATTAAAAGAGTCATTTTAAGATTTTTAAATATAAATTTGTATATGTATAACAATATGCTATATTTTTTAAAGGTTGACGTTTGACGGGTAATCATAGAGAACCTAGTATCAAGAACTTTGAGTGGCTAAGGTATCAGAGTGAATAAATGCGAATTTATTTTTTTTTTTTTGAATAAAGGAGGCAAACGAGCAGAAGGCCCACCTGGTGTTAAGTCGTACCTTCGCCCATAGACATCCACAACATTAGAGTTGTAGATGCGTTGCCAGCCTTAGGGATGTAGGACAGAAGGAGAGAGGGAGGATGGGAATGTTGGGGATAGGGAAAGCTGGCTTACATGCCATCGAACCGGAACACATCTTCAGATATTTGGCGGTTCGTCTTTGACATGATAGTGGTCGCGAGCCAGTCGGAGAACGAATCTCCTACCACCAAGATACTGGGTTACCCGCCTTTTACGGGACGTTACCCAGCGGCGGAAGGGAATTGTATTCTTAACCCGCCCCCCACGGGTAAAAATATAATCATTCCCCGAAGTGGAAACCGAACTCACAACCATCGCCTCACACCCTTACGCCTCAACAACCCTTTATATTATTCTCATAGTAATTATTATCCCGATTTCCACCTGAACGTCGAATTTTAAAATAAAAATTTTGAACACCAGGAATTGAATTGAAGAGGATTACACGTTGAAGCGCTCTAGCCAATTAAACTTGGGTTTACATGCCACGCCGAAATTACTCTACAGCAGCAGGTAAAACTTTTGTTATTATGTTATGTTAATAAACATCTGTTTTATATAAAAAAATATGTTGTAAATATTAATATTGTAGTAGTAGAAGAGAACGGTAAGTCTTGACACTAAGTTCTCTCTGTCTAATCAGCACTTTAATTTAAATTTACATATTCTCTTTGACTACCCCTCAAGGGATAACGTGTGACGCTAAAGAAAAGCGTATTCTATATAGTAAGGAAGTAAACAAAGTGAATCTAGAAAGACACTTCTATTTCACTTTTCGTCCAATTTCGATATTGTGTGCTGTATTATAGCAGATCTCAACGCCATGCTTACTATTTTTTTTCTTACTAGAATGAGATATGAAAAATAATTTAACTACAATATATAGTTTTATAGTATAAGAATTAGTTAAATATCTTTATCTTTGTTATAGCTTTTGGCATTAAAGAATTGGAGTTACAATGTGTACGCCGAATAAGTGAGCAGTAAGCAGTAAAAAGTAAGCAGTTGTCAACGTAAAATTTATTTAATTTTGTTTTTCCCGATAAACATTTTTATTTTGTTTTATTTATTTACTGTTTCGTTATATTGCAACTCTCGAGGGTGGATTTTTGAAAAATAAAGAGTCCCTTTTTTGACCTTAAATGATCAACTATATTTATGCCAAAATTCATTATATTCGGTCAAGCGGTTTAGGTTTTTCATATAAACTTTCATCCCGTATTTTAACCCTTTAGAGGCTGATTTTTGAAACAATAAGTAGCCTATTTTAAACTCAGTAACTTTTACTACTTTCATTCTAAATTTCATCCAAATCGGGCCGGTAGATTAGCCGTGAAAGCGTGACAGACAAACAGACAGATTTTCGCATTTATAATATAAGTATGGACTAGCGACCCGCACGCGACTTCGCTCGTGCTTTTGCTACAAATTATTCAACCTCTATTTTAATCCCTTATGGCGTACGACGACGCAGCATTTACCGTGTATGGCGCGCGGCGCTTGGTTTCTTACTTGCAATAACTTCCGTTTCACAATTATTAACTCTGTAATACTCTGTATTTCTTATATATTTTTATTTTCTGATCCGTAAGCTTTATACCGATTTCATCACACAAAACCTTGCGTCCACCGTCCTGATTCATTTTGGATATATTTTTACAAAATTTAAATGACCTATTTATTTAAATATCTAATAAAGGGTCTACAAAATACTTTTAAGGCTTCTAACTTTAAAAATAATATAAATTTCATATAAACTTTCGTTCCTTAGTCAACCTTTGCATCAATTGCGTTTTTTAGATTAAAAAATAGTGTATCTGTAACAAATTTAATTCAAATCGGTTCAGTACATTACGCGTGATTGAGTAACATACATACAGACAGAGCTACTTATGAATTGTACGAACAACCATCAATTAGGCCAAATATTGTACCACTATTATAGCATATAATATAATTCAATCAAAAAATTCCATACAAAATAATAATAGAAAACAAAATACATTTGCGCATTATGCTTTACTCCCAAGCATCGAAACGTCAAGAGTTGGCATCAGAAGTAAATGAGCAAGCAACACAGCATATGCTATTCCACTTGTAAGTACGAGACGACCTACAAACGTACAGTGAACAGAAAATGTGTCAACCGATTTTCCGAGCAGCCGCTTTTCGAATAATTAATTTTAGACATGTGTATTTAGTTTGAGTTTGGTTAGAGGAATATTATTTATTTTTATTTATTTATTTGCAGTTATTTTGCGGGTTTTTACTTGGTACTCCTTTCCGCAAAGTAAGGTAGTCAGAGATAGATTAGTGCCTAAACACTTCTCTATTCAGCTTCTACCCGAAATTGAGACATTGCCAATTAAGTTGTGGAACTTAAGATCACTCAAGTAGAGTGGAGTCACTCTTTATCTTACGTATCAGAGCGGCATAATAAATAATCACTCTTAGTGGGAATCGAACTCACAACCATCATGCTTTTACAGTTAAACGATGTCACATGGTCATGGGCCATGATGACCTCAAAATAATTATGTTATAATTATTTATTTACACTATCAGGCCTTTTTCTGCTTAACAGGGTAGTCATAGATAACCCAGTGTCAATATACTCCGTTCTTCACTTTCCGCTCGAAATTGAGACATTGCGCGGTAAGATGCGAAACTTACCGCGTTTTGTCTCAAGTAGAGTGGAGAAATAAAGAAATGAAAATAATCATTTACCAACTGGGAGTCAAAACCACTGTTATACTACGCCACGGTGGCCCCATACATTTATTTATTTATTCAAATATAATAATTATAATTTTTCGGATTGGAAACTAACTAACACTTGCAAAGCTAGACCAAAAGTGTACTCATAAATATGAATGCACTAATAAGCGATCTATGGTGTAAATATCTACAATTTTTCTAAGATTAAAATAAAATTAAATAGCTTCACGCTATATCCCGCACACAGCAGGGTAGGCAGAGGGAACCTAGTGTTAAGACACTCCGTTCCCCACTTTCCGCCGAATTCGGAGGCTTGCGTGTTAAGTGGCGGAACTTAACGCCGCGCTTTACCTCGACACCAGAGCGGAGAAAATGGAAATATAATTTCCACTCCTCGAGTGGGAATCGAACCCACAACCAGTCGTTTACAGTCACACTCTTGTGCCACTGGGCCACGACTGGCCACAAGATTTTTCTAAGATAAAGTCATATAAAATATCTCTTATCTATCGAAAAACTAAATCACTTCTTCGGCGTAATCAATCGCCGAAACGTCTGTAGTGAATGAACGAAAACGGATGCACTGCAATTGACAGTATCTTGACGTAGAAACGAGCAGGCGCTTTGAGATAGCCGTGGGAGGGTTTCTACGGAGACGATAAAGCAGTTCAGCTTTTTACTACTTCTTTATATATAATATAAAAATTATATAAAGATAGAAGTTTGTGTTAGTTGAGTTAGTTTTTTGTATTATATAAATATTATGTAAAATCCTTGTGTCGTTCTTGAAAAATTTAAGTCTATAATTGGGGATTTAATGGTTATGGATTCGATTCTAACTCAGAGGTAATTTTATATTTTATTTTCGTTAGGTAGAAGAGAGGTGAGAGATAAGCGTATTTTAAGTCTCCATTTGAGTTTATTATGTTAACTTGTATGGGCTTGTAACAAAAAAATCGGTTGTAATATCTCTCTAGAATAGTCAAAGAGCGGAAGAAAGGAGTTTTTCACCACAATGTTACCTCTTAATAAATGATATAGCGTTTGGTCGAAAAAATATTTTAAGAACTAAGCTTTAACATTGCTACGAGAGTTAAAGATGTTACGAGAGTTAAAGTCTTTACATATTAATAATAATATTCCACTATTCACATCAAAGTCAAACAATCTATCAATAATATTTGAAACATAACGATTACGTCTGGAGAGAATCAAACCCACAACAGTCGCTTTTACAATCATATGCCGTCTACTGTGCCACCGTACCTCTACATACTAAATTAATTTTATATAAACACATAACAAAGACAACTTTAGTTTAATCAATAGCCTCGACACTATTACGGAGTGGGAGCAAATGCTACTTCTTGCATTTGACAATATCTTAAGGCGGCGACAAGTAGTAACAACATCAAAAGATATCAGCTGCTTCCTATTGTATGCCGTTTAGCTAAGTAACGCTACGGAATTGGAAAATAAGGGAACGTATTGGATTTATTTGGTTTTTGTGTTTATGTACAGCTTTGTATTTGGACGAAAAGTGGAGAAACGGAGTGTTTTGACTCTCTAGGTTCTCTCTGAACACCTTGTTATGTGGCAAAAACGAGAAGCTAAAAAAATATATAAAATAATACTATGTTTTACAGAACTGAAATTCATTAATTAAGTAAATGACATTATGTAATACAAAATTGATGAAACGAATAAATTTAATTAAATAACAATATTGATCCAGATTTAACTGTAATATTTTAGGTGAAACTTGCTTTAAAAATATATATACAGTATACCGATACTGAAAACATTTTTAAAGGATAAGACGACGATTCACTTAACATACTTAATAAAATATTTACGTTTTAGCAGCTTCATGTTTTTTCCTGCATATCGGTATAGTCATTTGGGACCTGGTGTGAAGACACTGTGTGTCTTAGAGACACAAGACATTGTGTGTTTTGTGGCGGAACTCAACGCCGCGCGTTGTCCCGTTACCGCGCAGGTACTAGAACCAAGAAATGAAAATTTAAATATCACATCACACTTTCTCGCGTATAGGAAGCTACACAGAAAGAATCGAGTGTAGCGAAGATCGTTCGAAAAAGCGTGGCGAATAGCAAAGACGACATCGCTGCGATTGGTATTTCCAAAGAAATCCTATGCCGTTCCGAGTTTCATTTTTTTTTGAACCTGGTAGACAAAAAGCATGAGGCTAACTTTTTATATATGGCAAACATTATTACAATTTAAGTAATAAAAATTTATTTCTTAAAAAAAATAACGAAAATAACCTAATAGGGACTTAAATCTGCAATATTCACGTAGATTATGTTTTTTATGCATAAAAAAACATTATCTTATACTCGTATTTATCGCCTTTTGAGAGGCAAGAAATAAAAAGTAAGAAGTTAAGACACTTCGTTCAAATTTTCTACTTTTCTTTTACTAGGTGGCGCAACTTTCCCATGCTCGACCTTACTAGACCAGAGAAATAAAAATATTTTAAAATACAGACAAAGAATTTCACGAGAGGGAATCGAACCAGCTACCATTGTTACAAAACAATATCCAAACATGCCACAATAGTGTATTTGTATGAAAAACATTATCATAATGATTTTTTAAATCAAAGTGAAATCTCGCTGAGTGCTCCATACATAATAAATTGGATTAACTCATTGTTAGGAATGTTTTTACAAAGCTTCATTTTATATATAAATTCGATACTGGCATCGTGTTCAGATGTTTTTTCAGCACAAAATTTTATTAAAAATTCTATAAGTAATAGATAATGTCAATGTATGAAATGGATAAATATTGTAAATTATGATTGAAACTGTATTGGTATGTGACATTATTAACAAAGTTGTCTAAAAAATGCGTAATGAAAACTGTTTTTTTGTTTACTATACGTGATGATAAACCATGAAACATCGTAAAACACGTGATATTATAAGTGTTCTACACTACTCTGTCATATACAGTACTACTACTTTGTTATTATGGTGTATCTGGGTAGGTCTGATAAAAATTGGATATGGGCATCGAGCCCATATCCAATTTTTATCCCACTATATGGGTGGGTATCGATTCACTTGTGTAATTTTCCCGATCTTGTAAAGCAAAGCGTGGTGTTAGGTTCCTACACTCAATACGTAAATATTTCTAGCAGAAAATATGAATTGAAATGTGTTAATACTATATTATCTGTGACTATCTTATATTGTGGCCAGTCGTGGACGAGTGGCACAAGCGTGTGACTGTAAACGACTGGTTGTGGGTTCGATTTACACTCGAGGAGTGGAAATTATATTTCCATTTCGCTTAAGTTCCGCCACTTAACACGCAAGCCTCCGAATTCGGCGGAAAGTGGGGAACGGAGTGTCTTAACACTAGGTTCCCTCTGTCTCCATCTTATTACGCGGGAAAAACATGAACATGAACATGTACATACATAATCAGTGGGTTACATTACTGCTACTTTACATTACTATCGTTGACGATACATTATTGCCTATACAAAGCAGCAACATTTTCTGAGATATCAAGGTAGGCAGTCAGAATATAGTGACAAGAAGTATCTTTTCTTGGGCTGAAAATGAAGAACGGAGTGTCTTAATATTAGGTTCCCTCTGTCTACCCTGCTATGGGCAAGGTACAGCGTGAAGCTAAAAAGAACGGTACTCTATTCTCCGTTTTCCAGCAAAATTTGAGACATCGTGTGTTTAGTGGTGGAACTTAACGCCGCGTATCTCCTGTATTTAATGTATAATCTATAAATTCATAATTTAGATTTTTTATAATTTAAATACTTTTTTAGCTTCACGCTGTATTCCGCACACAGCAGAGCAGACAGAAAAAACCTAGTTTTAAGACAGTCCATTCTCCTTTATCCGCCGAATTCTGGAGACATTGTGTGTTAAATGACGGAACTTAACACCGCGCTTGTGCCGCGACACCAGATCGAAGAAAACAGAAAGATCAAATATTTCCACTCCTCAAAAGGAAATCGAACACACAACCTGTCATTATTTGTGCCTCTGAGACCATAACTGGCTTTACACAAATATTTCTTAAAGAGTATATATTTTGACGTTCAGAACCAAACCCATTATCAATTCACCATAACAATATTAAATAATACCCACTTTATACCATCTCAACACAAAGAAGCAATTCAAAACTCACCGCTATTATAAAATGACAAATACATTTACATTATAAACGAGTTATTTGAAAACATAATATTACGAGCAATTTGTTGAAACGAAATAGCAAGATAAAATTTATAGACATTTTAAACAAAGGTCTGTACAGAAATTTCATTATTGTTTGAATTAGTTGATTCTATTGTAACATCTCGATTGCGATTGTGATACTTTAAGTCGAAAACTGAAATTGAAGGGCTATGGTTAAAAGGTTATTTATTGACTGACAGGCCGTTTAATATATGTAAAAAAAATAATTAAAAAAACAATAAAAATGTGATAAGAAATTAGTTAGAATAATTATACCTCATATGATTATTTTCATATTATATTAATATAATAAATATTATATTAATAATGTCGGGCTATAGGAAACTAACAGGTAAGTCAAAGGGAGCGTAGTGTCAACCTCCATCCATGAAAGAAAGAAAGAAACAAATCTCCATTTATGAAAGTAGTCAGGTTTCGTCAGTAAGTAAGCATAGTCAGAAGTACATGATTTAGTATGTATTGCTTTTAACAAAAGGTCCTTCGAGCTGATAATGTTAGAGTAATATATGTAGTTAAGCATTTAAAAAAAAAACAAAAATTAATATCTATACACTCCTTATTTCTGCTATACTGAGAGAAGTATAAAACAAAAAATCTAAAATAAATTGTTAGAGGCCTTCATAGCACAGTGTGGGACAGCATTTGACTCTAAATGTAATGGTTATGGGTTCAATTCTTACTCAATGATAATAATTAATTCCTTTTTTTACATTTTTAAAGTGTTGTTCCACACTTAAAAAAAATTAAAGTTACATTTAGAAAACGTACAAAAATTTGAACGCAGCGGAATTTGAACCCGGGCCTAAAATAGTCTAGTAAATAGCATTCTCGATTGCCAAACGATTGTTAGTAGAATAATCTTCGGGTAGCAGAAATTTGCAAAAATGTCTCTACAGAGATGCTACCGACAAAAATAAGTCGTAATAAAAAGCGTATATACATTTCGACGCAGCCGGTAGTAGAACAATGTGTTCTACTTGCTTAGCGGTTAGAGCGCCTGGACGATATTCAGGAGGCGCGGGTTCAAATCCGCAACAAAATGACATTAAGGAATTGTATAAAATTTGAACGCAGTGGCGTTCAAATTTTACACAATTCCTTAATGTCGTAGAAATAGAAATATTAAATATTACCACTCCTCGAGTGGCAATCGAATCCACAACCATTCGTTTACAGTAACACTTGTGCCACTGCGCCACGAATGGCCCCTAATTTTATATTACTATAATATAATTATTTGTACGTTTTAAAGAAAACTTATATAACAGTAGCATTCATATATAATAAAGTTTTGTACACGGCTGAACTTTTCAACGGAAACCTAACTTATGCGGTTTTATGAATGTGAATGATGTACGACTTTAAAATAACTTTTTAAGTCTGCACGGGCAAAATGAATTCTATTTTTATTATTTTACTCTACACGATTGGTTAAGGCAAGTTAAACAACAATAGGCTTTTTATATTAAGGAGTTAAAAGTATTCAAATAATTATTCTATTGACAAAGATATTTTTAGGCGTCAAATAATTATTAGAGAGTTTAAAAAATAATTATTATTACGGGCAACTCGTGGCGCAGTGGCAACAAATGTGCCTGTAAAGCGACTGGTTGTGGATTCGATTCCCATTTAAGGAGTGGAAATATTTAATATTTCCATTTTCTTCGCTCTGGTATCGAAATAAAGCGCGGCGTTAATTTCCACCATTTAACGCGCAATGACTTCGGAATCGGCGGGAAGTGAGGAATGGAGTGTCTGAACAATAGGTTCCCTCTGCCCTCTACCCCGCTGTGTGCGGGAGACAGCGTAAAGTTAAAAAAAAGATATTCCTCGATTCTGCAGCTTTAAATTCCGCCATTTAACACGTAATGTTTCGATTTCGGAAGGAAAGAGTAGAACAGAGTGTATTGACACTAAATTCGCTTTAATTACTCTTATATGCTTATACTCTTATATGGAAAAAGGCTGAAGCAATATAAAAAGTAATAGAACAAATAAAAACTAAAATGATATTATTATTAAAAGTAAAATTTCAATATATTTTGTTTGTATTATTGATATATAATTTCTCTGGCAAGATATCCCACTAACTCGGTTAACAGATACAAACCTCAATGGTAAATGGATATAATTGAAGTAAACCGCATTGCTTTACCAACGTATATTATATTAGTGGTGATAATATATAATTTAATATTAATTGGGACCAGTAATGTCGCAGGGGCACAAAGTGTGACTGTAAAGCGAGTGGTTATGGGTTTGAATCCCACCCGAGGAGTGAAAATATTTAATATGTCCATTTTCTTCTCTCTGAAGTCGAGGTAAAGCGCGGCTTTAAATTCCACCACTTAACATGCAATACCTCCAGAATTGAAAGAAAGAACGGAGTGTCTTAAAACTAGATTCCTTCTGCCTACCCTGCTGAGTGCAGGATATAGCGTGCAGCTTAGATATTGCTATATTAAAAAATAAAATGTAACATTAACATTAGTTATTATTATAAAGCAAACGCGAGAAATAATGAAGCATTTTATTTTATTTCTTTCATTAATATGACAGTGTGTACAGTGTGTACATACGATTATTTGGGAGTTGGTAGGACGTTTCTCACACGAGATTGCTTATATTTATTTCTTTTCATTGACAGATTACATCTGTGAACTAGACGGCGACTAAAGATGGGAAAAATATCTAAATTGTAGTACGCAGTAGATACTTTCTTCGTGTATTTTATTATGATTTTAGTTCACGTTGTATCCAACGATACAACATGAAGGGTCGGCAGAGGCAACCTAAGTTTATATACTCCGTTTCCCATTTTCCGCCCAATTGCGTGTTAAGTGGCGGATCTTAACCCCGTGCTTTGCCTCGCGGTCATGCAGAGGAAAATGGAAATATTTCTATTCTATTATACAATATAATATATAAATAAACGTTTATAAATACACACAACAAAACATGAACATTTTACTAGTAAGCGAATTCCTGTTAGTCACACCGTACCACAAGTAGTTTCGTAACCGTGCTCCAATAAAGTTGAGTGATTCGCAGAATTTTGAATAGTTAATCATTTTGAAATCTAATACCTGATGTTTTTAAAAATCTTTTTATCTATCAATATAAGCTTTTGTTATCTAATATAAGTCAAGAAAAATTACAGTTTATAAGTAAAAAAATAATAAAATAAAAATACGAAAAAACAAAGTACGTAGTACAGTTCAGGTTTTTCCCGCATTATACTGGAGAAATTTAAAGTCATTGTAAAAAATACTTTAATAAGTAAGGCTTAAATCTGATTAGAGTCCAATCCCGGTTAAGCTAACCCTTGTATCAATAATAAAATTGTAATTTATATATTTGAAAAGAACAAATTTCTGGCGGGCTCTTCTCAGCAGAACTGCCGTCCGAGTCGTTGGTAGCTATGTACATTCGACGATTTGAAAAGTGCTTACAAAAATTTATTTGAATAAAGATATTTTGAATTGAATTAAATAACAGAATAGTTTGAAAAATTCTAGTGTCAAGACATTCCGTCCTCCACTTTCCGCATATATACGAAATATTCCATAGTAAGTAGCGGAATTCAACACTCTGCTTTGTCTTGTTCACCGGAGAAAAATATAAATGATTGTATTTTTAACATTCCACCAAGTGGGAATCGAATCCACGACCAACCGCGTTTGAAATCATACGATGTAGCACCGTGAAAAAAGACTTAACTCACCTAACTAAATTAACTTTATAAAGTAGTTTAATCCTAGAAAGATTGCCTGTGTAAAGTTTCCTATATGCCTATTTTTATATCTTCTATTAAATTGCGCGAATCCAACGTTTGCGACGACTTCGTTTCTCAGACGACATTTCTCTTGTAGCCGGGATATTTTGTAAAGCGTAATAAACATTTATTATTTCGTAAAGTGCTTATTATAATTATTATATATGTAACATTAAATTAACTCGCATAACAAGTTAGTAATAGAGAGCCTAATGTCTTGACCTAATGTCTTGGTGGAGTGTTTTGACACTCCGTTTTGCATTCTCCGCCTTTAAATTAAGACATGGCGTGTTAAATGCCAGAACTAAACGCCATACTTTGTCTTTAGGATCAGAGCGGAGAAATGAAATTAATATATTATCATTACCCCTAATGGGAATCGAAATTACAACCATCGCGTTTACAATCAGACACTATCACATTGCACCACTGTGGTGGTGCCTTCACTTTATTAATTTAAGTATTAGACGACTGCTTGTGGGTTCGATTCCCACTCGAGGAGTGGAAATATTTAATATTTCCATTTTCTTCGCTCTGGTGTCGAGGCAAAGCGCGGCGTTAAGTTC
Source organism: Dryas iulia moderata (assembly GCA_019049465.1). Taxonomy (NCBI): domain Eukaryota; kingdom Metazoa; phylum Arthropoda; class Insecta; order Lepidoptera; family Nymphalidae; genus Dryas; species Dryas iulia. Next base: position 3,222,509 of record CM032428.1, read on the forward strand.
CGCCACTTAACACGCAATGCCTCCGAATTTATCGGAAAGTGGGGAACAGAGGGTCTTGACACTAGGTTTCCTCTGCCTACCCTGCCGTAATTGGGATACAGCGTGAAACTAAAAAAAATATTAATTAAATAAAAGCATAAAATAATATTGGCCGTGAAACAAACGTACAGCTTCATTTTTCAGCTGAAAACAATATGTTGGTGCTAAAAATTTATTACAGATTAACCGTTATGCAAATGAAGCAAAACCCCTTTTATTGAAAATTGAATAATACGCGTCAATGAATACGGGAAAAACAAAAATTACGTTTGAAAAAATTCTATTGATAATTGCCGCCAGAGATTTTGAAACGTCAGAAATAAATTAATGATATACTAAATTGGCTAAAATTTTTGTTAGTTATAGATGACGAAAGAAAATTCCTTAGCTTTCTTTCTTTTATATATTAATTAAATAAATTAAGACAACGAGGTCTTCGCGGTGCAGTGGGATAATGTCTGACTGTAACGCAATGAGGTTTCTGGTAGGATTGTGGGTTCGATTCCCATTCTGGAAAATGATTATATTTAAATTTTCAGTTTTTGTCTGTGGCACCAAAGTTCAAGGACTAGGTCCGAATTAAGAAAATGTATACTTTTATGCACTCTAGCTCAGCAACCAAGATCTTATTATAATATACAATTCATGTCAATAATATACAGACGAAATCGTCATCATCTTGTTAAGACGCTAAATGCAACGTCACTGCAAGAATCATTTTTTCCTGCCTTGAGTAGGAAGGACAAGTATGGGGATGCCGAGATGGTGATAGACAACGGAGAGTGGAGGGACGCAAAAAACGTCGGGCGATTTGCAAATACTGTATAACCTAGAGTGAGAGATGAGGTACGAATTCTGTTAGCTAATGTAAAACGCCTGAATATTATTAGCATTGTTATTTAAAATCAAAAAGCAAAATTCATTACATTTTATTTTAAGTTGTGTGTTTATTTTTTTTGTAGGTGGAAGATGTTAAATATGTATTTGTAAGGTAGATGTGAATAAAATATATAACGGAAGTAAAACAGTCTTAGTCGTGATTATCATTTTACTATACCTTCTAGGAAAAAAATGTATGGGAAAGAAAGGAGCTCGGGGCAGTGTCTGGGACTTGCGAGCCAAGTGTAGGCTTAAGAAGCCCCTTCAAAATGCACAATAACACTCAGCTCTACTATCTATCCAAGATCCACTTTCTACCTGATCAAATTTAATTTATTTTAAAGAAAAAATACTTGGACAATTTATTTACATTCCGAACAATAAAATTATTAACAATGTGCGAAAAGTCAAAACGGTTGGTTGTTTAAATCTATAACACATACATAATACGCATATAATGAAAATTATAAATTATATAAAAAGAAGAAATTTGTTATAAAGAAAGGAGTTATATAAAAAATAATACTGTAGAATTTATTAATGTAATCCAAAACAATATTTTTTAAATATCGTGCTATAATAATTTAAATTATTAATTTAAGCAAAGTTCGTGATTTATTTGACAACGCGGGCAGACGAAAAAACACAATATTCATGTAGTTTACGCAGGCGGAGCCGGAAATCAATAGCTAGTTTGTAATATATCTATTTTATAGTATAACTACACACAGTGTATACCTTTAAAAAAGTTGTCTTAGATGTATGTATTCAAAAATGTTGTTAAAAGAAATACAAACATATTTAAATTATAAATTTATATATTTTTTAATATCAATAAGTAATATAATTGTAAAATAAAATAAAATGCGTAAAATTTATTTAAGATATTATGACCGGTATATAATACTATATACCAGATGGTATATATATATGTACGAAATCTGCTATCATATAGATATATGATAGCAGATTTCGTACGTTTTCTTACTAAAACAGTTATTGCTATATGTTATCAAATAGTATAGACATTGTACTAGATATATCGATGATTTTCTCAAGAACATAATTAGTGACGCAAGGTCATCATATAGACTACCCCCCTTTTATAAAAAACCAATCCCAAAAGAGGCAATATCGAACGAAAGTGATAGTTCACGTGGCGAAGCCGCGAGCGGGTCGCTAGTATAAAATGAAACTTTTTCACATTTTCAAGCATCATTTAATAAAATAATATTTAATACGCGACCTCTTTACTTAACTAGGAATAAAGCGTAAGTCTTTAGCAAGAGTAAATAAAAAAAATGAATCCGTAGAAACTGAAATATCATATCAAAACATAAATATATACCATTAACTTTTTTCATTAAAACTTTATAAGAATCTAACTTCACTCACTATAATGCGATTTCGTCTAAAAGTCCAACAGTAAGTTATTATAATACGATTTAAAATGCTAAGTAGTAAGTACTTAGGTTATTTGAATGAATCGCTTTTTTGTGTTAAATATTGTTAATATATTTACTTAAGAATTGTATTTTTTGAACTGTTATGAACGCCTACGTTTTTAACTTAGTGATTGTGGTGATTATGTATGTACATATATTGTATACCAAATTTTTATTCAGTTACATATGTGTGTATATTATTCTTTTATTTTATTTTTTATTATTTTATTTTATTTATTTTATTAATTCATAGTATTACTCATAAGTTATTATAAAAAAATATATTAAAAAAATTGTTTCAATATAAACTAATCTTTGCTATTTCTTTTTTAGAAAAATCATGACAACGTGTAAAAGGAGCGCATAGTGTGTCCTTCACATATGAACATATACTACTACTAGTGACATGACCACAGCTTCACCTGCGTGAAGTAATGAACTACCGAAGTACAACTATAGCTGCTTCGTATATTTAACGGCCTGCGTTATTTCTTAAGTTAAGGGGTTTAGACTTTAATACAAACTTTCATCTCATATTTCAACCCTTTATGATGATGGGGATAGGGATGATTTTTGAAAAAACGGATTAAACTATTTTCACGATAAATTTTATCCGTATTAAGCCGGTAGCCATGAAAACGTAATAGACGGATAGACAGACAGATTTTGGCGTTTTTAACATTAGTATACAAGTATGGACGAAATTATTGATAAAATATACAATTTGAGATATCGACTATAGTTTTAGTATGAAAAGTACGAAACGGAAAACTGTGACTCCACTTTTTCTGATTAATACAATAAGATTACAAGAGTAAAAGGTTGAAAAATGTGTCTTCATTATACCTCTAGTAGTTCCTACTAAATCTAAAGCTTAGCAGAGCTAAGGAAAATCGATTGTATAGCTATTTTTCTTCCGATTAAACTCGATGCCGTCTAGAAGTCAAAGTAGAATCCTCTGGGACAGTCCTAGCTTTAGTTCAATTTGTGGTGGAATAAGTTCAAAGTATCGATCGTTCCATACTGTACGAGGAAAACGGAAATGATTTATATTACAGATAAGCTTTTAAGTTTTGTGCAAAGCTACACGGAAATTCGTGTAAAAGTTTTTTATGTTTTAGAGTTTTTGTGAGTGGAAAAATTAGTACTTTATTTTATGGTCATTTTTTAAGAGGAAGCTTAAATCGAAATAGTTGAGTTGTATTGATAAATTGTAATAAAATAAATTGAAGAATATATTTTGGTTGGATGGTTTCCATAAGACACGGGTTCAGATCCCGTTGCGTTGAAATTTGTATATATTTTCTAAAAACGTTTTTCATACGCTAATATGTGACTCGGTAAGGCAGACAGGGGGAGACCTCAATTGAGCTTCGAGACAACAGTATCGATAATACTGGAGGAAGACTGTATAAAAAGCATGAGGACCCCCGGACTGATTAGGTTAATGAACGTGAATGAGACGAAAGAAGTATGCAGAGACCGTAGGACTAGATGGACCATTCTGTTAGGGATAAGGAGTAAACCTAAAATACAATAAATAAGTTGTATCTAACATAATAAAAAGTAATATTGTTTTATCTCCTTGTACCTTAATAATATTTTTATTTTTTAGCTTCACTAGGTACACTCCGTTCCCCACTTTCTGCCGAATTCGGAGGCATTGCGTGTTAAGTGGCGGCGAAGAGCGAAGAAAATGGAAATATTAAATATTTTCACTCCTCGAGTGGGAATCGAACCCACAACCAGTCGTTTATACCATTGCGTTACGTTTGTGCCATTGCGCCACGACTGGACTAATAATATTGTTAGGTAAAAAATAGCGATATCTTACTTTATTAGATCCAGAGAGTAGTCGTACAATATCCATATACATATGTATAACATATATATAATACATAATTAGTAAATTTTGCACTTTTACATTTTCTTATAGTAAGTTCTATACGTTAATCGTTGCCTGTAAGATATCACTTGTAATGGCGGCCTTATCGCCTTGCACATATATTAAATACAATAAAGTATTATTATTAATATTAGTTAGTGCGGCGTTGAGTTTCGCCACTTAACACGCAATGCCTCCGAAATCGGCGGAAAGTGGGGAACGGAGTGTCTTAACACTAGGTTCCCTCTGCCTACCCTGCTGTGTGCGGGATACAGCGAGAAGTTAAAAAAAAAAAAATATATTAGTGTCATTTTAACATATCATGCTTTTAGGCATATATGAATTTTTGGCGTAGTTAAAGAATCAGACTAATCATAAAAGACAACGCTAAAGGCCATTTAGGTGTTTTGTGACTTTATTTGTGTAAAAATAGAAGTGTAATACTTATTTCAGTAATTAGGATACACACTTGCTGATTTTTTGTAGCTTCGTACTCTCCGTATAGCAGGGTACCAGAGAGAACCTAGTGTCACAACACTCCACATCAATATATCGTAGAGAATAATGTTTCCTATAGTAATAATAAATATATCTAATAGATGTAAGAAATAGTATAAGTTATAAAAATATAATAAATGAACTTAGGTTACCTTTAATATCCAAGTTGTATTAACATGAAAATAGTCAATTTAAATTTGAAATAATTGGACTCTCTTAGGGTATTCTTTAAGCCTTAGTATTAAGAAATTAAATTTATTCCGTAACCTATTTCCGTAGAATAATAAAATAGAATTATAAAAAAATAATAAATTTTTAAAAAAAAACACTCCGTTATACACATACCGGCAAAACTCAGGACGGTCGCGACGGTTTACGTGAATAAATAAAATCACTCCCCCGAGTGGGCATAAAACCCACAACCATTGCGTTTACAGTCAGTTCCCCTCAAACTTTCAACTAGATCAAACTTCAATATACCACATTTGTTACCAGAAATAAATTAACAGACGCTTAATAAAATATACATAAATTTATGTGTCTCAAGTATCTTTTATAAATGAAATGTCCAATTGATAATTTTCACAAAATTATTTTACGACTGCTCTTCAGTTAGCATATAAGATGATATCGCAATAATTCAATTTAGATCTGTGGCTCTTTAAATTTATTCACAGCATTTATAAGAATAAAATATTTTATTGAAATAAGATGTACTTTATATATTAGATTGCTGATAACAAATCGTAATAAACTAAGGTCATCTTGGCACAGTGGAAAAAGAGCGACTGTTAATCACAGGTTACTGGTTCGATTTCCAGTTGAGGGAATTATATTTCAATTATTTCAGTTTTCTCAATAAAGTAAGATATAGCACTGTTGCGTTCTACTACTCAAAAGTATCTTCAATGCAGACGAGAACGAAGTATCTTAACATTAGATTCTCTCTGTCAACACTGTTATGGCGCAAAAAATTATAAACAAACGCAAAATAATATATTAATACTTTTTAAACATTTTTTAAAGTGTTATTTCACACTTAGGAAAATTGAAAAAAACATTTAGAAAACGTATGAAAATTAGAACGCGGCGGGATTCGAACCCGCGCCTCCTGAATACCGTCCAGGCGCTCTCACCACTGAGCCATGCGTTCTGCTATCCGCTGTGTCGAAATTCTTAAACGCTTTAGTACAACTTATTTTTGTTGTTAACAAAAATAAGTTGTAATGTTGTGTTTTGTAAATATCTTTTTAATATATTTAACTCATTCTTTAGCATAAGAGCAATTTTTGGTTTTACTAAAGATACTTTCTTTCTTCTGTTCTTTCGTAGTAGGAAAAGCAATATTTTTTAAGGCAAATATTGCAAGTGTATTGTTTAAAAGAGCCCCTTTGGGACTACTCGTTTCCTATTTCTAGCACCACAGTCATACAAGCTGGCAGCGCTTCTTTTTCTTTAGATAATGTATGGTATTCAACAGATGATTCACAATCGTTTTTGTCAAGTTTTTAAACATTTAAATATGAACTGACTACGGCAAAACTTTCAAAGTTACACTCAGAGCTTTCAAAACATATTTAAGGTTAATTTTGAAAGTGCTAAGCCATAAGCCAAAATATTGTTATATATTAAAATATATCACTGAAGAAATATTTTTTCGTGAAAATGATTTTTTAAAGATGTTCCTTACAACATTAATTGCATAAACGAGTTTAGTTAATGACTTAAAAGGTCATTAATACATTCCGAGCTTTAGTTTTTTCCATCAGAAATTGAGATAGCGTAGTAAGTGGTGGAAGGTAATGTTACGTTTTCTCTTAGGTATCGGAACACAGAAATGGAAATAGTATATAATAATTTCTCTGAATCATTGTCTATAACATATTTTTACATACAATATTAAATGGTGAGAGTAGTCAAACTTATAAGACAATGCAAATCGCTCATTAATAGCTTAGCAAATGATTCATAAAAGATATGCATACAAGAAATTCGACAATTAAATTGCATCTATTTCAAGATATTTAAGGTTCTGAATCATTCAGCTTCTGGACCCTTAACATAATCTTATAAAAGAATGACTTATCTCACAAAATATTAAAAATATCTGGTACTAAAATATAATTAAAGCTAAAGTACCAGAAACATATTGTATTTAAAAATATAGACCCGAGCCTAAACATATAAGACTTGCCTAGAAAAGGCAAAATGGGAATAGATTTCCCCTATTTTTCCAAAGATTAAGTTCGAAGCGAACTGGAAGTTAAATGTTGAACCCTCAGGGACCGTCCCAGCTTATGTTCAATTTGTGGTGGACAATATAAACTCTGTTAGGTTGAATATGTATTGATGATAGTGAAAGAGTATTTGAAATATATGCATTTATTTTAAAAGAAAGTCATTTTATTTTTTAGTAAATATTGAAAAATATCTTAAATATCTCAAAAATTGTGGCCAGTCGTGGCATAGTGGCACAAGCGTGTGACTGTAAACGACTGGTTGTGGGTTCGATTCCCACTCGAAAGGAAATTATATTTCCATTTTCTTCGCTCTAGTGTTGAGGTAAAGCGCGGCGTTAAGTTCCGCCACTTAACACACAACGCCTCCGAATTCGGTGGAAAGTGGGGAACGGAGTGTCTTCCCTCTGCGTACCCTGCTGTGTGCGGATACAGCGTGAAGCTAAAAAAAAAACTTAAATATATTGAATAGCCCATCAACATGTTGCTAAATGTAAATATTTTTTAGAATATGTATCATGATGGCAAAGAGGCAAAATGGAGAATAGAGTGATTTATTATTTGATATTTTATAGTAATTAATCTGTATTGCTGACACTGAAAATCACAATCACTAATAAATGATTCTCCTATTTTAAATGTCAAATTCCACCAAACGTGTCTCCTCATTGTTATGATATAGCTCATATCATCGTAGTTCTAGTTATCATATATTCGTTTATCTATAAGGACTCTTTAAGGAGCTCTTTATAAACAATAAATTATTTCACATTACAAAATATAGGATTTGATATAACGTAGAACGGAGTGTCCTGGCCCAAAATACCCAAAAAAGCGAAAAGCTGTTGTAAGGTTATAAAAAAAACAGTATTCAGTTTTTCTCCGTACAGCAAGGTAGTCATAGAGACAGACACTCTCTACTTAACAGTATAAGTATAACATAATATTAGAGGTATATTGAGGTAAATTTAGTTTAGTATTAATTACATAGTAAAGCGCAACCTTAAATGATACAATACCTTGATTCATGGCGGTCGAAACTTAGAAGATATTAATATTTCAAGGAAAATAATTAAACTGAATAATGACGGACCCGAAGCCCAACGTTTTAGTCCCTCGAGGTCGGTACCAAGATGATGGAAATCTTTTTAATTTTATAAAAGAAAATTTAATTATATATTGTTGGTAAGAAATAGGTATCGGGAGTGATATTGTTTTTTTTTGCTTTATTTTTTTGTATATTATTATGAAAAGAAAGAGAGAGAGAAAAGATATTTTGATATAGAAGTATATACGATATTAAAGTTATTATTTCTAATATAGATAATCTTATTAAAAAAGCCTTATTTTTACAATAATTTCAAATTATTAATAATTATATATGTGTATATATATATACATATTATGCTTATAATAATAAAAGTTGACATTTTATTAAAAAAAATAAGAAATATGAATGTGGATGGAGAACGTAGTGTTCTTGCACAAGTTTTTCTCTGCCTACCCTGTTATACGGCAAAAAAGGTTTGGTCGTACGGCAAAATGTTCGTCTTATTTTATATTATTTTATAAATAATATTAATCATATCAAACGTCAAATATATTTCTACAAAAACATATATTTACTTCCTTTTTTTAATTCATTAATTATTGTATATTCCATATTATTTCATGAAACAATCAATATAACCAATTTTGACGAATAAGACATATTAAAAATACAAAAAAAAAACATTCAAATGCTTACCAAAATAATAAAAAAAAGCTTGTATCACCAATATACTGAAAAACCTATGAAAAAGTTAAAAATCCAACGTTTAAAAGCACTAGCACAACACAGCACGGTTCAAACGAAGTTATTATAAAGAGGTATTCTTTAGTAAGCGATACGAGGCACGCGTCCGCTCACCACGACCGTCGAGGGAGGACTGAGGTGCCAGCAACCCTTAGGTTGTAGGCATTACCTATTACGAAATGGGAGATAAAGGACCTTTTTGAAGGATCACTTTAGTATTTAGTGGAATACTATGAATTAGGGCAGAGAAAACGGAGTGTTTTAACACTGTCTTTGCATAGGAAAACATGAGTTGAAATAATTAATGTATATAAAGTAGATATACGTGTGTCTTTTTTTTTGTTTTTGTTATTTATATGAGTAAATAACAAAAACAAAAAAAAACAACAAAAAGTGGGGCCAGTCGTGGCGCAGTGGCACCAACGTGTGACTTCAAACGACTAGTTGTGGGCTCGATTTCGATTCCCACTCGAGGAGTGGAAATATTTAATATTTCCATTTCCTTCGCTTTGGCATCAGAGGTAAAACGCGGCGTTAAGTTCCGCCACTTAACACGCAATGCCTCCGAATTCGGCGGAAAATGGGCAAGGCAGTGTCTTAACATTAGGTTCCCTCTGCCTACCCTGCTGTGTGCGGGATACAGCGTGAAGCTAAAAAAAAAGAATATACGTAATGCTAGAAATGAATTCTACATAAGTAATAAATATGTTAGTAAAATATGAAAGTGTGTCTTGTTAATTTATATTATATAATACTAGTTGTTGCTCGCAACTTTGTTTGCATAAGCTTTATGAGATTTGCCATACTATTTTAATTTCTACCTTCGATAATTTTAGAGGTTCAACATTTTTCACGCTTTTTTACACTTAATAAGGAAGCTATTTTTCAGCTGTATTATCGATTTTGCACTCGATGAAATGATGACTTTTCAACTTCACGCTTTTATTGCATATTATAGTAGATAGCAAGAATCTAACCTATCAAGACGTTGTCCACTTTCTGCCTGAACTCAAAGCTCAAATTGAGTGGCGTAACTTAACGCTGTGCATTGTCTTGTTACCGGAGGGATGAAATGAAAATAACTGAAATATAAACATCAATCATTGCTCTGAGTGGAAATCGAACCTACAACTATCGCGTGTACAGTCGTACACTATTATACTGTGTAGAAATGACTACACTAGATGCTCATATCGATTATTTTAATTTCTTTGTAGCGACATATTACTTCGACCTTCTACCACTCAACTCATTATATTTCGTATTCGAAAGAGGAGAAAGAATTCTGCCTACTCAGTAGGACTGAATAAAGCTTCATGCTGCTTTATTTATTTTCATAATATATTTATTAAATTACATACTACTTGCTTCTTAAAATGATGAACAAGGATACGCCTAACATAGTTGAACTGTAACTTGAGTACCAGCATCATATACTCGTATTGAGCGCGATGGCTATCGGTTATTACGGACGATTTCTTAAGTCTAGTGGAGTTAATCAAGTTGAATGAACGAAATACTATTTCTTCTTTTTATTTATATGGGTACCTACCTATTGTAGGTATTATAATTCTGTCCATTTCCTTACTTTCCTTCCATATATCTAACATAAAGCGTGTCTGGTATTCGAGATAGCCATTTTTTCTTCTTTTCTTTTCCCTAAGCAAACAAACTTTTGTATGTTTCTCTTGTTTCTATTATTAAGAAATAATATGTAGTAATTTTATTTTGACCCATTTCAAGCTATTAGATTTGCTTGAAAATTTGTACACGTGTCCGGATTCGTTGACATTACAGTATTTTCAAAATATGCATCTAATGTTCTTATCTTTAGCGATTAGATTAACGAAAAAGAGGAAACCCATTTTTTTAATGTAACCTCTTCTGGATTTTTCTGTCTAATGAGGAAAAAATTGGAAAAATGGTAAAACAGAATAAACTAGAGGATCCCAAAATTAACATTCCTCTCAAAATTACACGTGCTCTATGCACTAGGAACACTTGGTTTATTTAAACTATGAACATAGCTATATGTAGTTTTGCATCTCAAACAGGTTAGTGCACTAAAATTGCTGTGACGAATTCTCGTTCAAAATTATATGTACCTGAATATATGGACTTACTAGTAGCCCGCTCGTGACTTCACCGCGTGAACTACTTAGCTGTTTCGTTATATTGCAACTCTCGGGGAAAGATGTTTAAAAAATAAAGTGGCCTATGTGTAAACCTTGGATTATCAACTATATATATTCCAAAATTCATTACAATCGGTCTTGCGGTTCAGGGTTTTCATATAAACTTTCATCCCCTATTTTAACAGTATAGCAGCAGCATATAAAAATAAGCTTGGACTTAGAATGGGTGTTTGCGTCCATTTGGCTTATATCTAGCAAGAAAAATCGAATGATGCGTCACGTTGTCCGCTTCTTAGATATATTACGCAGTTGAAAAGAACACTGTTTTTTTTAAATATTTTAACAATGTTATGAAAACCATAGCATATAAATGTTGTACGTAGTTCAAGCCGTGTCTCTTCTCTTAAAGTACTCCATCCTATGAAGCTAAATAATGCAAAAAACAATATAATATAATTATTAAATATTTCCACTCTTCGAGTGGAAATCGAACCCACAACCAGTCGTTTACAGTCACACGCTTGTGCCACTGGACCACGACTGGCCACTTCTCCATTTTCTTCGCTCTGGTGCCGAGGTAAAGCGAGGCGTTAAGTTCCGCCACTTAACACGCAATGCCTCCGAATTCGGCGATAAGTGGCGAACGGAGTGTCTTAGCACTAGGTTCCCTCTGCCTACCCTGCTGTGTGCGGGATACAGCGTGAAGCTAAAAAAAATAATATATTTATTAATATTAAAAAAAATACGAAATATTCAAACTATTATATACTTCAATACCTCCATGTCAATCAAAATCTTAATTAAAAAAATGTTAATTGTTCATTTTTATCATAAATAATTAGTTCATAATATTACATTTATTTTGCATTTACCTTAAACTGTATCGTTTTAACAACGATATACTCCTAATATATATTAATAATATTCTCATATAAGCCATAGGCAAAGATCCTAATCCTACGTGTATATCGGTCAAAGTGACAAGGTGTTAATAGTAATTGAGTTATTAAGGTAAATATTATTAGGGTAACCGTTACCTTTCCTTTATAATAGTACAGTGTCTGTAATCTATTTGGTTAAAGATATTGATTTACAATGAATTGTTACCGTTGGGTTGTCGGCCAGTAGCGACGCAGTGGCACAAGCGTGAGACTGAAATGACTGGTTTTGGTATCGATTCCCACTCGAGGGGTGGAAATATTTAATATTTTCTTGTTCTACGCTCTGGTGCCGGAAGTACGGAGTGTCTTAACACTGGGTTTCCTCTGCCTACCCTTCTGTGTGCGGGATGCAGCGTGAAGCTAAAAAAAGAATAATTACATTTACATTTACGTGTAGATAAGGAAATCATTTCTATTTGACAAAGAATAATTGAAAAGAAAAGTCATGATTTTCATATCAAACGAAAATTATAATTGGGGCCAGTCGTGGCACAGTGGCACAAGTCTGTGACTGTAAACGTCTGGTTGTGGGATCGCTTCCCATTCGAGGAGTGGCAATATTTAATATTTCCATTTTCTTCGCCTTGGTGTCGAGGCAAAGCGCGGCGTTAGGTTCCGCCACTTAACTCGCAATACCTCCGAATTCGGCGGAAAGATAGGAACGGAGTGTCTTAACACTAGGGTCCTTATGCCTACCCTGCTGTGTGGGGGATACAGTGTGAAGCTAAAAAAAAACAAATAAAAGAAATTATGAAACAAAAAATATATAGTAACTGTATATATACTTACTTACAAAAATTATACTATATTTTAAAGTAAATTATATAAAGAGCGCACCATTAACCAAAGCATTTCAAAACGAAATCATGAACAAAAAAAAGACAAAGTCACCGTTTTGCGATTCAGTATTTTGTAATTTTGTTTCCACATACTGCTATTACAGCTCGTTTTTACGTGTGCCATAATTAAAAAAGCTTATCCAAGCGATTCAGAGCTGATGGAATTTTTAAACAACCTGCTGTGGGACATTTTGATAATATTCCTGGTCTTTTTTTTCATATTATACACTTCTCTCGTACTATTTTTTTTTTGTGTAGAGGATTTAGTGTTGAGGCACTCGGCCATAGCAATACCTTTATTATATTATGGTTGAATAATGCTATTTTATGCTTAAATAATAAAAATTGGTCAGTCATGTCGCCAGTCACGGTGAAGTGGCACAAGCTTGTCCGTAAACGACTGCTCGATACCAGAGCCAAGAGGCTCTGGTATCGAGGCAAAGCGCGGAGTTAAGTTTCGCCACTTAACGCGCAATGCCTCCCAATTTAGCGGAAAATAGAGAACGAAGTATCTCAACACTAGGTTCCCTCTGCCTACAATGCTGTGAGGGAGGAATACAGCTAAAAAATAATAAAATAAAAGTAAATAAAGTAAAATATTATGAAATATAAATATGAACTTCCTATTCATAAAAAGAAGCTTTACTTTTTCCCATGTAGTAGGAAAATTACAGCCAATGTCAAAACACTCAGTTCTACACTTTCCACTTGTAATAAAGACATTGCGTGGTGAACAACGGAACTAAGCTCCGCGCTTTGTGTTACCAGCAGGGGAATGACAATAATTAATATATAGTCATTCTTTCGGGGAAGATCGAACCCACTGTCCAATCCACCACCCTCATCGCATAACAGTCAGACGCTGCCGTGCTCGTCAAGATGCACCCATTTTTTTAATTTATTTAACTTATACATTTAACAAAAGGAAGGTTACAGCAGAAGGAAGGAAGGAAGATTCTTTTCTTCACCCATAATTAAATAAAATAATAGCCAATTTATAATTTATAAATAATTTTAAAATGTATCTGATGTCCAAATCATGGCAATTATCAGTTCAATTTTTTTCAAGCGTAATTTTCGTTTTTCCAATATTCATTGGCGCGTATAGTTCAATTTTTAATAAAAGGGTTATTATAAAATAGAAGTGGCTAGTCGTGGCCCAGTGGTACAAGCGTGTGACTGTAAACGACTGGTTGTGGGTTGGTATCCCACTCGAGGAGTGGAATTTTTTTTATTTAATATTTCCATTTTCTTCGCTCTGGCGCCGAGGTAAAGCGCGGCGTTAAGTTCCGCCACTTAACACGCAGTGCCTCCGAATTAGGCGGAAAGTAGGGAACGGAGTGTCTTAACACTAGGTTCCCTCTGCCTACCCTGCTGTGTGCGGGATACAGCGTGAAGCTAAATAATAATAATAATAATAAAATATAAGGGCCATAATGGCTTTCTATCACTATTTTACATAAATTATAATAATCTTAGGTGTACCTGCAGGAACTGAAGTCCAACTTCTATACTAGATCTATACAATCTTTGCATAAATTACGCTTATGTTGTTTAAGTTTAATTATATCTCTTCATTCAATTATATTTAGTTTTATTATAATTAGGTATATTTAATAGTTTAATTTATATATAAAGTATGGAACAGGACTTAAATATTGTTACACCTGACATACAATGTTGAGAATGGAGAGATACTTCAGTAACAGTTTTATGTGTTCACTTAAAAAGATGAAGTAGTAACTTCAAAAATAAAACATGTCATCTAGTCGCAGTGGATCAGCGTCTGATTGTAAATTTAATTGGCTGTGGGTTCGATTTTGATTCGGGGGATGATTAATATTTAAATAATTTCAAATTCATTTATTAAATTATTATATTGCTCTGGGTATAAGACAAAGCGCAGCGTCGAGATCTGCCATTTCATCTATAATATCTCAATTTTGTAGGTCATTTTGTACGTTGTACACTGTACTGGTACAACAAAGCACAATGTACTGATCAATAAAAATCAATATTTTGAAATTTGATGACACATATATCAGAACAAGAATAAATAAAACAATGCAACCCACACAATACATATAAGTTGAAAATATCACAATTATAACAAAACCTACACAATAGAAAAAAGTATCTTTCTTCTATTTTTTTGTATTTTTACGTTGCATTAAAGGCCAGTCGTGGCGCAGAGGCACAAAGTGTGCTCCAAATTCGACGGAAAGTGGTGAACGGAGTGTCTTAAGACTGGGTACAGAGCAGGCAGAGGGAATCCAGTGCTAAGACACTCCGTTCCGGTAAGACATTACGTATTAAGTGGTAAATGTATCGCCGTGCCTTGCCACGACACTAGAGCGAAGGAAATGGAAATATTAAATCCACCCCTCGAGTGGGAATCGAACCCACAATCTCTGCTATACAACTGGCCACTAATAATATATCACAATTATAAACAAAACCTACACAATAGAATAAAGTACTACTAATGTGACTATAAAAATTGGTTTGAAGCCAACCCAATAAAGTTACTAGATCTTTTGGTCCTTCGCTGATAGCATTATATTTTTGCAAACGTGAGTGAGTCTTTGTGGTGCTCTTTTCTTTGAGGATATTTTTATTCGCTTTACTTATTCGAATATAAGTTACATGTTAAACGAAAAATTAAATACTTTATTAAAAATTATAAATAAACGATTATTACATGTCATATTTAAAATAAGGTTCTAAAAAATATAGTAATGTAATTAAGTATTGGGGCCAGTCATGGCGCAGTGGCACTAGCGTGTGACTGTAAACGGCTGTTTGTGGGTTCGATTCCCACTCGAAGAGTGGAAATATTTAGTATTTCCATTTTCTTCGCTCTGATATCAAGGCAAAGCGCGGCGTTAAGTTCTGCCCCTTAACGCACAATGCCTCCGAATTCGGCGGAAAGTGGGGAACGGAGTGTCTTAACACTAGTTTCCCTCGGCCTACCCTGCTATGTGCGGGATACAGCGTGAAGCTAATTAAGTATAATTTTTCGATTTTTTTTAAGATTCGGTACCAAAGGCAAAACGCAGCGTAGAATTCTGCTATTAAACACATAATGTCTCAATTTGGGCGAAAAGTGAAGGACGGAGTGTCTTGACACTAGGTCCTCTCTGACTACTGCTATGCGGGTAAAAGCGTGAAGCTGTTTTTTTTATAGTATTAATAATAAATATTAGAATCTTAAGAAACCGGCCTATGAAACCGGAAACTTATATAATACTTCGTTCGCTTTTGAACCTTTCGCTTTTTACTCTTTAAGGGAAGTATCTAAAGTCATATTCAGATTTTTTGTTCAGCTTAAACGATTTTTATTAGTTAGTAAAACTTTGTGATACCAGTAGTGGGGAAATCACTAGTATTTTAATTATAACCTCCGAGGGAGAATCGAGTCTGCATCCAATCGTGTTTACAATCGTATGCACTAGTCTTATAAGGCCTGCTAACATCGATATCTGTAAAATAACAAAAATAAGTACAGACGACATTGTTATATAGGGGCCAGTCGTGGCGCAGAGGCACAACAGTGTGACTGTAAAGCGACTGGTTGTGGGTTCGATTACCACTCGAGGAGTGGAAATATTTAATAATTCAATTTTCTTCGCTCTGGTTTCGAGGTAAAGCGCGGCATTAGGTTCTACTACTTAATACGCAATGCCTCCGAATTCGCGGGAAAGTGGGGAACGGAGTGTCTTAACACTAGGTTCCCTCTGCCTACCCTGCTGTATGCGAGACACAGTGTGAAGCTAAATAAAATACTAGACCGATTTGAACTAACTGACTATAAGAATCATAGAAGCAACTGAGTCACACGTCATAACTGTCATCTAATATTTATTCATATATAACGAAAAACATAGCACAGCGTCTAATCAATTTTATCTCGTACTAAGCGCCTCTTGAAACGGATAGCTTAATTCTCGACCCAACTTAATTTTGGTGAGAGGACAATCAATCAAATAAAAACAGACGGAACGTTTTTGCTTCAGATATTCATGCTCATTGGAGATATAGGCGCAGTACTATTTTGAGTATTGATCTATCTTATCTATTTAGTTTTATGTCTAAGTGTAAATATGTCTGGTTGTGGTGTATGTCTGGTTCTAATTTAATTGAGGAAGGTTAAATTTTTTTTTTAGCTTCACGCTGTATCCCGCACACAGCAGGGTAGGCAGAGGGAACCTAGTGTTAAGACACTTCGTTCCCCACTTTCCGCTGAATTGTGTGTTAGGTGGCGACACTTAACGCCGCGCTTTACCTCGACTTCAGAGCTAAGAAAATGGAAATATTCAATATTTCCACTCCTCGAGTGAAAATCGAACCCACAACCAGTCGCTTTACAGTCAGACTTTGTGCCTCTGCGCCCTGATTTGCCCGCTGGAAATGTTAATATTTCAACTATGTTCATTTGTATATTCTTGTGAGATAAAGCGCGGCGTTGAATTACGCTACTTGACATATAATGTCTCGAACTGGGAAGAAAGTGGAGAATAGAGTATTTTGACATTAGGAACTTTCTACTTTGTATGTAGAAAATAATAGTGGATTTATATAATTTATCTTGAAGTAGTTAATTCTTAACATTGTAGTAGTTATAATACTTCTATACTACAATGCTTATTCTGTAGTCTAAGTGAAAATACTTTATTACTCAATTTTCAAGTATATTAAGTAACAATTTGGGAAGCCAAAAGTGCACATCATCAATCATCTCCTCCCATTTATTGCAAGCTGCTATGTATGGGACTCTAATATACTGTCCTCACTGACATATGCACACTATCTATGTATTAATAAAAACTTACATACAATAGTTTTTTATTTACCTCTGACATTTTTTTTTCGTAAACATTATATTTTTGTATTGACATCATTCGTTGCACTGTAGGAAAGGAGACTGATTGTAAAGGAAAAATAAAGTATATGTTCCAATGCTGTTTATGCCAAAATTCATCAACCCCTATTTCAATCCTTTAGGGGTTGGTATTTGAAAAAAAGTAGCCAATGTTTGACCCTGGATTTTCAACTATTTCATTCCAAATTTGATCCTAAACGAACCGATACATTAGCCGTGAAAGCGTAGCAGAAAGAGAGAAAGAGAGACAAATTTACTTATTTATCATATTGGTATGAATACTAGTACCACTAGAGCTAAAAACTATTTAACTCATGCTACACTATTTCAATTTCTATATTTCGTAGTTATGATCGCACACTGTATCCCATCCAATCCTGATATTTCTCCATTCTCTATGAATTTCAAGAAATCCTTAATTAGTGCTTGGCCTAACTCACTAAAATACCCACAAGTCAAGTTTAAGCTTTCTACGCGTCTACCTATCAATTAGAGAGAATCAGAAAATAGTTGTACATTATATCATAATCGTAAACACAAAATTAATACCAAATAAAATATTGATAAATTTATAATTTTAATACAAATTTCCTTTAAAAATCAAACGCCACACCATTGTACATACAAAATCCACTTGTTTTCGTTGTACCTAAATTAATTCACCTCGCCCGAGGCGTATTCTACTAATGTAAATATTTAATAACGGTTGATTCGATTAGTTTTATGAAATTATATATGACTATAAAACATTATTAATATTATAAATTCAATTTGAACGGTACGTAAATTTAAATAACGATAACATTATATGTTAATTTATTTATTAATTGAAAGGTATTTGGAATAATAGAGATGTATTTAGAACCGTTTATTTGATTGTGTAGAATAAATTGCGGAGTCGGAGAGAAGTCGTCGTTAGTGTCGAGTCACTGACACTTTCACCCGGAATTGAAAATATTGAGAGCTTTACACTAAGTCCGACTCACAGTGGGGGAAGCTCATGATAAGACACTCCGTTCTCCATTTTCTGCCGGATTCTGGAGGCTTTGCAGGTGAAATGGCAGAACTCAATATTGCGAGTTGAATGACTATAAAGTCAAAGTCAAATAATTTTATTCAAAATAAGAAATCACATGCTTCATTTATTGAACGTCAAATAGTTTATCACCGGTTCACTAAAGGCGCCTCAGACCTGAGAAAAACCGGCGCAAGAAACTCAGTGGAACTTATTTATTTTTTAAATAAATTCAATTTGAGCGCTGCTGCTATGTGATTTTAAACAACGATAAAATAATAGATATGTTATGGTATAATTGAGATTTCTCTAAAATCGTTCATTATATGTGTCTTATTTAAGTAGCAAAGTCTGAAAAAAAATATTCTCGGTATACTCTGTTCTCTTCGTTTGAACGGAGTAAAGGTGTGAAAATAAATTAATCGAATCCTTAACTAATCGCGATTCAGTTAAAGCCATCCTGGCGTAGTGACACAGTGTGACTCTGAACGGGAATGGTTTTGAGTTCGATTTTAATTGCAATAGGGAAAAGTGGAGACCGTAATGTCTTGACACTAGAGCCTAGACACGAGACACTAGGCAGAGAGAACTCTGCCTGCCATGCTATACGGGAAATATAAGATATTGTAAATTGTTAATTTAAAGCGCTAATTTAACTTAATTTTAAAAATAAGTAATAAAATTTTTGACCCAAAATTTCGTTCTCCATTTTAATTGATAGTACTACTGTTCTAGTGCAGTGAAAACAAGATATTTAAATTATAACATCTTAATGAGGCTCGTAAAAACAACCAATCGTATTTACGGTCAGACGCTATCACACTACGCCTCCATAGACTTCTAATTATAAGGCCTAATAAAAATCTTTAATTGTTTATTCATATATATACATATATAATAAATAAACTTTATACAATAAATTTCTTGTTTCTTACATAGTACTACAAAAATATCAGAAAAAAATTGCACGATAATAACTAATTTAAGTTAATTAGCTTAGGCTAAAATTAAAAATAATTAAATTTTATTTCTGAATTGATTAATTCCGAGTAGTAATACGTGTAATTTACACACATACAGTGTGATTTAACAATGCAATTTAAGAGTTACAATCATATGTTATTAAAGAAAAAAGGAAACGGGACCAGGTGTCTGTAGACCTTAAGAATTTTTAAATAAAAAAATACGGGAAACAGGGTTAAGCTGAAGGGAAAATATTATTATTATCATTATATTATTCAAATGTGAACCTTGTACCATCTCGAACAATAAAAGAACGATGCCTTATTTATAAATATTCAACCAATATATTAGATATGAAATATTAATTGATTATTATAAAATACTTAAATGCTTTACAATAATATTCAATTGTATGCTTAACGATGATATTCAAAGAATTTGGTACAAAATATAATATTGGCATAGTTCACAAAGATATGCCCCAAGAATGTTTCTTGGCTTGCCTTTGACCTCGTCCTAGTGGAAGCGCAAAATTTATAGTGAATAAATATTTTATGAAAATCTCATATAATTTTATGAAATTATTAATCAATTGATGCCATCACTGCACAGTGGGACGGCGTTTGACTACTAGGGGTTGGGGTTATATTCTCACTCGTGGAAATGGTAACGTTTAAATTAAATTCATTTCCACGCTCTAGTAGGATAAAGGGCGGCGTTAAGTTCCGCTTCTTAATAGGCAATGTCTCGACTCCATGGAGAATAGAGTGTTTAGTCATTAGGCTTTTCCCAATTGGTTGGATCGGTGGGAAAAAAATTACAAGAGAGGAGTCAAGAGACACACGGATGGAACGAAGTTCCTTTCGATTAATTAGTGAAGGGATTGTAATAAAATTTTATTTTTTTTACGTTATCATAATATTTTTTTTTATTATTAATCTACTATTAATAATTAATTTATTATTAATTATTATTTATTAAATTAAATAGATTATAATTAATTATAATTAGTTAAATTTAATGAAAATATCTGACTTGCTTTCTATAAGAGAGAGAGAGAGACAGACAGAGATACAACCGCCGCACAAGCCGCACAGCTTACAATAGCTTACTATAGCAAAAAGTGTCGTTACAACTTTTCGTGAGATTTTTTTCCGTCTAGCCCCCTTTCACAAAGCGCGATAAGTAATTTCGTTCCAAATGTGAAGCAGAAAAATAAATAGTAAGGTTTATCTTCCCTACTTTTATTTAATAACTTATATAGCATAGTAACTTCTAATAGTAACGAACGCTTATTTTAAAAAAAATACTTCATGTACCAAATATACACACCTTGCAATATAGAAAGATACAATTATGCAATTTCAAAACCTCTGTTATGCAATTTATTACATTAATTTCTTTGCTAGTTACGCTGTAAAAATATCAAATGATGTTTTTAATTTATTGTTACATAAAACTATTTCAATGAAAATGAAATATAGAAACATATTTTTAACAAAATATTCGTACACGTGGTATTTTTAATTTTGATCGAATCGTCATTCACATTGACAGGGGGAAAGCGTTTGACTGTAAAAACATTTGGCTATGGTACTTTTAACATTTTTATAGTGTTACTCCACACTTAGGAAAATTTAAAAAGACATTTAGAAAACGTATAAAAGTTTGACCCCGCAAAAAAAACCCGCTGCGTTCAAATTTTTATACGTTTTCTAAATGTCTTTTTGAATTTGGTTGTGGGTTCAGCCGCCACTCGGAGGCTGAATGTACTTGTTATTATTAGCTTCACGCTTTTTCCCGCAAAGTAACGTTAGAGAGAAGTTAGTGTCAAGACACTTCGTCCTCCACTTTATACCCAAAATCAAGACATTGCGAGTTAAGTGGCAGAACTCAAAGCCACGTTTTGTCTTAGGTACTATAGCGAAGAAATGAAAATTATAATATAATCAATTCATAAATGGGTATCGAACATCGTGTTTACATTCAAACGCTGTCCCACTACACACCGACTACCTTAAATTTATTATATTCCAAAAAAAACATAGTGGTAAGAGACAACATTCTTTAATTTTTGCTCTAATTTAAGATTTTTGATGTTAAGTGGCGGAATTCAACGCCGTATATTGTTTCTACAGAGCAGAGAAGCTTATAATAACTATAAGTTTAAATCACTATCAAGATATTCATCATAAGTTTTCCTCGTACAAATTTCTTAGAAAAGACGAGACAAAGTGGATGTACTGCATTATATACTATATGGGACTCATCTATTATAACAATATGTATTATGAAAATAATATACAGCTATGTAGCTCAGTAAGCATATGCTTGTTTAAGGTAGTTATTCAGTTACAAATCCCATCCTATTTTTAAAAAAAAATCAAATCCTATTTAATGCATATAAATAAAAGAAAAGGCACCATTGTGGCTTAGTGGAACACTGTGCGTGCACGTTATATGCGTTATTTCTAGATTCGTTTCTGGACTCTCGAAAAAAGATTATTTTTCGGTTTTGCTTAGATAAAACGTGATCTTTATTACCACTGCCGATCAAAAAATATCTCTAAAACGAGCCATAAGAGGTAAATGTAGTGTTTTGACACTAACTTGTTCGCTATGTATATTTCAAAATAAAAAAACCAAAAGCATAACGATAATAACTTCAAAAAATCATAATTTAAAAAGCATACATACATAAATGAAATAAATAAAACAGGACCAACCAACAAGTGGTCAGTGTGCCGCAGTTATAAATTCAGATTGGGCATTCCGGAAGAGTTGGGCCGAAACGAATGTTAGGTGGAATTTTTCGAAACCGCACCAGCAAGACCTGGTTTTTTGACAAAGCTAGATTTTGTTTGCGAACCAGATTCCCTTTTGAATCTTTTCATGGTAGCCGTGGTGTGAATATTTTTAAATTTTTCTATGAACATTTGTGTTAGGATATTCGGTTTTAAAAAATGTGATATATGATAGCTTTAAATATATTTCTTTTACAGTTTTACACTTATTCCTGCATAACAGTAAGAGAGAACTTGGTGATAGATCACTCTGTTCGAGACATTACGTGTTGAATAGTGGAAAATTGTTATTTTACTAAAGTGCAACAATGAAAATAATTGAAATATAATCATTAAGCTACAAGTGGGATACGAATACACAACCGGCACTTACAATCACGTGCTTACACTGTTCAACTAAACCACGATGGCTTTAAATAAGTTTACAGTAACTTGTGGCCAGTCGTGGCCCAGTGGCACAAGCGTGTAACTGTAAACGACTAGTTGTGGGTTCGATTCCCACTCGAGGAGTGGAAATTATATTTCCATTTTCTTCACTCTGATGTCGAGGTAAAGTGCGGCGTTAAGTTCCGTCACTTAACACGCAAGCCTCCGAATTCGGCGGAAAGTGGGGAACGGAGTGTCTTAACACTAGGTTCCCTCTGCCTACCCTGCTATGAGCCGTGATACAGCGTGAAGCTAAAAAAAAAAGTTTACAGTACGAACGATCAAATGATATTAGCAATAAATTATACAGTTAGACGATTAAGTATTAAAAGTAGGTTGATAGAAAAGAAGTAATTTATTTGTAAAAACTATAACTTTACTGTATTTTTATATATTTTAACAACTTTACGCTCTAGATAAGGTGGGTAAATGCTATTTGAACATAGTGTCAAGACGGTGAAGTTCGGTGTAGTGGAGTCGCGGGAATATCAATTCATTACAAGGCACTTCGCCAATGTTACATTGAAAGAAGAAAGTTTTACATAAAATAAAGGATCCAGTAAAAGTCTGCTTCTACAATAAAACAACAGTACATATCTATTGTGTATGTAAAAATATCCATAATAGGCCCAACAGCTATTCTCCGTTATTCTTCGCCTTTAGAACCATTGCCTTTTAAATGACGGAACTTAATGTCGTATTAGGTATATCTTCGTAGACCACGCAAATGAAAATAATATCACTCCCTCGGGTAGAAATCGTTCACTTTCATATTTACTATAGATAAATAAATAAAACAATTTTAATTTAAGATGTAGAAAAAAGCCTATCATAAAACTCATAAGTTATGTTATGAAAATTTTAAATTTATTGCAACGAGCATAAGGATCGTTTTAAAAGCCTATTTCCTGCAGGATGCATCGTTGCAAGCATATTACAAAGCGGCCCCGTGTATAAACGTAAATCTTTATAATACAAACTGACATGTAAGATTTTTTATATTTTCATTTATTTGTTTTTTTAGCTTCATGCTGTGAAGTGCGGGATACATCGTGAAGCTGAGAGGGAACCTTTAGAGTTAAGACACTTCGATCCCCACATTCCGCCGAATTTTGGAGGCATTGCGTGCTAAGTGGCGGAACTTAACACCGCGCTTTGTCTCGGACACCAGAGTGAAGAAAATGGAAATATTAAATACAATCGAACCCATAACCAGTCGCTTTACAGTACGACTGGCCCCCCATTTTATATACATAATATATTGTATTTTTTTTTCTCATCAACCTTTTAGATTTTTTCCTGTATAGCAGAGTAAGCAAAGAGAACTTAGTGTCAAGACACTCTGTTCTCCACTTTCACTATTCATACATATGTAGTATTTGAATATTTTATATTGTATTTAGGTCATATTATCACAGCAGGATACTCTTTGACTAAAAACGTGATTGGTTGTGGGTTCGATTACTACTCAGAGGAATTATTATATGTAAATAATTTTTATTTCGCTTGTTACTAAATACGTAACGTTGTACGTAAGACAAAGCACGGCGTTAAAGTCTGTGAAAGGCAATATGTTGATACGTGGCGAGAAATGGAAAACAAGTGTTTTGACACTGGGTTCTCTTTGAGTCTAGACCTAGATTCTCCTGCTTGGGAAATAGGATGAAATTTTATAACATTAGTAACAATAGTGAGTATTTTTTATTAGAAATTTCTTTGCATTCCTTTCATTTTATAGATTTTTAATAAATCATAAAAAGAAACATCTCTACCTTCATGCATTTTTTTTCTTTAAACTGCATTTGAACTCATACCCTTCCATCCATTCATAAATAAGCCAATTTCAACTACATCTACTTCATTGTATTTTTCAAAATAATTAAAATTTCGATTTAATATTTCTACGCTCGGGAAATCAGTAAAACAACAATCTGTTGATGCTCACGAGATTTCCCTCGGTGAACTATCCATTGTAGTTGCAAAAATTATTTTGTATATGACGTATATCTACCAACATATATAAATATTATTTTACTTCCATATTACTATTACATTTTTAATAATAGTTACAAATATATACGTAAGTAGTATAAAATGATACGCATTGAAACAATAATAATCGAATTCAATATTTTTCTACTATTATTAGTATAACAGGATAGTCAGAGAGAAGCTAGTATCAAGACACTTCGTTTTCCAATCCCACCCCGAAATTTAGACATCGGACGTTAAATGACGTAACTCAGCGCTGCACCTTGTCTGCTTACTAGAGTATTTAAATGAAAATAGATTTTAAGCAAAAACACAATTTTCGAACGAATTATTCAATCAAAATATTAGAATTAATTAATAAAAACTTTCATTAGCTTCTGGTTTGAATTTACGATACCGCAAAAACAGCGTGGATTAAGCCCCCAAGCGTCCTAAGCGCTGTCTCGAGCACATGTGAGGCCAACTGTCAATGTCAACTGACAGATCTGCGTGGACGACGTTCGGAAACGTCAAAATATCGATTCTCCATATAATATAATAAGTGTATTTGACTCGTTCATTATGAGTGTGAATTAAAAATAATTGATCAGTAATATTATTAATATAATATATTATGCTTATTTCCCTTTTGGGCTTTCCTTTTTTTTTATTTTGTCTAATTGTAACATGACGCATTAGTTTTTATTTCCCGCCAAAACACTTTACTACAGATTAAGCAAGCGTCATTTGGAGGTCCTTATTTAATCTACATCCAGAATACATTAGATTGCGGAACTCAACGCTGTAGTTTATCTTAATTAAATATATTTTAAAATATATTTTAAAAATAAAAATCTACTCGATATTAAAAATATTTTGAAATTACGTATTATTTCAAATGACCTATTTAATGGCTACCTTTAAACGAATCATTGTTTTTCGCTTTTGTTTTTTTTAATACTTATTATAGACAATAGATGAGCGCTATTATAATGAAGCTTTGATAATCTGGGGCACTTTTTAACACAACAACCCTTTGTTAGTCATAACAATGAATTATAATAGAAAAATATAAATAAGGAAATTAGTACTAAATTCCTCTTAATTGAATTAGTTTGATTGACCTAGTTTAGTTTTGAGGTCGATTAAATATTTTTTGATATAGTAAATCTGGAAGAAGTTATGTTAGGCCGAAAGTTGTTGAAAGGCAGAGTTTAGGGGTAAGTCATTGTATATTTTCTTTACTTTTAAAAGATAAATTAAGTATCAGTAGGGAACAACATAGGTGGGGAACGGAGTGTCTTAACACTAGGTTCCCTCTGCCTACCCTGCTGTGTGCGGGATATAGCGTGAAGCTATTTAATTTTTTTTTTAAGTATCAGTAGTCTAGCAGTTTGTAGTCTCTTTATGATTTCTGAGATATGCTTATATTAAATATAACTCCATCGCATTCAAAGGAATGGCATTAAGTACTGTACTATATAAGAAAAATTGTGAAGCTTACAAAATACAAACGAGCTTCGAAGCTGCATTTTTAGACAAAACAATTTTTCGATAACCAATATACATCGAGTATTAAATCGTTCGTAGTATGTCATCATTGCATTATCAACTTTTTTTTTTAAAAAAAATCTAAGTTCAACGTCATAGATTCCATTTTAGATTAGATGAAATTTTGGTTTTCTAATAAATTCTCATTGTAAAAAAAATCTGAAGAACTTAGTTAGTTCTTCAGATTTTTTTTGTGTTAGACGATTACAATTATAATGTGGTAACTTAAAATTAACACAACAGTTTTATATTATTCTTTATTGTAGATAACATAACATGGGGTCGTATTTTTCAGAATACAATGAAAGGTAAGGAAAGGACAGTAACATAAACATTCTATTAAGTATTTCTAAGAAAACTTATCTTTAGTTGAAGAAATATATTGTAACTACAAAGATTTACTAACCGAAAATTGTTCTTCGAACTCAGCACTATATAACATAAACGTATGATGTTTCCAGAATATTCTTAGAATATTTTCCTAATTAAATAATAAAACCAGTCGTGGCCCAGTGACACAAGCGTGTGACTATAAACGACTGATTGTGGGTTCGATTCCCACTCGAGGAGTGGAAGTTATAATTCCATTTTCTTCGCTCTGGTGTCGAGGTAAAGCGCGGCGTTAAGTTCCGCCACTTAACACGCAAGCCTCCGAATTCGGCGGGAAGTGGGGAACGGAGTGTCTTAACACTAGGTTCCCTCTGCCTACCCTGCTGTGTGCGGGATACAGCGTGAAGCTATAAAAAAAATAATAAAAACAGCTTCTCGCTTTTCGCACATAACACGGTAGTCATTAACATGTAATGTCAAAACACTCCTTTTTTCCACTAGAAATCAGAAGATTCCGTGTTGAGTAGCGGAACTAAACGACGCGCTTTATCTTAGCTTAGACGTGGACAAATACTTTTTTTTAATAATAAGTCAATTTTTAAAAAAGCTGCCACTTAAATACGAGACTTGGCAAAGATCATTTTTTATTAACATTAAAAACGAGAATTTGATTTTTAAGATTGAATTCAGATCTGATCAGTATTCCAATTTGGTTATTTGAACAAAGTAACGGCAGAAATCCTGCAAAGTTATTTAAATACAAAAAGCCTGTATGCTGACTAAATGCATATTGTTTTTCTTTGACAAAAGTCGTAACAAAGATGGGACATATTTAAATTTGACTCGACGGTCTTATTACCCTTATGGGGATACAGTCTTTATCCTAACGAAAGTATGGCGATATAAAATGTAATAATATGTCCTGGCTTAATGGTAAGCACATTTCTTCTAAGGTTTCAATTATTAAATAAAATTTCTTTCCTGAGAATGCAGTATACTAACTTTTATCTTTTTTTATCTAGAGGCCAGTCGTGACGCAGGAGCATGAAGTGTGACCGTAAACACGACTGGTTGTCGGTTCGATTCTCACTTGAGGAGTGGATATATTTAATATTTCTATTTCTTCGTTCTGGTATCGAGGCAAAGAGCAGCGTTAAGTTCCGCCACTTCACACGTTATGCCTCCGAATTTGGCGGAAAGTGGTGAATGGAGTGTCTTAACACTGAGTTCCCTCTGCCTACCCTGCAGTGTGCGGGATACAGCGTGAAGATAAAAAAAAATATCGTACTGAAGGCAGTAAAATTTATTATCTTTTAATATTTTTAATGGATTATTCGCACACATTAAATAGTGGCCTCTTATAAATCATATCATAAATTTTGAACGTAACGGGACTCAAATCCGCTATTCTTGGACATCGTGTAAGTGCTAGGACAATTTTGCCACATGATCTATCCCACTTTACGCCCAATTGCCTATGGTCCAATGGTATTGCGATTGTTTCAACTAATATTTGCCATTTCGAAAAAAAAACTTTATTTCTATCGTTACATATTTTTGACATTATGCTGGGTATAATAATTTAATGAAATAAAAATAAATAACATGTATTATAATATTTCTGTTTCGTGATTATTTATAATCGATTTTAAATCAGTTACGTACTATTATTTGACATAGTTTTAGTTTCCTTTTTCTGAAAAAATCATTACTTTAATTAATTGTAAATTGCAATTGAGTTATGTGGATTAAAACAAAAAAAAATGTATACTGGTGCATGCATCCATCTTCAACGATTATGCTTTAAGTTTTAGCTTTAAGTTTTAACCTGTGTAACACTTTTTCATGTATAATGTAATTATCAATGGTTCTAAATAAGTAAATAAATGAATATATGGAAAAAAATAGTAATTTAACACTATATTTGCTAATTACCTCTCAATTCCGAAGCATAAACTGTCCTGTAGCGGAAGTAAAAGCCCAAATCCAAAATTGTTCCCCACCAAATTAAAACTTATAACTAATATTAGCCGCTAACCCGAGATAGTTGTTCATCGTTACCCAAATATACATAGTAAGTGGTTGAGTAAACTCCTTCCTCGGTTAATTAAATATTAATTGACCATCTTGACCTTTGCTCTCTCTCAGTTATTAATTAATCAGTTTAGGTTCTGTGTAAACTTGCTTTAAATTAATCAAAAAATCTTTGATAACAGCTTCTAATTCGTTTACTTATAATTTCTTGAAATTAGAAATATCTTAGTTTAATTCTAAGTACATACAAGTTCTAATACAATTTGAAGAATAAAAAAAACTAAAAATATTCTTTTGCCATATCTCCAAAGTGACTGTCATTTTTCTATACAGTATGGATCATAAAAAAGATGTTTAGAAAAAGCATAAACATTTTGAACGCAGCGGGATTCGAAGCCGCGCCTCCTGGGAACCGTCCAGGCGTTCTGACCGCTAAGCCATGCGTTCTACTACCAGTTGCGTCGAAATTCTTACACATTTTTGTTGTTAGTCGATCTCTGAAGCGAGATTTTTGCTGTGTGCTTTGTGCATATGTATGCTCCTTAGAGTGTGTAGGACAAGAAAAAAAACATATATAAAATTAATATAAATTCATAGATGAACCAAAAATTACCAGACTTTACACATCACACTCCAAACAAGCAAAGCTGCGAGCTACAACTAGTATCCACAATAAAACATACTACAGGTGCATTTTAAATAAATTTCACAAAAATTTTCACCATGCCTCAAAAACATTTCCCACCTTCACTTTACCTATTTGTGTCAAAGAGAATCCCATTAACGTGAAATAACGCCTGTTCTATCCTCCAGCGACAATATGTTATCCGGTTGCCGCACAATGCATAGAAAATAGGCAGGCTTTTAACGCGCCCGCGTTGTAATAAATTTTAGTTTTTGACACCTCGCACTTTTGTATAAAATTATGTTGAGGTGTTTTTAATTTGATTGTTATAATACTTTTTAGTTTTAATACAAATTAATGTTATTTTTATTAAATAAATAATAAATTTCTAGATCTAGATCATATATTTATTATTTAAATTAGCAAGCATGAGGTCTGTCTATTTTATATTAACATTCACTGTTTGCGTATTAAAAAATCACTCAATTTTCCATTTTCACCTTAAAAGATGTCCTATGTGTTAAACTATACTTGACATTAACAAGCCAGTATTTTTTTGACACAATTGCCTTTCAATTGACATAAATGGGAAGCTAACACACAACTACGTTTTATGTATAATTAGATATTTTAACTGATCCATGACGGTATTTTTTTTTTAACAACTTATTACTTTTTACTTCTATACTAATAGATAACATCACATATTGTAATTATCTCATACATAGATCTACAATATATATTTTTTTACATAATAGGCCGTCGTAGCACACTGTGACAGCATCTAACTACAAATGAACAAATGATTGTGGGTTCGATTCCCGCTAGTAGGAATGATTATGATAGAATAAGTTTCAATTTGTGTGTGCGGTTCATTTCATTTCAATTCAAGGTGTGCGGGATACAGCGTGAATATAAAAAAAAATAAAAATAAAAAAATATATCAATTTTCTCTGTTACCTAAATAAAGTGCGGCGTTAAGTTCCGCTTATTTATAATCGATTTATGTCTTAAAGCGGAGAAGAGAGTGTCTTGACACCAGGTTCTCTTTGACTACCTAACTACGTACGACGAATTTAATACACTTCACCATCTTAAATACCCTTCTATAATATTTAATCTGAATAATAAACTGTACGTAGAAAATAATAATAATCAAGTAAAGTGAAACTTAAATATTTGTATGCATCCAGTACAGGAACCTGGAGAGTCCTTCATGCCCACTCCAAAGCCGGCACAAAGCGAAGCAAACATTCTCGGGATATTGTCATGTATTATACTCGTATACACAAGTGTATGACAGCGTGTGGCTTTTACTACGTTGAAATGTCGATTTTGTATAGCAAAATTAGTAATCGGAAGTTAGTATATGTTTTTTTTATTTTAAAAGTAAGTTTTTGTCTTATAAAGAAAGATTTATTTAATTTATACAAAGTGAAAAATATATTTTTATTATATAGACCTTTAAGTTGATTTTTTAGGGTTACTATATATTTTGTTTTATTTATTATATTTTTAATACGTAAAAGACTTATAAGACATATTTTTATAAATAGTACGGACTGAGAAAATTGAAATTTGGCACAATTACATTTTAATGGAAAAGAATTTAATAACATTTTATAAACACTACTTGTAAATAGATGTATACATTTATATAAAGTTACATACATGTTGATAAAGCAAAGCCATTTAACGCGTCAATTGGTTTTATTAGTTTATTTAAATATTCATCAATTTCACTGTCATAGTTTCTAATTTAAATAATGTAATCTCTTCCGAATTTGGGATGAAAATTCAACATTTGCAAAAGTAAAAGTAAGGAAAAGCTTTTTATTAGGATTTTATCTTTGTTTTTACCACTGTAATTTAATTATTAATATTTATATTATTTATTAACTGCTACACACAGAGACACAGAGTGTGCCTGTAAAGCGATTGGTTGTGGGTCCGACTCCCACTCGAGGGGTGGAAATATTTTTAATATTTCTATTTTCTTCGCTCTGGTGTCGAGGTAAAGCGCGGCGTTAAGTTCCGCCACGCTCCGACACACGTAATGTCTTCGAATTCGGCGGAAAGTGGGGAACGGAGTGTCATAACACTAGGTTTCCTCTGCCTACCCTACTATGTGAGGGATACAGCGTGAAGTTAAAAAAAAAAATCTAACTGCCACTATTACAGTTTTATGCTTTTTACCATATACCAGAATAGGCAGAGAGAATTTAATGTCACTCAGTTCTCCGTTTTCTCTTTCAAATTAAAGATATCGTATATTGAGTGGTGGACTTCAACATTGTGTTCGGTTTTATATATAATTATTGTCTCTCAGTGGGAATAGAACCTACAACTGCCACATTTACAATAACTACATTTACTTCAAATTAAAATAACTTACTATTTAAATAACATTATACACAAATTATCTACAAAAATGTATCTCAAAAGGAATTAAACCTTGACTTATATTTTGTAAGCATTTAAATTTTAAGCTCTCGTTAAAATTAGAATATGTAAAATAAAAGATATTAAAGTAAATATCTTGAAATCTCACACGATAAGTTCTCAACTCAGTGTCTTCATACAGTATAGATCGTAAAATGTAGACTGCTTTAGAGCTCACAGAATCCCAGGAATCCGTCTAAGATCAAAGTATTTTTGTAACTATTTTCAAATCTTAAATTTAAGATAATTTACTATTTATTTGCATTTCGTCATCAATAAATATGTCGTGTTTTAGCACAACTTAACAAGGACGGACGGTTTTTTATTCCTATGTTTTAAGTTTTAATTTGATTTTATAGTTTATATATGAAATATAATTAATTAATTTATGAAAAGTTTTTTTTATTATGAGTGCATAGTGTGTTAAGTGGCGGAACTTAACGTTGCGTTTGAACCCCACACCAGAACGAAGAAAATGGAAATATTAAATATTTTTTAATTCCTCGAGCGGGAATCAAACCCAAGACCAGTCGCGTTTACTATCATAATTATGTGTCACTGCGCCACCACTGGCCTCTACTGGCCTTAAAATTCGTCTTAATTTTACCATGATGGCATGCAGACAGTAACTAATAGCTTTACGTATTTTCAAGACATTCATTTTTCTATTTTCTTTTTTATTAACTCAACGCTGCTTTTTGTCTTCACTCAATCAAAGCGGGAAAATGAAAATAATTTTAATATAATCACTCTCTCAAGATGGTATCTAATCCACAACCAATTGCGTTTACCTTCCAGAGATGTCTCTTCTTCTGTACTAGATAATATGAATAATAAAAATATATATAAAATACGAAACATATTTTATAGTACAGTATATTTTTTACACGTTTTATATAGCACACCTAAAGGCAGTATACAAAAAGAACTAGTAAAGTATGGGATACCCTCTTATCTCAGTCCGTCGTGCATTGACACAAGCACGCCTTTCTATCTGCAAAACATTTCTTTTTATGAGCCAGATAAAACATGAATTTAACACACTCCTAAGGGCTATGTAATATTTAAAAAATACTTATAAATATGTAGCAGAAGATGATCGTTTTTATTATTTAATATTTATATCGTAAATGTTGTTTTTAAGATAATTCTTTAGAAAATATAAATTGAAACGTTGACTCAGATCCATATTAATATTATAATTCCGAAAGTCTATCAGTCTATCTGTTACGCTGTTACGGCTAATCTATCGACGTGATTAAATGGAATTTAAAATGAAAACAGGTGAAGATCCAGAATCAAACGAAGGTTTTTTTTTTTAAATCGACACCTAAAAGGGCAACACCTAAGGGGGAACTAATTTGAAATAAAAGTCTGCATACAAAGTTGCGTAATTACGTACACGAAGCTGTAAATCGCTAGTATTATTATAATTCTTCCTCCCACTCGTGTTCCATGGTACATGGCCTAAGAACAGTCTATATTCACGGGCTGAGTCACCGTTTCCCCTATTGCTCAGGATGTGAGAGAAGATCTGTGAAGTGTCTGAGAAGTGTTGAGCACTGGTTTCTGCCTGCCTAAGTGGTCAAACAGACATAGACACGTTATAAAGAAAAAAAATATTTTTTTACAGCTGTGCCCTCTGTGACTACCCTACAGGAAAAAATGATTTCCTGTAGGGTAGTCACAGAGGGCACAATCTGACTGCCCGTCAGAGAGAACATAGTGTCAAGACACTCTGTCCTTCACTTTCCACCCGAAATCAAGACATTTCATGTTGAGTGTCAGCCACTCAACACAAACTCAACGCTGCGCTTTATCTTTTGTACTAGAGCGCAGAAATAAATACTAAAATTTAATTCCCCATGTGGGATTCGAACTTATAACCAAAGCTTTACTGCCCGCGCCACAATTTAAACTTTACATATTTTTTATAAAAAAATTGACCTCTATAAGATATTTGAGAGTCATAAGTTTGCTTAGAGGTTATCATATGACGCACTCACTGGCTTACAGTAGACGAATATACTCGTATTAGGTCATTTGTCACCAAAAGGACACTTCGATTGGCTTGACAAATGTAAAGGATTTTTGCATATATCTTCTTTTTTATATAACGATCGAAATATGCATATTGTAGATACGTATATAAAAGTACTTATTAAGTTTTTTTTTTCTCTTTAATACATTTAATATGAAAAAAATATTGAACTTAAATAATCAGCGGAAAGACCATTGTGGCACAGCGGGACAAAATCAGATGACAAACACGATGATTGCGAATTTGATTGCCGTTGGAACGAAAGATAATATTTAAATTGTTCTCATTTCCTTGTTCTGGAAAGACAAAATGTGACAACATAAAAATTTCAGGCAAAATGTGTGAAACGGAGTGTCTGATCACTACAGTTGCCCCTATATACTATATTACACGGTAGAAAAGCATAAAAATGAAAACGATAGTTTAATAAGTAATCAATATAAATAATCTAATAAATAATTAACATAAGTAATTATTAATAATTCCCATACTCAGACAGTGACATAGGAGGTACGAGTGATTAAACAATATTTTGTAACATGTTCAGTCATAACATATATTAAACGATTAAAAATTCTACCAACAAAGCTTTTACTTACAAAATGAGTACTACGCCTTGAAAAAATCAACATTTTTCATCAAGAAAAATCCTCAGAATTTTTTACTATGTTTATAATTCTTAATGCATGTATAACATTTTAAGATATAATACAACTCATTCAAATAGACTTGTCTCATTGTCTTTACGAGGACCTCATTTGCAGGTGTCGTAAAACAAAAATAAAGATAATACTTGAACTCAATTCTATGGAAACGGTGATGAAATTCGTATCGTAAAATAAATAGTCTTGAGCCTTTATAGTGTCGTAAATTCTTGGGACACTCTTGTCAGATTGAAGCTGACACCGTATTTGGACATTTTAGGGATTTGCATTAAACCAGCTTTTATGTTTAAACAACAGTAGTAGAACAATGAACATCAAGATGTACGGATAATTGTATTGATTGTTCGTATGTTGGATAGGATTTGGATGTGAATTAATAAAAATGAGATTTTTTTATATACATTTATGTCTTAAAGGAATTCGGAAGACAAATCCTGGCTGGCCGCGATTAATGTAAGGTAGAAGAAAAATATCTATCTCCTGCATTTGAATGAGATACTAGAGAGAAAAAAATAATAGGTCATTGAGATCTCCACTTTTTATGACTTGGAGACATTGCGTTTTGAGTTACAGATGTTTTTATGAATAACACATTATTAATTAAAAAAATGTTCTTTTATTTGTAATATATGACAATACGCCTGAGTTGTATAAAGGCTTAACCTCTAAAATGAAGGAAGACCTAGAAAAGAAGTGTTAAATTTGTTAACACAAGTAACAACTATAAATATAACACCTAATAAAAATTATTGATACAAATTATTGATACAATATAATAAATATAAGTAAAATAAAAAGCATTTACAATTTTTGTTCCCATATCATTGAAGATAGATTCTAGAGAGAACTATGAAGCTCAACGCCGCCTTTTCTCCTCTCACTAGGGCGGAGAAATAAAACTAAATTTAATATAATAATTCCCTTAAGTGAGAACGGAACCCGTAATCGTCGCAGTCAGAAGTTTCCCCATTGCGCCACAATGGGTTCCATATAATAAGTAACATTTAACGTTTTTTCATTTTATCCTTTTATACAAAAATTCTAAGCCGATTTTAAAATTTATTCCTATAAAGTGAGCTACGGTTTTCCGAATAAATGCATATCGAATTTGTTTACATTTGGCAAAGCCGGACAGAGGGATGCTATACTCAGGCGTATATAGTAGTATAGTTGTTCAAATTTGAATAGTCAAATTTGAACAACTATACTAAGGCAATAATTTACTTTAGTAACATCTTTGTTGCAAGAAAATGTAGCTTCTATACAAAAAAATATTATTTATATTAATGAAAACTTCACCAAAATGCTTTATTTTGATGAAAGAACAGAACCAGAACTAATATTCTTCTAGTACTACGAGTACATGTACTACAGTACAGTAGAGTAGTCTTTGGTATAAGTATTGATTACAAATCAGTATAAAATTATACTAAATTCAAAGACAAAGAATTTCATATAAAATAAGAACGTGATAATTTACCACCGGTCCACCAAAGTTTATGTCTTATACCTGAGAAAAACTGGCACAAGAAACTCTAAAGTCAACAAATTGCAAAGACTGTGTAACCTATTCCAGAATGCGAACTTGTAACAAAATAAACTATAGTTGATTTAGAATACTTTCAGCCGATTATTTAATTAAAATATTACCACAAATATATAACTTTATTCAAAAATCTGACTTTACTATTAATTTATAAGCTTAACTAGTAAGTTAAAGCTGATTTTCTATATAAAAAAAAGAAGAAAAAATACTTTAATTAACAAAGTTTAAAGTAGTATAGATAAAAATCTTAAGAAACATACGTTTTATCGAATGGTACCGTGCTGTGTAAACATCCATTAAGGATCTTATAACTGTGGTCTGACTGTAAGCGGGATGTTCCACTTTCTTAATTGTTAATAATAATATATATTTTTTTATTTCGTATTATATTATTAAGAGACCATCGTGGCGCATATGGACAGCAACTGACTGTAAATGCGGTGATTGTAGGTTCGATTTTCATTTGAGAAAATAATTATACTTATATTATTTTCATTGCCCCGCTCCGCTACATTGGACAAAGCGCGGCGATAATTTCCTTCACTTAACAGGCAATAAGACATTTAAAGAAAACGTATAAAAATTTGAACGCAGCGGGATTCGAACCCGCGCCTCCTGGATACCGTTCAGGCGCTCTCACCACTGAGCATGAATATTTTTAGTGGTGAGAGCGCCTGAACGGTATTCAGGAGGCGCGGGTTCGAATCCCGCTGCGTTCAAATTTTTATACGTTTTCTTTGAATGTCTTATTGCCTGTTAAGTGAAGGAAATTATCGCCGCGCTTTGTCCAATGTAGCGGAGCGGGGCAATGAAAATAATATAAGTATAATTATTTTCTCAAATGAAAATCGAACCTACAATCACCGCATTTAAAGTCAGTTGCTGTCCATATGCGCCACGATGGCCTCTTAATAATATAATACGAAATAAAAAAAAATATATTATTATTAACAATTAAGAAAGTGGAACATCCCGCTTACAGTCAGACCACAGTTATAAGATCCTTAATGGATGTTTACACAGCACGGTACCATTCGATAAAACGTATGTTTCTTAAGATTTTTATCTATACTACTTTAAACTTTGTTAATTAAAGTATTTTTTCCTTTTTTTTATATAGAAAAAAAACAGCTTTAACTTACTAGTTAAGCTTATAAATTAATAGTAAAGTCAGATTTTTGAATAAAGTTATATATTTGTGGTAATAATTTAATTAGATAATTGGCTGAAAAAGAAACCAACTATAGTTTCTTTTGTTACAGGTTAACATTCTGGAATATATTACACATTCTTTGCAATTTGTTGACTTTAGAGTTTCTTGTGCCAGTTTTTCTCAGGTATAAGACATTAATTTTGGTAGACCAGTGGTAAATATTATGTTCTTATTTTATATGATTTTTTTTGTCTTTGAATTTAGTACAATTTTATACTGATTTGTAATCAATACTTATACCAAAGACTACTCTACTGTACTGTAGTACATGTACTCGTAGTACTAGAAGAATATTAGTTCTGGTTCTGTTCTTTCATCAAAATAAAGCATTTTGGTGTCTTTTTTATTAATATGAATAATATTTTTTTGTATAAAAGCTACATTTTCTTGCAACAAAGATGTTGCTGAAGTAAATTATTGCCTTAGTATAGTTGTTCAAATTTGAATAGAAGTATAGCATCCCTCTGTCCGGCTTTGCCAAATGTAAACAAATTCGATATGCATTTATTCGGAAAACCGTAGCTCACTTTATAGGAATAAATTTTAAAATCGGTTTAGAATTTTTGTATAAAAGGATAAAATGAAATAACGTTAAATGTTACTTATTATATGGAACCCATTGTGGCGCAATGGGGAAACTTCTGACTGCGACGATTACGGGTTCCGTTCTCACTTAAGGGAATTATTATATTAAATTTAGTTTTATTTCTCCGCCCTAGTGAGAGGAGAAAAGGCGGCGTTGAGCTTCATAGTTCTATCCTCTATCTATCCTTAATTATATGGGGACAAAAATTGTAAATGCTTTTTATTTTACTTATATTTATTGTATACTGCTTTGTATCAATAATTCTTATTAGGTGTTATATTTATAGTTGTTACTTGTGTAAAATTTGAGTCTTCCTTCACTTTAGAGGTTAAGCCTTTATACAGACTTAGGCTTATTTTCATATATTACAAGTGAAAGAACATTTTTTTAATTAATAATGTGTTATTCATAAAAACATCTGGAACTCGAAACGCAATGTCTCCAAGTCATAAAAAGTGGAGATCTCAATGACCTATTATTTTTTTCTCTCTAGTATCTCATTCAAATGCAGGAGATAGATATTTTTCTTCTACCTTACATTAATCGCGGCCTAGCCAGGATTTGTCTTCCGAATTCCTTTAAGACATAAATGTATATAAAAAAATCTCATTTTTATTAATTCACATCCAAATCCTATCCAACATACGAACAATCGATACAATTATCCGTACATCTTGATGTTCATTGTTCTACTACTGTTGTTTAAACATAAAAGCTGGTTTAATGCAAATCCCTAAAATGTCCAAATACGGTGTCAGCTTCAATCTGACAAGAGTGTCCCAAGAATTTACGACACTATAAAGGCTCAAGACTATTTATTTTACGATACGAATTTCATCACCGTTTCCATAGAATTGAGTTCAAGTATTATCTTTATTTTTGTTTTACGACACCTGCAAATGAGGTCCTCGTAAAGACAATGAGACAAGTCTATTTGAATGAGTTGTATTATATCTTAAAATGTTATACATGCATTAAGAATTATAAACATAGTAAAAAATTCTGAGGATTTTTCTTGATGAAAAATGTTGATTTTTTCAAGGCGTAGTACTTATTTTATAAGTAAAAGCTTTGTTGGTAGAATTTTTAATCGTTTAATATATGTTATGACTGAACATGTTACAAAATATTGTTATATCACTCGTACCTCCTATGTCACTGTCTGAGTATGGGAATTATTAATAATTATTTATGTTAGTTAATTATTAGATTATTAATATTGGTTACTTATTAAGCTTTCGTTTTCAGTTTTATGATTTTCTACCGTGTAACATAGTATATAGGGACAACTGTGGTGATCAGACACTCCGTTTTACACATTTCGTCTGAAATCCTTATGTTGTCACACTTTGTCTTTCCAGAACAAGGAAATGAGAACAATTTAAATATATAAATCGTTCCAACGGCGATCGAATTCGCAATCATCGTGTTTGCCATCTGATTTTGTCCCGCTGTGCCACAATGATCTTGTCGCTAATTACTTAAGTTCATTATTTTTTTCATATTAAATGTATTAAAGAGAAAACTAAAACTTAATAAGTACTTTTATATACGTATCTACAATATGCATATTTCGATCGTTATATAAAAAAGAAGATATATGCAAAAATCCTTTACATTTGTCAAGCCAATCGAAGTGTCCTTTTGGTGACAAATGACCTAATATATTCGTCTACTGTAAGCCAGTGAGTGCGTCATATGATAACCTCTAAGCAAACTTATGACTCTCAAATATCTTATAGAGGTCACTTTTTTAATAAAAATTTGTAAAGTTTAAATTGTGGCGTAAGCAGTAAAACGTTGGTACTAAGTTCGATTCCTACTTGGAGAATGATTAAGTATTTATTTCTGCGCTCTAGTACAAAAGACAAATCGCAGCGTTGAGTTCAGCCACTCAATATGAAATGTCTTGATTTCGGGTGCAAAGTGAAAGACAGGGTGACTTGACACTATGTTCTCTATGACGGGCAGTCAGATTGTGCCCTCTGTGACTACCGTACAGGAAAAAATGAAGCTGTAAAAAAATATTTCTTTTCTTTATAACGTGTCTATGTCTATTTGACAACGTAGGCAGTCAGAAACCAGTGCTCAACACTTATTAGGCACTTCACAGATCTTCTCTCACAACCTGAGCAATAGGGGAAACGGTGACTCAGCCCGTGAATATTGACTGTTCTTAGGCCATGTACCATGGAAGATGAGTGGGAGAAAGAATTATATTAATACTACTCAATTTTGTATGCATACTTTCATTCCAAGTTAGTTCCCCCTTAGTTGTTGCCCTTTAGGTGTTGATTTAAAAAAAATCCTTCGTTTGACTCTGGATCTTGACCTGTTTTCATTTTAAATTCTATTTAAATCGGGTCGATAGATTAGTTATAAAAGCGTATCGGGTAGACTGATAGACTTTCAGATATATAATATTAATATGGATCTGAGTCAACGTTTCAATATATACTTTCTAAAAAATATCCTTGAAACAACATTTACGATATAAATATTAAATAATAAAAACGATCATCTTGTGCTACATATTTATAAGTATTTTTTTTAAATATTACATAGCCCTTAGGAGTGTGTTAAATTCATGTTTT
This sequence comes from Dryas iulia moderata, assembly GCA_019049465.1. Lineage (NCBI taxonomy): Eukaryota > Metazoa > Arthropoda > Insecta > Lepidoptera > Nymphalidae > Dryas > Dryas iulia. The sequence goes on from CM032428.1 coordinate 3,262,890, forward strand.
ATCTGGCTCATAAAAAGAAATGTTTTGCAGATAGAAAGGCTTGCTTGTGTCAATGCACGACGGACTGAGATAAGAGGGTATCCCATACTTTACTAGTTCTTTTTGTATACTGCCTTTAGGTGTGCTATATAAAACGTGTAAAAATGTACTATAATATAAAATATGTTTCGTATTTTATATATTTTTTTATTATTCATATTATCTAGTACAGAAGAAGAGACATCTCTGGAAGGTAAACGCAATTGGTTGTGGATTAGATACCGATGTGGATAGATATCTTGAGAGAGTGTTTATATCAAAATTATTTTCCTTTTCCCGCTTTGATTTAGCGAAGACAAAAAGCGGCGTTGAGTTCCGTCATTCAACACTTTGCTTTGATTTCAAAAGAAAAATAGAAAAATGAATGTCTTGAAAATCCGTAAAGGTATTAGTTACTGTCTGCATGCCATCATAGTGCAATTAAGACGAATTCAAATACTAAGGGCAATAGAGACCAGTCGTGGCGCAGTGGCACATAATTATGATAGTAAATACGACTGGTCGTGAGTTCGATTCCCACTCGAGGAATTAAAAAATATTTAATATTTTCATTTTCTTCGCTCTGGTGTCGAGTTAAAACGCGTCGTTAAGTTTCACCACTGAATACGCAATCCCTCCAGAATAAAAAAAACTTTTCATAAATTAATTAATTATATTTCATATATAAACTATAAAATTAAATTAAAACTTAAATCATAGGAATAAAAAACAATAAAAATAAGTCCGTTCTTGTTAAGTTGTGCTAAAACATGACATTGCAAATAAATAGTAAATTATTTTAAATTTAAGATTTGAACATAGTTACAAAAACACTTTGATCTTAGACGGATTCCTGGGATTCTGTGAGCTCTAAAGCAGTCTACATTTTACGATCTATACTGTATGAAGACACTGAGTTGAGAACTTATCGTGTTATATTGTGAGATTTCAAGATATTTACTTTAATATCTTTTATTTTACATATTCTAATTTTAACGAGAGCTTAAAATTTAAATGCTTACAAAATATATAAGTAAAGGTTTAAATTCCTTTTGAGATACATTTTTGTGGATAATTTGTGTACAATGTTATTAAATAGTAAGTTATTTTAATTTGAAGTTAATGTGGTGCAGAAATAGCAGTGATTGTAAATGTGGCAGTTGTAGGTTACGCTCCGCTACATTGGACAAAGCGCGGCGATAATTTCCTTCACTTAACAGGCAATGAGACATTTAAAGAAAACGTATAAAAATTTGAACGCAGCGGGATTCGAACCCGCGCCTCCTGAATACCGTTCAGGCGCTCTCACCACTAAAAATATTCATGCTCAGTGGTGAGAGCGCCTGAACGGTATTCAGGAGGCGCGGTTTCGAATCCCGCTGCCTTCAAATTTTTATACGTTTTCTTTAAATGTCTTTTTCAATTTTCCTAAGTGTGGAATAACACTTTAAAAATGTTTAAAAGTAACAGGCAATATCTTGATTTAGGTCGAAAAGTGTAGAGCTTAGTGTATTAACACTAGCCTTGACTACCTACTTCTGCTAAAAAAATTGTAGCTGCTTTTTATATCCAATTTTAAATCGCTAACACTCACACCACTTCACACCATGTCCAAGACAAATTCCTTAACGTGCCTAATTGTGCTAACATTTACTCCCCTAATCACGTACAATGGATGGCCTCAGCTATAAATAAACTGAAAGCACCATCTCTCTGGATATAGCCTTTACTCGTATAAATTACTTGCGATTGTTTTTATCTTTCTCAGTATAGAAAAAGTTCTTTCAGCGTTCGTCGCGATAAATAGTATCAGAAGCTACTTGTCTCATTTTCAACTTCTATTTCAATAGCCTTCTACTGAATTAGTCTATTTTCTATTTTATTAAGTCGTTTCGAGTAATCTATTTTGCATTTAGATTGCATTGAATGATATTCCTTTTGCGATGTTTCTTGAAATGTTTCTCTTATTTTGATAAATAGTAATGAATATTTTTATAGAATTGGATAAAATGCTTTTAACAAATCTTGACATGTTTTAAATTGATGTTGTATGTTTGAGTGCCAGCTACATTTTTTTGACCACCCGATTGTAAGTGGTTAACTTAGCCCATGAATATCTACAACATTCGACGTCTCACATGGGTGGAGAGGGTTTCCGCTGGGTTTTAGTGGGTAGTGTCGGACTTGTCGATAAGTCCCACAGTATCATTCGTACGTATGGTAGTTCTGCCTGTCATACGTACGAATGGTCTGCGTAAACTGCATTTCCCAGCGTTAAAAAAAAAAAAAAACGCGTGAATATCTACAACATTCCAGAAGGGAAGGAGAGGATGTTTGAGAATAAAGAGAGCTAGCTTGTTATGTCATTTACCTAGAACATGTGATCAAATATTTTGAAAATTATATTCTTAACTTATCCCCCAACGGGTAGTATGGGAAATATGTAATGAATAAATGTTTTTAACTATACGACAGGGGACTGAACTTATTATCGTATAGAAGCAGCTTCACTCTTTAACCTGCATAACAGTGTCGTTGGAGAATATCTAGTGTTAAAACACTCCGTTCTTTACTTGTCCGAAATCGACAATGCGTGTTGAGTAGCGAAATTCAACGCCACGTTTTGTCTTATTACACAGAATTTTTTATCTATATCTATATCTATATCTCTATATATAATAAAAGAGTAGAAAAGTCAATTCTGTACATGAAAAATTTTAGAAAAATTTTAATTGGGTGCGTTAATATATCGATAACAGAGGCCAAAAATCCACTCAGTAGAATTTTTGTCTATCTGTCTGTCTGTCTGTCTGTCTGTCTGTCTGTCTGTTAATTTGTTCGTCAATCACGCAAAAACTACTGGATAGAAATGAATGAATTTTTGTATAATGATAGCTTATAGTCCAAAGGTACATATAGGATAGTTTTTATCCCGGATTTCCATGTAGTTTTTTTGGAAAAAATAAAAAACCGATATAAGTAAATTATTTGTATACTGATATCTACCAGGTAGAATTTAATGATTTTTTGTATGGAGTTAGCTAAGAGGTTAGAGCAACATATGAGATAGTTTTCATCCCGGTATTCCATACAACTCCCGCGGAAAAATAAAATTAAAAAAAAAACATTCAAATTATGTCGATAGTTCACGAGTGAAGCTAAATTTGTTTCAATATAACTAATTAATTATAAAATAAAATAAACATAACATTTATTAAATATACATTTGACCGGTCTATAAAACTTTATATAATCTATATATTTATATAATCTATATGACAACAGATGTCACTACGTTTTCTGCAACGGGTAGCGCCATTTGTTATTATATAGTTGACATTGTATTAGACATATCCGCACTCATTAAAATTATTATTATAAAAATGCAAAAATCTGTATCTCTTCTATTTGTTATGTTTTGACGGGAATTCGTAAAGAAGATTGTTGAAGATGCAGGGTCATATAGGCTACTTTATAAAAAATCAAACCCTTGGAAGTTGAAACAGTGGATGAAACTTATGTATGTTTAGTATATAGTGAGAATGAAAGATCTAAACTCCTTGACTGAAATGAATAAATTTTCTCAGGAAAATAGTTAATGAGGCAAGGTCAAACATAGGCTATCTGTCTTTTTTTTAAAATTACCCTGGTATTCAAAACAGTTCCCGCAGAAAAGTAATAAACTGGCAAAGTCAAATTGCATTGATTATTTGCAAGTAAAGCTATTTTTTAATATCAATAAGTAACACAATTGTAAAATAAAAAGTGTAAAGTTTATTTAAGATATTATGACCGGTTTATAATACTATATACCAGATGATATATATGTACGAAATCTACTATCATATGATAGCAGATTTCGTACGTTTTCTTACTAGAACAGTTATCGCTATATGTTATCAAATAATATAGACATTGCACTAAATGTATCGATGATTTTCTCATGAACATAATTAGTGACGAAAGTCAAATATAGACTACCCTCCTTTTACAAAAAAAAACCAATCCCAAAGAGGCAATAGAGGATGAAAGTGGTAGTTCACGTGGCGAAGCCGCGAGCGGGTCGCTAGTATATAATAAAAGAGTAGAAATGTGAATTCTGTACATGAAAAATTTCTGAAAAATTTTAATTGGGTATGTTAATATATCGATAACAGAGGCGAAAAAACCACTCAGTAGAATTTTTGTCTGTCTGTCTGTCTGTCTGTCTGTCTGTTAATTTGTTCGCCAATCACGCAAAAACTACTGGATAGAAATGAATGAATTTTGGTATAGTGATAGCTTATAGTCCAAAGGTACATATAGGATAGTTTTTATCCCGGTTTTCCATGTAGTTTTTTTTGGAAAAAATAAAAAACCGATATAAGTAAATCATTTATATACTGATATCTACCGGGTATAAATTAATGAATTTTTGTAGTGTTGAGTTAGTTTAAAAGTTAGAGCAACATGGGATAGTTTTCATCCTGGTATTCAACACAACTCCCGCAGAAAAATAAATTTAAAAAAAAAATATTCAAATTATGTTCATAGTTCACGAGTGAAGCTTATTTATTTTAATATCACTAATTAAAATAATTATAAAATAAAATAAGCATAACATTTATTAAAGATACACTTGACCGGTCTATAAAATTTTATATAATCTATATGACAGCAGATGTCACTACGTTTTCTGGAACGGGTAGCCATCTGTTATTATATAGTTGACATTGTATTAGATATATCCGTACTCATTCATATTATTACTATAAAAATGCAAAAATCTGTATCTCCTCCACCTGTTATGTGTCACGGGTAATATACTGGCCCGATTTAGATGAAATTCGTAAAGAAGATTGTGGAAGACGCAGGGTCAAATGTATGTACTTTTTAAAAAATCAAACCTTAGGAGGTTGACACAGTGGATGAAACTTATGTATGTTTAGTATATAGTGAAAAAGAAAGATCTAAACTCCTTGACTGAAATGAATGAATTTCCTCAGAAATATAGTTAATGAGGCAATGTCAAACATAGGCTATCTTTTTAAAAAATACATTAAAATCAAAACCATAACCTGATTTATGTCTAAAACAATGTTTTTCTTTGTCACAGCTTAGAAACCAAAGTTTAGATTCCTCCAAACTAAAACCGTAAACCCCCAAGCTACAACAACTATTGTTGTTAATGCTCAGTAACTAGTGCAAGTGTTAGTTCAAAGCAAACAATTCAATGTGACAAGACGCAATAATTTCAACTAACCGCATACCAGCCCGCAAATGGTACGCACCTAAATTGGATAGAACAGTGTTTCTCAAAGTTATTGTTCGACTTACCCCACTGTTTGATACGTAAAAAATTCAGATTACAGTCAAAGCCTTGAAAAAAATACCTACAAATAAGTATATTATTAAAAGATAAAACAAAAAAATAATAGATACAAAACATATACGTCTGTCGTGGCGCAGGAGCAGTGGCACAAACAGTGGCCGGATTTTGGATCAATTCCCACTCGAAGAATGGATTTTTTTATTTATTACACGCAATGACTCCAGAATTGAGCGGGAAATGGGGAACGATCTTAACAGCAGGTTTCCTCTGCCTACCTTTCTATATGCGGAATACAGCGTGAAGCTAAAAAATAAAATATAATTATGTTTAGCTTTACATAGAACAAACAAGATGTATTATCGTCTCGTTGATCGAGTGGTTGCAAGTGGTCACAGGTTCGATCAGTTAGCAAGTACAAAGCAGTACGCCATTGCGTATTATGTATGTATTTATTATAATTTAACATTTTTTTATTAATCATTTAATCATTGGCGAATTCCCAATGGTTAGCATAGCTTTGAGAAACCATGGAATAGAACTATCGTAGCGATACTTGTCCTAGCGTCTATAGTTAGATATGTAATGAAAGCCATCGAGGCGCAGTTGTTACAAAATTGACTATATCTCATGATTGTAAGTTCAAATTTTACTTGGAAAAATGATTATATTTTTAAAAGTTTTGTTTGTTTGGTTCACTAACACATTTTTTAGCATTAAGTTTTAATGACTGACACGATATGCCCTAAAAGGTCAATAAATTAATTATAAAAACTACAGCAGACGCGTATTACAAATGAATATATACTTTTGTCGGTTATTTTATTTTCAGTTTAAAAATGTTATATTTGAAAGTATGAATAGTAATATAAATATGAAAGAATGAAATGATTGAAAGAGAGTGATATACAAGGTCTACTCTGCTCGCATATAGTTAATCTTACACATCGTTTAATAAAATCCATACATCACAAATTAATACAAAAATCATATCATAAAAATAAAATAACAGAAATAAACATATATCTCCAAGAGTCAATAACATAGCCATTTTATTATATTTAATATTCTCAACAACTTTACACATCCAAACCTCCTTCAATTTCAGGTACATGATAATATGTACAGAGAATTTCTACAATTACCACACATTATAATCTCAGAAAGTTTTACAAACAAACAGATATAAACAATAAATATTTCAGTAGAAACATATAAATATACATATACAATTATGCCATTGTTGTATCGTACAATACAAAAGTTTCTAACTTTATATCACGATATTACTCATATACGTACGTCTGTATACAAAAGCTGGAACTCTAACAATGTTTTGTATTGTAAATTGCGCTGAGAACTCTTCAGGCTGATTCTCAATATTACCATAATCCTGACTTTTGTTAAAATTAGGATTGTATTCCACTGGGTGAAGCTAGTAAAAGCTATATAACAGCGATAAATTAAACATAAAGCTTCTGATTGACTTTTTTGTGGGTTCTAATTTGTGGATTTGGGGAGAAAGTTAGAATTTATAATACTAGTTTCATTATTATTATGTCATGTTACTCGTAGATTTGGCCATCTACAAAGTAAATTTGAAGTTATGGACAGCGAAATAGATATTAGAACGAATGAAAATAAGAAAACCGAAGATATAGACTTAACAGAACAAAGTAATATAAGAAATTATTTATTTTACAGTTTCATTTTAGTAGTGTAGGTAGAAAGAGCCTAGAGTCAAGTCACTTCGGTCTCCTCTCTCCCTCTGAAATCGAGATATTGTAGGTTAAACGCCGTTTTTGTCTTGTTACCAAAGCGGAGTAGGAATATACTCATTATGGCCTATGTACTTATTATGGTTTGATATTTACTATAAATTAGTACTATGTATGAATAAGAACTTTACATGAATACCAGAGTATTTTAAAATACACATATTTTTTTTTAGCTTCACGCTGTAGTCCGCATACAGCAGGGTAGGCAGAGGGAACCTAGTGTTAAGACACTCCGTTCCCCACTTTCCGCCGAATTTGGAGGCTTTCGTGTTAAGTGGCGGAACTTAACGCAGCGTTTTTTCGCCGCCTCGACACCAGAGCGAAGAAAATGGAAGTACACTCCTCGAGTGGAAATCGAACCCACAACCAGTCGTTTACAGTCACACGCTACACATAATAACTACACATAATAAATACGGGAAATAATTAAAGGAATTAAAGATTAAAAATTTAGATTTTGCTGGAGACGAAATAAAAAAAATATTTATTTTTATAGCTTCATATAGCATTATAAAAGATTCAAGTGAAAATTCGGACTAGACACAGAACAATTGTTGAACAAACATCTGTACGGTATACAAGTAAAATGAAAACAAAGCTACAGGTGCATCGCGTATTGAAATTTTATGAGAAATTGCGCGATTTTTCACAATAGGAACGGAAATGAAGGTACATACATGAATATGTATCATATGCATATATATGTCTTTAAATATTGAAGTGTTAAATATTGTTTTTCTTTTTTATTTATTGTTAATAAAGTATTCTCTGGCCAGTCGTGGCCCAGTGGCACAAGCGTGCGACTGTAAACGACTGGTTGTGGGTTTGATTCCCACTCGAGGAGTGGAAATATTTAATATTTCCATTTTTTTCGCTCTGGTGTCGAGGTAAAGCGCGGCGTTAAGTTCCACCATTTAACACGCAATGCCCCCGATTTCGGCAGAAAGTGAGGAACGGAGTGTCTTAACACTAGGTTCCCTGTGCCTTCCCTGCTGTGAGCGGGATACAGCGTGAAGCTAAAAAAAAAAAAAATATTCTCTCTTGTTAAACGATTGTTCGTAGAAGTAATCATTGGCTAGCAGAATATTTAAAAAAAATTGTACTTAATAATCAATACAAAAATAAATAAATAAGTGTATATGAAATTCTATGTACCTCCAGGTACATCTAATTTCGTATACACATGACTTAATGGCCAAAGTACTTGGAAGGTTTTCCGGAAGCGCAGGTTTCAGTCTTATTGCGGTCACGTTTTTTAATTTGTAATATATGTTTTTCACATGTTAAATATGTTAAATGGTAACTTTATTCGTAAGTTTTGTACATTTCAATAACATTGTTCTATTTCTCGCATAGCAGGCCTTCTTTTTCACCTCCGAATGCAAATCATAATGTTTTTAATAACTGAACTTAACGCCGCGCTTTATCAAACAAATAAATTAGAGAAATAGTTATAATAGAATACATATTTACAAATAATTATAGTTCTGAAAACAAAAGACACATAAGAATGTATGAAATTATACTCGCTTTATCCCTAGCGGGTTAGTCAGAATAACTATGAAATTAGCATTGATTGCGAAAGGCTTTGTGGTTGTAACATTAATTTCTTTGCATTTAAAGGAGACTAGAAGTCTTAGTTTCGCTTCTTTGCTAAGAATAGAACAATACCTCGTTATAGTAATTGTAGTGTAGTCGTGTACTTTCTACATTTTGCTGAATTAATAGAATATATTTTCTAGGGCTAAGACACCCCGTTTTCTATTAAAAAGGCATTTCAGCAGATAAGATAAATGTCAAAAGTTTTTAAGATATTTAAACTTCTCCAATTGAAAATCGAACCTAGATTTCATACGCTTATCGTCAGGTATTTCTTAACCATGTCACAATACTGTCAGACTTTTAAAGCTTTTAAGACAAGAAAAGTCAATTTAAATGTTATTATAATAACATCATGGTTTCTTGTATCAGCGTCTGACTGCGAAGACAATTGATAATAATAGCTTCACGCTATATCCCGCACACAGCAGGGTAGGCAGAGGGAACCTAGTGTTAGAACACTCCGTTCCCCACTTTCCGCCGAATTCGGAGGCTTGCGTGTTAAGTGGCGGAACTTAACGCCGCGCTTTACCTCGACACCAGAGCGAAGAAAATGGAAATATAATTTCCACTCCTCGAGTGGGAATCGAACCCACAACCAGTCGTTTACAGTCACACTCTTGTGCCACTGGGCCACGACTGGCCACAGTGAACTGAACTGAAGACAATTGATTAATTGATTATGGGTCTATCATCCCCACTCGGTAAAATGACAGTGTACATTTTTTTTTCATTGCGGTATTCAGTGCAGATAAATTGAGTATTGGGTGTCTTGTCACTACGTTCTCACTGACTTTACTGCGAGAAAAGCTGCCGTTTTTAATAAAAATATCATTTATAAATATCCCTCACGTTACCCACTTTCCTCCAAATACGGAGGTATTGCGTGTTAAGTGTTGGAACTTAACGCCGCGCTTTATTGACACCAGAGCGAAGAAAATGGAAATGTTAAATATTTCCACTCCTCGAGTGAGAATCGAACCTATAACCAGTCGCTTTACAGTCATACTATGTACCACTGCGCCACGACTGGCCCCAATGATATTATTATTATTACTACTAATTAATATTATAAATATTTAGAAATTTCATTACAAAATTTGTTACTCCAAGCTCGTCTCATACGTTCTTGCCAAAACTTAGACACCTATTCAGCAAAATTAACATAATCCGTAATTTTGCTAAAATTATTCACATGAATACAGCGACACTGTCGTACTCGTAAGCTAGGCGAGGCAGCCACAGGTTGTCTTTTTGTCGACTTGGAATTTAATATCGTTTGTATGTACCTACTCTTACATATGTACATATAGCAGTTTCTGGGACTTTGAATATTTTAGTAAATAACAGTTGAGTTGTGGATATAAAGTAGAATATTATGCACGGCGTTCAGTTCCGCCACGTAATGCCACCAGAGTTCGGCGGATAGTGGAGAACGGAGTATCTTAACACTAAATTTCGGGATACAGCGTGAAGCTAGAAAAAAATGTAGCCTATATGGAATAAATACTTATATGTTTTTTTGTATAGGCTAGGCAGAGTAAACCTAGTGTTAAGACACTCTGTTCTTCAATTTTCATATAAACTTGTGAAATTGTGTGTTAGTTGACAGAGGTCAATGTCACGTTTTGTCTTACTGGAGCAGAGAAGTGTAATAGTAAGTAGTTAACTTATATTTTTTGATAATCTGTTAAGTGATTTTTTTTATTAGTTTTTATAATTATTCTGAAAATAGTCTTGTATTCATTTATATTTAATACAAAAATATTTCATAGTTTAAGACGATTAACATTCCTTTCAAAATTTAAGCTTAAAAGTTTAAAATTTGAACTAACGAACTACGAGTATGTAGTTGTTATATCCATGCATGTAATAGAATATTACATTTTTTGATATAGTTTCTTGTTAAAGTTATGTAACTTCAACTGTTTACTGTAAATGCTGATTAGAAATTGAAGCTTTCTACAAAAAACATAAGATTAACAAAAAACACAAAGGATTTTTTTTTATGTTATTATATAGTTATTGGTTGTGGGGTTGATTCCCGCTCGAGGTATTTTTTAATTTGTTTTTCATTTCTCTGCTCTAGTACCTGAGACAAAGTAGAACGTTGAGTTTTGCCTTTTAACACGCAATGTCTATTTTATATGGGGAGGTTGATAATGGAGTGCCTTGAGATTCTCTCTGACTATCCCTGCCATACGGTAAAAAGCTGCTTTTTTATTTCATTTTTGTTTTATTAGGACATTCTACATGTTGCCAAAATAATCATCAAAAAAATCTAGAACAGAATAGTTGCCTGTTGTAGAGAACTAGGGCAATGCTAGTATTACATTTTGTAATTTGGTACATAAGAAACAAGAAACAATATAGTAGCTTAGTGTTAAACAAGAAATAATTGTACTGTCCTTAATCAGAAGTTCAAGTCTTGCCTTTTGTTCTTATTACGTATCAACCTTTATACGCAAGTAGTTGCTATCTTGTATATTTTTTTCAACTTTTTCTCTTGTACAGTAGATTAGTCAGAGAGAACCTAGTGATCAGACATTTCGTTCTCCAATTTCAGACCAAATTCGATATATTGCATGTAAAGTAGCAAAAAGAGAAATGAAAAAAAAAAGATAATATATTCATTTTACCAAGTTGGAATCGAACCTAAAATCATCGTGAATACAATCAATACACTGCACTACAATGACCTCTTACTATCATATATTTCTTTATAAAATAAATATAATATAAAAAGAAAATAAATAATAAACTAAAATAAAATTAATAAAGGTTTAAAAAATATTGTTCTTCACCTTTAAAATTTGTACTAATAATTTATGAGCATAAATTACAACTGCTGAATTAGAAAATCTGTAAAATCATATCATGATTAATAAGCAATATGCATATATTATGTAAATTAAATTATAAATGCAAATATCTTTATTATCGGATTATATTTTAAAATTATAATATATTTAATATTTATATTAAAATAACAACAAGTGGGTTGTGGCCAGTCGTGGCCCAGTGGCACAAGCGTGTGACTGTAAACGACTGGTTGCGGGTTCGATTCCCACTCGTGGAGTGGAAATGATATTTCCATTTTCTTCGCTCTGGTGTCGAGGTAAAGTGCGGCGTTAAGTTCCGCCACTTAACACGCAAGCCTCAGAATTTGGCGGAAAGTGGGGAACAGAGTGTCTTAACACTAGGTTCCCTCTGCCTACCCTGTTGTGTGCGGGATATAGCGTGAAGCTAAAAAAAAATATATATGTAATAAACGTTAGGTTAGAGATATGTAGGTATGTCTAAACACATCTCTGTATATCTTTGTTTATATTTTAAATAATTTTCATTTCTACGCTATGGCAAGATAAAACGCGGCGTTAAGTTCTGCCACTTAACACACAATTCTTAGAATACGGGAGGAAAGTAAAGAACCAAGTGCCCTAAGTTCTCTTTAACTACCCTGCTATTCACAAAAAAGCGTGAAGCTAAAAAAAGCTCGCGGCTTCGCCGCGTGATCTACATGGCTCTTTCGGTATATTGCAACCCTCGGTGGCCGATTTTTGAAAAATAAAGTAGCCTATGTTTAACCTTGGATTATCGACTATATATATGCCAAAATTCATCACAATCGGTCAAGCGGTGTAGATTTTTCATATAAACTTTCGTCACCTATTTAAACCCTTTAAAGGTTGATTTTTAGAAAAACTAAGTAGCCTATGTTAGATCCAGTCAATTTTACTACTTTCATTCTAAACATCCATCCAAATCGGACCAGTAGATTAGCCGTGAAAACGTGACAGACAAACACACAGACATTCGCATTTATAAGTATGGATGTCTACTGTATTCTCTATTGGCTTTGTGTGCAATAAAGAGTTTCTATCTATCTATAATAATTTTAATAATATAATATTTTTACCACAATAAAATAAATTTTAATATGATATTTTTACCATTTTTCATAATCCACCTCCGATACCTAATAGGGCCAACACTAGGAAGACGTCCTTAGTGTCTGATTGTGGCAGTGAATTACTCGCTAACAGCGCGCCACTAATTGGTAACAGTAACGTTGTATCTAAAAGTGCTGCGGATTAAAGAGAAATGGACTGAAATCGTATTAAGGGCTGTGACAGGAAATAATATTTGAAATATATATAATGATAAATCTAGGCTATTGTAGATCAGTGGTAAAATGATTGTCTGTATATACGATGGTTGTGGAATCGATCCCCTCTCGGAGAAAAGAGTATATAATTTTCACTCTAGAAAGTTAAGGCACCGCGTTCGGTTATGATACTTAATACACTATGACTCTGAATTGGGCGGAATATGGAGTAGTATGTTTTTACCACATTATTTCCTTGAAATCTGTCAAAGGTAAGTAAAATTAAAAACAATATTAAGAATAAGACATGTAATACTATTTAGAATAATTATTTTTTTCAGCTTCACTCTTATTACTATTTATAGCAGGGTAGTCGGATAGAACCTAGTGTCAACACACTTTGTTCTTCACTTTTCTCTAGACATTGCGCGTTAAGTTGCGGAACTCAACGCCGCAAAAAAAGGCTATATTTCCCTTCACCTTCATAATAAATACCTACCGATACAAATTTTATTTTTTTAAAAATCTTTTTTACTTTTAATCCGTCGAGTATCTTTCTGAAATCATATCTCGAAGACTTAATTTGACCTACTTCACGATTTCCGATTTTTAGTTCCGATGTTAATGCATTTATGCGTAAATTCAGTCGCTGTAAATCCAACATGGCCACAACAATATGGCGGTATTCTGAACAATTTGCTAAACATAGGTATGGAATGAAATCTCGAATAGTAATTCAATACACCATGGACAGAATTACATATTCCAGTTATTGGATAAAAAATTGTAGTATTCTCTAAAAACTTCTTATTTTTTTGTATATTTGTTTGTCTCGTAGCGCTGTGGGGCAGAGTTTGACTGTAAAATCGTCTAGTTTTGGGTTCGAGCTCTATTCGGAGTAATAATTATATTTAATTTAGTTTGTTTTCTTCACTCTAGTAAGATGTTGAGTTTCATCACTCAATACACAATATCTTTATATTAACTTAAAAAATGAAATTAAATAGCTTCACGCTATATCCCGCACACAGCAGGGGTAGGCAGAGGGAACCTAGTGTTAAGATACTCCGTTCCCCACTTTCCGCCGAATTCAGAGGCATTGCGTGTTAAGTGGCGGAACTTAACGCCGCGCTTTACCTCGACACCAGAGCGAAGAAAATGGAAATATTAAATATTTCCACTCCTCTAGTGGGAATCGAACCCACAACCAGTCGTTTACAGTCACACGCTTGTGCCACTGGGCCACGACTGGCCACACTTAATCTTAACGGAAGTGGAGAACGGAAGTTACTTTACCCTGGTATATGAGAAAAAGGAATAGCTGCTTTTTTTGCTTCTATTATTGTTTGTTTAATAATTTTGCTGCCTTTAGGGAAATAGTACTAAGCGAAATAATTCACGTCACGAATACAAGGGAGAAAAAAGCGGGAAGGTCAAATAACAATTGGTAAAATTGCCTTCTTGTATTATGAGTAGTGTGATTTCTTGTATATAATAAATTACATTGTATTGCATATCCATTTTATCCCCTACTAATATTACAAATGATGCTTACATTCTTATGACGAGGTTGCCTGTTTACACTTGCTCGGTTATCTGTTGAACCCGATTTGAAATATAATAGTAAAGACTTGGGGGTCAACAACAATGGCAACTTTGTATTGTCAACCTCTCAAACGTAAAGGGTTGAAAAATGGGATGAAAATTTATACGCAAGTAATTAATCAGATTGACTGTTTCTACCCGTGGGGGGACGGGTTACAATACAATTCCCCTCCACCCCGTCCCTGGGCAGCGTCCCGTAAAAGGGGGTAAGGCTAGTAGTTTTGGAGGTAGGAAATCGTTTTCGATGGCTTGCGACCACTATCATATAAAATACAAATCAAATGTCAAGGACGAACCGCCAAAATACTAATGGGTGGGATGTCCATGGGTACCTTCAGGTAACTAATTCAAAAATAGGTAGTCCTTCTTCTAGTTTGCCCCCCTTTCTCAATAAAAAAAACGAAAGATAGGTGATGGAGCAAGGTCAAACATGTTTTTTTAAAAACCAACCCTTAAGAGCCTGTAATTAGCGATAAAAGTAAGAAGCAGAATATTTATGTAGTGTACATGAGCGAAGCAGCGAGCAGGTCCCTAATATTTGCATATACTCACTTTAGCATCGTATGTTGTAGCATGCAGGAAGTAATGCACATATAAACCAGTGAATACAATGTACAAGATACAATCCCTCGACTCGCAACGCAAGTAAATAATTAAATAAAAATATTCCTTGTACCCTTATTTAATAGTTATTTACTTCTTCTATTTTTAATGTACTTATGAATTCAAATTTAATAAAATATCTGTATTTGTGTAAAATATCTTATAGCAGTACCTTCCTTGTAGTATTAGAAATAACATATAGTTATTAAAACGTGTTAAATTTATGTAGACGGAACCTTTATTACATTTTTTGTAGTGAAAGTTAATATAGTGAAAAAGTGTAGACAAGTAATATGCACGCTAATATGAAACAAATGTGAGTGCTATAAACACTACCATATGTTTGAAAAACATTTGCATAAGTATAACAACGTATTTGCCGCACGTTATTAAGTCGACGCATATTTTACGCCTATGTACAAAGATTTTTGATCTCAAAGGACCATTAGATCACAGTGAAAACCAAATAATTCATGGCTTAAATAATTAAATAGATTTTTGCTCAGAATATTACGAGGCCCTTATGTTACTGAGATTGTGAACCTTTTTTAACATAAAATTAAGATTTATTATTTCTTGGCAAAAGTAATATCTAACAATCAACTTTGACTGTTTAAACCAGTTGTGTCCCCAAAGTAACTTCCAACAAAACTTGCTTAGTGAAACTTGGTTTGTAAGTTTAAAAACTTTTGACGTATTGATTGGTCCATTCAATTTATGCACAGGTTTGTTTAAAATATGTTACATAAATCGATTTTTATATTGTTGTTAAAAAATAATATTTTTTTCATGTATATAGTTTGCTACCAACACACAAGCTGATAGTTTAGAACGAACTGACTTGATAAGTCAAAATATTCTATTTTTTTGTAAAACCAAAAAAATACACTCTTCACGTTCCCTGATCGTCCTGGCAAATCGGACAATACAAAGTTGTTTAATCTGTCTATAAAAAGTATAATAAAGTGTTATAAGTTGTAAAGTTACTTACTAAATAGTATAATTACTAAATAATATAATAAAAAGTATAATAAAGTGTTATAAGTTGTAAAGTTACTTACCTTGTAAATGAACAGCAACAAAAAAATAATTTAGAATAAAAACAGTACTAAAATAATGTCAAAAGGTTTTTAACGAACAGCTAAAACAAACATGTAAATAACATTTTATAGAGAGACATTTCGCATTTGTGATTCCTCAGAGAGCACTAAAGGGAGAGACTAAAGTCTAACTTTTTTCTAATATCCAAGCGAGCGACAGTTGAAGATAAAAAAATCATGTCATAGCATAAGGGTTACAGCTGTGTTTGCATTATTTCGTTCGCTTTAGCTATCCGCCTTTTACTACTATCTAAATGTACTTTGCTAGGAATAATATGTAAAATATTAAATCTGAAATTGAATAAAATACAAGTTTAACTTAACTTAAATATGAGTAATATTTTGAACTGTTATTAAAGTGTTTTTCACATAATGATGAACCCGCGCCCTTTGAACACCAACCAAGCACTCCGACCGCTAAGTCATGCGTTCAAGAAGCGCATTAAGTAAGGGTGTCCAAGAGGCGCAGGTTCGAACCCCGCTGCGTTTAAATTTATATATGATTTCCAGTGGCGTCGCTATCGGAAAGTGCTATGCGTTTACGTCGGTGCAATACGTCTGTCATATAATCGTCGATTTTGTTTAGCTACTCTCATATATATTTAGGTATACATAATATACACATACATGATGTGTATCTTAATAACAAACTGTTAAATAAGTACATAGATAAAATTGTTTAAGAAAATATTTGTTAAGCCTTTACGTTTCATCTCGTATAGCAGGTAAGGCATTCCGGCCGAACCTAGTGTCAAAACACTACTATCGATTGTTCGCCCGTTACCGAAACATTTATGCGTGACAGCACTCAACACCGTTCATTGGTTTAGGTACCAGAGCGAAAAGATAAAAATTGAAATACGATCAGTCCCCTAAGTGGGAATCGAACTCACAACCATCGCGTTAAATCAGACAAACGATGTCAACTACCTCTAAGGTAACAATAATAATTACATTTTTATTCCTTCTAATTGCACGTTTATGTTTTTAGGCAAAAGGCGATGATCAGCAATTACGCTGAAATATGGAGTTGAAACGACAACCTGAAGGAAACCTGTCATCCATACACTTAGCCGTTAAGAAGGATAAAGGAGTAAAAACGAAGTACAGTAACAAAACAGAGAAGGAGTTGAAAGTACCTCAAGAAAAATCACCTGTTGAAGACAAGTTCCAAAAGAGAAAGAAGATTGTCCAGAGCAAGTGAATGTTCTATGGCCAGTCGTGGCCCAGTGGCACAAGCGTGTGACTGTTAACGACTGGTTGTGGGTTCGATTCCCACTCGAGGAGTAGAAATATTTAATATTTCCATTTTCTCCGCTCTGGTGTCGAGGTTAAGCGCGGCGTGAAGCTTAGAAAAGAAACTTTCGAATGGTAAAATATATACTACATTCGTTTATAAGTATTTTGGATTCAGTTCAGGATAGGCAGAGAGAACCTAATATCAAGACACACCGTTCTTGACTTTTCACCCGAAATCGAGACATTGTGTGTTGAGCGGCAGAACTTAACTACGCCCTTTGTCTTAGGTATAAAGAGAGACATGGAAATAATATCTAATCATTCCCCGAATGGGAATCGAATTCACAACCAAGTCAGACGCTGTAGTGTTAGAGCGTCACGACCTCCTCGTATATACACCTATACCCGCTAAGAATAAATAAAAAACTACTACAGACACCATCTAAATATATAAACTGCTAAAAGAAGCTGCATTTTTTGCAAAAAAAAAGGGTAAGCTTACCCCTTTTTATTATTAAACATTGATCACATGTTATAACAAAAAGAAAAAACAATTTCAAGCAGATACTCAACTTTTTGCCCAAATTCGAAACATTGCATTATAAGTAACAGAACTTGATGCCCAGTTTTGTTTTAGGTACCAGATTGGAGAAATGGAAATAATATATAATGGAAATAGTACATAATTACTCGAGTGGGAGTTGAACCCAAAACCATCGCTTTTACTATAAGTGCAGTATCCAATTACGCAATAAAGCTTTCAATTACATTATATATGTATATGTATTTAATGGGGCCAGTCATGCCGCAGAGACACAAAGTGTGACTGTAAAGCGACTGGTTATGGGTTCGGTTCCCACTAGAGGGGTAGTAATATTTAATATTTCCATTTTCTTCGCTCTGGTGCCTCCGAATTCGGTGGAAAGTGGGGAACGGAGTGTCTTAACTCTAGGTTCCCTCTACCTATCCTGCTGTGTGCGGGACACAGCGTAAAACAAAAAAAATGTATTTAATCTATACAGGACACAAAAGTTAAAACGTAATTTGTCCATAAGTTGATAACAGAATGAAGTTGTAAGCAAAGTAGCTGCAACCTCGGCATTGGGGTTGTTTGCATACTAATATTTTCATTGAAATATTTCAAGTCACGCCACATCTACAATTATACTCACTGGTATATTTATTAGCATGCTTCAAGCAATAAGCTTTACGCTTTTGCTCACATAGCAAGGTCGATGGAACGCCGCGCTTTGTCATAGGTATCAGGCGAAGAAATCAAAAATAAATATGTATGAGTTGTAATTGCAGTTCTTATTCAATAACCTTTTAGAAACTGGTTTGAAAAAAAACGTTCACGAGGTTAATTGTGATAACTCCTAATAATATTTTAATACCCATTTTTTTCTCCTTTCTTTAAAAGTGACAAGAACGAATAACAAATGAAGGTAGCACTGAAATTTTTAACAAGTCATCAATTTTTAAAGATTAACGACTCAATAGTAATTTGTAACTCATCCATCATCTACTGCCTGGGAATTAACGCACGTCTGCTGCCATGTTAACATAATTGCCAGTTGCTTTATAGATAGAGGTATGGAGAAAATGACTTAAACATAATAACACAAGGAAAGGAACACGATTAAGATGTAATAATAAAATAAACAAGATATAATATAAAATAAAAATAATATTATTTACGATATTTATTAAGCACTTACAATTTACGATTATGCATTTATATACATACTTGTATAAAGGTATGTAAAGGTAGTTTTAATATACAAACGTATATAATGTAACATCATGGTGTTTGCTTACATCTTTTACTCTAGTTAACGTCAACACTAATCTTTATTATAAAATAGCAACAAAAATAGTCATCTTTTAAAAACATAAATGTATAATAATATATACAGCTATCAATCAAACCTATATCATATGTTGTGCTGCTGTTACCACAATTGTAATCAACTTTTACCAAACTTTTAAAAACAGAGATGCATGGCACCGCCGCTGCAGTGTTAGCACATTTAAAAAAAAAGTATAAAATATTTTCAAATCTTTTTTTAAATGCTCGATGTTGCTATCAATTTATTATGCTGTTTACACATACATAATATTACAAATACATTTCTTTTTGCAGCTTCAGGCGTTTTCCCCCATTGAAGTATATCAGAGATAACCTAGCGTTGAGACACTTCGTTCTCCATTTTCTGCACAAAATCAAGACATAGCGTGCTGATTGGCGGCGCTCAACGCCGCGCTTTGTGTTAGGTACCAGGTCAAAATGAGGACAAAAATAAAATGTAATCAGTCCCTTAATTGAAATTTAAAAAAATTAAACACTTCTCTAAAGCAACTCGTACTTATCACCGATAAGTAATAAAATTTAAGACTGCACGCGATGACTGGTTATATACTCGTAACTTACTTATATTGTTTTTAATGGCCGTGTTTGACTGAAATTGCCAGTAAACTAGTAAAAGGTGTTTCTAATATACATTGCAGAGTTCTAACTTCTAAGCTTTAGTTTTTTTTAACCAGACTCCGTATGTGTAGCAAATATTTTATTACTCTTTGCATAATAACGTCAATACAAGGTTTATATTTTCTAGTACAGCTAGTCTCGCAGTTTCATTAACATCATGCAAGCTAAAGGCCTGATTAATCCGAAATGAAGTGCTGAGCTCTAAGCCGTATTTTCTCTTGAAATTACATTTAAATTACTCACTTTATGACAATCTTTAAAGTATCGTTGAAAAATAAAATTATGGAATATGAATTTTATAATAACACGATAACAATAATTTTGGTGGTTTGTGCAAGCAGGCTTACTACTGGCTAGAGCAAGCCTCATGGTATAAACATAGAATCAGTTATCAAGTCATTAATTTATTTTTACCATAGACAGTGACAGACAGACAATTTAACCTAATTTAATTAATATCCTAGTAATAAAAAAACAAGTCAAGTTTTAAGATTAACAATAATCACTCTTAATAAGGAACATCTCAATAGCAGTATGTGACGTTTACCATGAGGAGTTTCATAATTACATTCTTAAAACATATATTTTTTGCAATTTAGACGTACATGTTCCTAAGACAATATTTAACCTTGTAACTTCATGTTCACTTTATACTCTTGAATCCAATCATGACCGTTCCGAAATAATAAGCTATTCTCTTTGTACCTTTTACATTTTAATTATAATAATAATTTAACATTTTCAGTTAAGTTTCTAAGACCACATCACTATCAAGTCCTAAAGTATCATGTAAATACTTGACACACTGGAAACAAGCATGCGATAAGATTAAAGACAAAACGAATGAACTGCTAAAAAGGTGGAAGACGTTGCCGGAAGCAGAGGGTGCTGGAAACCAAATGCAGGATGCCGCCCAGAGTAAGGAAGAGAAACATCATGGCTGGAGTGTCAATGCTTGGAGTGAGTACACATCATCACACATAAGAATCATAAGTACTATACTTATGATTTTAATATTAATAATCATTTAAATAAATATATTTTATCGATCGTTAAAGGGTTCCTACTTGGAGGATTGCTTCCTTCAATCAACACCATGTCTCGATTTCGGACAGAAATTGAAAAATGGAGTGTTTTGACACTAGGTGATGTCTGTGTATACCGGATTATGCTTGAAACTAAAGATAAGTGTTATATTTTTCACTGATTAGATACTGATGAATATTATTCGAATAAGCAGAATATATAAACTAAAATAATTCGTCGACTTTATTTGAATGGAATCCGCAAATACTTACACACGCGTAATGCTTTTGTAAAATATGACACACTTTCGAGCACCCAGTTTATACGGCAGTCAGGTTTTGTTCTTTATACTTGCTACTCTCAAAGAATAAAGGTATTTTAGAATGTAAAATTTGAATAACCTACTAAGTCGTTGTTAGAATACATATTTAACATATTCCTTTTCTGAATCCTGCAAGCGAATTGCAACAATCTTCTACTTTATTATTTTAAATATAAGATTTTTTTTAGCTTTAGGCAGAGGGAACCTAATATTAAGATACCCTCTTCTCCACTTTCCGCTGAATTTGAACTGTTTTTTTTTCTCAAAAACTGAGTTTTTTCCTTAAACATTTGTGAATTTAGTGGTTTGTTTTCTTTCCATCCTGAAGTTCCAAATAACATAAAATTTAGGTAAAGCAGCGAGCTTAAGCAGTTTTGATTTAAAATATATCACACTTATTTTTATCGTCCCTTATCCCAGTTTATTTGGAGGTACACTTAAATATTCTTCACTGAAGAAGATTCTTTGCCATCTACAAAGTATTTTATTATAAAGTGTAGTTATAAATCAGCACAGAATCTATATTTTATACTAAATATGTTTAAATTTATGAAGTTGAAGCGCCTACATCAGGCACTCGAATAAAAAGTATTTTTAAGCGTCACTTTTTCCTGTATTAGGGTAGGTAAAGAGAACCTAGTGTTAACACTATTCTCCGCGTAAGAAAGACAAAGAAAAGGCAAGAAAAAATCAAGCATTTATCTGTAATCTAAGCAGTTACATGGTATTACTTCTTCATAATGTCCAGGTTAAATTAAATTTCATTAACGTAATTTCAGAGATGACAATTACTTTTTTTATTATATCAGCTTCTCATCTTTTTCCTGATCATCTCCACTCAAAACGTGATAACTTGACACAGCTTTGTTGCGAAGTTGAAGAAGTACAAACCGAAACACACTGTCCTATTTATAATGTTATGTATGCATATCCCAGACTAAAAAAATGTATATTTGTAGATTCAGACTTTACTCGCATAGCAAGGTCATCAGAAAGAAATCAAGACACTCAGTTCTCCACTTTCAGGCCGAAATAGAGACATTGCATGTTCAGTAGCGCGCTCTATGTCTTCTTACTAAAGAGAAAATAATTTCAAAATAATCATTTCTTCAAACGAGAATCGAACACTTAGCTAATCATGTATACAGTGACTTGCTGTTCCATTGCACCATGATGATGATATTCTTATTATATCATAAAATCAAAATGCGGAAAAAAAAACGGATTTTAAAAATATACCATCTCTTTTATGTTATACATTTGCAAGGTATATCTATGATTGTGCTTTAATCAGTTTTAGTGCTCATTTATTTCGCAATAATAAGCAAATAGCTCTCAGTTCAATTGCTGATGCATTCGCGTCGCGTGGTTAGCGGATGCGAGTTGGAAACTGAATAACAGTTTTATTAAAATGTGAGAATAAATACATTTTCAACCGCTATGACTGATTTATATTATCGATTTAACAAATATTTGGGACTATCATATTGCAGTCGCATAACGTTTGCTATCGCGATTGGTTGCAGGTTTGGTCTCCATTGTGGAATTAAGATCGTATTTAAGTTATTTGGAGATAACTGTTCTAATGAGACAAAACATACTTCTCTCTCATATCTTTGGCGGAAAGTGAGAATTGAAGTTTCACGACAAGGTTCTTACTGACAACCCTGCTATGCGGGTTAAGCGTAAAGCTACAAATATACATTAATTTAGTCTGGGATATGCATACATAGTATAATAAATGGAACAGTGTGCTTAGGTTTGTACTTCTTCCACTTCGCAACAAAGCTATGTCAAGTTATTACTTTTTGAGTGGAGATAGTCAGGAGGCTTAATAATATAAAAAAAACAACAATTGAATAGAGTGAGTGTAAAAAGTATTCGTATACCGTACATTCCTAAATTGTTCACTTAAAACGCAATATCTCTTATATAACCTAGTATAAAGACGCTCTATTCTCTACTTTCGCTTGAATTTGTATGTTGGATGGTGGAACTCTGACTTACTATGTATAAGATATTATTTGAATTATTCAACTCTAAAAAGCTCTAAACACTTATTACTTTAGACAGAAAGATACTTAAGAAAATTTTCAGTGCAACTTTCACGTCACTTAAGCGCTTAAAACTCTGCTTAGTTTTAAAGTTAAAAGACGAGCTTCTAATGACTGAAAAGATCTCTAGTTTATTTACCACTAACCGTTTTTAATTAAATTATTTAGTAATCACTCCTGTGTGTAATATGTCTATTTGACAATATGTTTAACGATTTATTTCTATAGGAATCATTAATTTTTAATATTCTTTTACGTTTCAGCATTGAGTTTATACTCAACGCGCAGTAGAAAATTAAGTTAAGAAGAATAAAAAAAATCACATTTTTCTCCGCATGCATGTTGCTATCCACTTTCCTCCCGAAACTGAGACTGCGTGTCGAATTCAACTACACGGTTTGTCTTACATACTAAAGCGGAGATATGTATATAAAATAATTTAAATATACATAACCTTCCCCCGTGCGGGAGGCTAATTCACGATTAGGTTCGCTTTCCGCGTACAGTCACATGCTGTCACACTGCGCCACAGAGGCCACAAATAAAAATGTCAAATTTGAAAAAGACATTTAGAACGTCAAATTTACTATTTCTATGTTTATTTCATGACTTCATTAAGGTAAAGTAGTAAATTTTATTTTCTTTACGAAAATTAATAGTAAAATAATAATCCAAATCATTATTATTTAAAGGCTATAAATTGTAACAAGATATCATCTTTTTAAATGTGATATTAAAGTTATTTAAAACCAAAATATTATTATTATTATTTGAGAGATAGATATTACAACTATTTGATTCACAAGAAAGAATAAACTTATGTAATATTTGTATAACGATCAGAAATTCGATTCCGATATCAATCTCTGGGGATGTTCAGAGCAGTTAATATTGTAACTAGGAATCTATTTTATCAATCTAAACAAATAATCTCACTCACACTTAGATTCACCATTTGCCCAGGTCTTACTAAATTGCGTTATACAGCTGAAAATTCAAAGAAAAAAGTAATAAAATTTTAAAAGCAGGCCTTAAGCATTACGGCAAACGTCCCTGAAAAGAGGTGTTTTGCTAAACAGTTTCCTTAACCCTTCCAACGAGATAAATTTCAGTATCTCATTATTATGCTGCGTAATGTCCTGTGAAATACGACTTACAGGCTTTCTTCATAAATTGAGGGGACCGAAATAGCTGATGTTTATGTTTACAAGCTGTGAAAATGTCAATGGGAGGTTATTTAGAATGAGTAGACGATAAATTAAAGCAGTAGAGAAAAACCCTTTTACACGACTGTTGTGGAATTAGAGTAAAAATGTTTGGAACGTTGTATTAAGTGTTTTTAACATTTTAAAATGTTATTAGTGTTTATTAATGTGCACTTACGAAATTAACAAAGATATTTATAGAAAAAATATAAAAAGCACAACGCGGGGTGCGTTGCGCTCACCAGAATGCATAACTCAAAACGCTTAGACGGTTTCCAAGAGGCACGTATTCGAGTCTCGGTGTGTTCGAATTATTATATGATTTTTAAAATATGGAGATTGTTATAAAATCCTTGTTTGGCATAGCATAGTTCACTGTTTAGTCAATATTTTTTTTAAATATTTAAGGATTTCATTTAACTGTATTGTAAAGGGTCGTTTTAAAATTAGTAAAAATGTCTAATTAATGAAGTTTTTTTTAATCTTACGTTTAAACAAATCTCTATCTCTTCTCTATATATAATAAAAGAGTAGAAAAGTCAATTCTGTACATGAAAAATTTCAGAAAAATTTTAATTGGGTGCGTTAATATATCGATAACAGAGGCCAAAAATCCACTCAGTAGAATTTTTGTCGGTCTGTCTGTCTGTCTGTTAATTTGTTCGCCAATCACGCAAAAAGTACTGGATGGAAATGAATGAAATTAAACATGGTGGTAGCTTATAGTCCAAAGTTTTTTTTCCAAAAAATAAAAAACCGATATAAGTATTTTCTTCATACACTGATATTTACTGAATAGAAATAAATGTTTTTTTGCATGGAATTAGCTTAGAGGCTAGGACATTATATGGGATAGTTTTTATCCTGGTATTCAATACAGTTTCGGCAAAAAATAAAAAAAAACTGACATAGTCAAATTGTGTTAATTATTTTACAAGTGAAGCTAAAATACTTCTAATTTCATTTACTAATATAATAATTATAAAACTAAGATGCACAAAATAAATATACTGCATTGACATGTCATTTATAATGTCATATGTCATTTTAACTTCTCCCGTAACGCTAAATTGAAATTAATACTTTTATATCGTTAAAAATGGTAATATTTGTGAAAAAAAGTTTCTTGATATAGACATTTTACTTTTAATATTATGCTCAGTACATAATACTTTCTGAAGAACTTTAAAGTGTCGCTTTATAGGTTTATTCAGCTGTCGTTAGGCTGGTCTATCTTGCTTTGAATAAGTCATGAAAAATTATTTATTAATTAATAGTTATTTATTACCTTTGATGATTGCAAAATTACAATACACCTCAAACATGAAATGTTCTATTCAGTCTGTTCAAATGTACCATTGAAAAAATATTTTTTTGATGTATGTATTTAAACGTGAACACGGGTAGCTGTAGAAACGTAATAGATATAGTAGTGTAGTTTATGCAGGCGAAGCCGCGGCTGGGTCGCTAGTATTACAATAAGTGTACAGTATTGACTTTGTAATTCCATATTTTCGTCAATATCAAAAACAGTATGAAGGGATTGTGATTCAGGTGTTTTTAACCCTTAATTTGAAGACTTAATTTTACCTACTTCACGATTTTCGAGTTTTTATTCCGATGGGTTATGCAATTTATGCGTAAATTCCATGTCGCTGTAAATCCACACGGCCACAACAATATGGGCGGTATTCTGAACAATTTGCTAACATTAGGTATGGAATGAAATCTCGAATAGTAAATTCATACACCATGGACAGAATTAAAATATTCCAGTTATTGGATAAAAAATTGTAGTATTCTCTAAAAACTTCTTATTTTTTTGTAATTTGTTTTGGTCTCGTAGCGCTGTGGGGCAGAGTTTGACTGTAAAATTCGTCTAGTTTTGGGTCGAGCTCTATTCGGGGATAATAATTATATTTAATTTAGTTTGTTTTCTTCACTCTAGTAAGATGTTGAGTTCATACTCAAACCCAATATCTTTATAAGTAACGGAAGTGGGAGAACGGAGTACTTTACCCTAGTATATGAAAAAACGAATGCTTTTTTTTGCTTCTATTATTGTTTTGTTTGTTTATCTATGTTTGTTTTTAGTCTTGGTGCTTTTATAATTTGCGATTGAGACTTGTTCACAATGTACAATGGCTTTGAATGTAAATTTTATTTTAAAACCGCTTGTTTTGCATAATAATTTGTTAATTGGATTCAAAAAAATCAACTAAAGAGAATTTTTGACATTATACATTTTATTTTGTCCAGTCGTAACCCAGTGGCACAAGCTTATGACTGTAAGCGACTGGTTGTGGGTTCGATTCCCACTCGAGAAGTGGATATTATATTTCCATTGTCTTCGCTCTGTTGTCGAGGTAAAGGCGCGGCGTTAAGTTCCGCCACTTAACACGCAAGCCTCCGAATTCGGCGGAAAGTGGGGAACGGAGTGTCTTAACACTAGATTCCCTCTGCCTACCCTGCTGTGTGCGGGATACGGCGTGAAGCTAAAAAAAAAATCATTTTATTTTCAGCTTCTTCCTTTTTCTGCATAGGTTGATTGTCGGAAAGAGCCTAGTGTCAAAACATTCCGTTTTCCCTATAAAATAGTTAACATAAAATTGAAAATCATAATATTATATAAATTTACCTCCATAATTTTATTCCAGATTGGAAAACTATAAATCCCAACTTCGCAGTTGATTGCACACAGAACACAAACACCAAGAGATAGATCAGATTTACATAGAAAATGGTTGCAGGAGTCCGTTCGGATTATGGAACGGACTGTCATTTCCTGAATAAGCGAGAATTTTCATACTTTTAGTTTGTAAAGCTCATTAAAGGTTGTACTAAACTTTGATATCCACGTGATTTTTTTTTTAAATGTTTTAAAAACACACTTAGAAAAATGAAAAACAATTAACTACGTTAGGTAAACGTTAAGTAAAGTAAAACGTTTAAAAATAAAAACGTACAGAGGAGATAACTGTGATTCCCCAGAATTTATTCAGGCCCAATGATTCGTTTTACTATCACGTTTTCGTCCTGATCTTATCCTGTCACTACAATAATGGTATTTTTTTTCTTCTAATAAAAGCATATTAAAACTATTTTTTATTTTTGAAAAGGAAGTAAATTGTTAATATAAAAAAATCAAGCTTATATAAATAAATTAGATTATCAACAAATTCATTATTGTATACGGTGGAGTTCTTGCAAGTTACTTTAGATTACCATTTCACCAAAATCCAGGCAAGGTTGAAAAAGAATCCATTTACATAATGGCTTTAAAATTATACGTACCTAACACATCTACACTGGGCTTAAAAATTCTAGTTTGAACTCTAGAAACTTACCTCTATCTCCTTGCTCATCTACCTCACTTCCTTGCCGCCGCTTGAGGCCGCTTTGCCGTGACGGTGTGCCATGACACTAGGTTTTCTTTGACTACCCTGCTTTGCGGAAAAATATATTATATATCTAACTTTTCATTTAAGACTAGTGGCCCGCTCGCGACTTTTCCTGCGTGAACATTAGAAACCTCTAATATTATCAGTTTTTCTCTATTATATTATGCATGTATTATACATATAAACTCCTTTTGAATCATTCTATCTATTAAAATAAACCGCATCAAAATCCGTTGCGTAGTTTCGAAGATCTAAGTATATATAAATACAGATAGACATACATACAGGCAGACCCGAGAAGCGACTTTGCTTTATACTATGTAAAGATACAAAAAAATATTAGGTCTAGGTATATAAAATAAAAAAGTTTTAAATATTAGGTCTTTAATAAAATTAGGAATCGAAGAACAGAGTGCTTATTATCAACCTACAAAAAACATGCGGAGAGCAGAAAAAAGGGTCACTATTGGACACGTAACGTTGCAATAGAACTATTTTGGTTGCGACCTTATCGCAAGGAAAAATATACAATGCCAAATCCTCTAAAGTTATTCAAATGAAGCAAGCCTCAGTGTTCAGAATAAATGCATATTGAATTTGTTTACGTTTGCTAAAGCCGGAACGGAGATAGGCCATACTTCTATTTAAATTTGAACCAAAGATCTCCATATTATTGCCCCTTATGTTGTGAAACGTTTTTATTTTGAAAATGCCTTTATTTTAACGATTGAAAGTATAAGCCTTATTTGTTAAGATGTTTAAGGAAATTACTTAGATTTAGGGATTTCTTGGTTTGATTACTTTTAGTTTAAATTTAGTTTTAGCTGTTTATGTTATTCGTAACTGTATTTATTCATCCATTTCACGTATACAAACTGTGTGTTCGATACTCATTCGAAGGAATGATTTTTTAAATTGTAATCATTGTCACAAAAGCTCGGCGTTGGACTCCGCTTGCCACTCAACACGCAAGGTCTCGATTTCCGAGCAGAAAGTCACTCACTAGTCAAAGTCAAATAATTTTATTCTAAATAAGATGTTACGTGCATCATTTTTTGCACGTCAAATAATTTACCACCGGTTCACTAAAGTTGAGGCATTAGCTACAGACCTGAGAAGAACTGGCGCAAGAAATTCAGCGGAACTTCTTTTTTTTTTCTAATTAATTGTGATTTACAGATTTATTGTTGACAGTGATACTTTTAAAATAGACTGGAGTGAGCATTTCATTCCCAAAACGTGTTATCATTTACAAAATCTGTAATTATGTTATAACGTTTAACACACAAACGTCTTTTCACAACTTTTTTATCGTGATATAGACTTGGACGTTTCTAGGCTCTGGCTTTTTTCATAGCACGGTGTTGCCTATGCGAAAAAGCCTAAGTTTTATGTATATATACCACTATTATTTATATGAGAATATCTGAATTTTAATTGAATGTTTTTGGTATATAAATTCATAGCAATTTTGTATTTATAAATGAAATCCTTGTTTATTGCATATATACGAGTATACATAGTAGTATATAATATAATTATTTATATATTTATAATATTTATACACGTTTTAAAATGAACTGTTTTACCTGATTGAATCACATATATTTTTGGTATCCGAAAATAGATTTTAGTAATATATGTTATAAATAAGGTATGTTGAGGCCATCGTGGCGCAGTTAGAAAGCGTCTGACTTTTAAACGCGATTAGTTACAGGTTCGATTGTCTTTATCCAATATGATTATTTTAAAATTATTTTCATTTCTTCGCTCTTGTGTCTAAGACGAAATAAGGCGTTCAACTCCGCCACCTAACATAAAATGTCTCAATTTTTAGTGGAAAATGAAAAAAAAAAATACTTATTACACTAGGTTCTCTCTGGCTACCCTGCTATGTGGAAAAAGGGTGAAGCTGTACTAATAAACTACATATTTAATTCTTACATAACAACTTAACTTAATAATAAATCTAAATAAATTCACCCAGCTGGATTTTCAGATGCTATTTATTCTCTTTGCAAGGCATTCTTGATACTGGTTTTGGATTAAAGCCCACATCTCAGCTCAAAACAAAGCCCTGCCTTTTTAATCGCAAGCGTACTTGCTCCTCGTAGTCTTAAAATTAAATTCCTATCTCGTTCCTATTAAAAGCACAATACAAAGTATTTAATAAATCTTCTCAATTGACCAGTATGAAGTCTAGAGGGTAATAATTATTCGCTAGTAAATAATAATTACTTGCCCGCTGCTACGCTAGTATTTTTACATCAATTTATATTTTCTATACTTTCCAGCCCATAGGGGTTGATTGTTTGAAAAATATGTAGCCTTTTTTTGATCTTGCGTCATAAACTGACTTCTTGAGAAGATTCACTGAAATCGATTCAGTAATTTGAGTTTTCTCACAAATTTTCATCTTTTTTAGTTTCACACAGTATCCCGCACACAGCACGGTAGGCAGAGGGAACCTAGTGTTAAGACACTTCATTTATAAAAGTCAAATAATTTTGACCTGAGGCGTTTGGGCGGGGCCGTCGTGGCAGAGTTGTGGGTTTGATTCCAGCTTTGGGGAATGGATGTATATTATTTTCATTTCTCTGCTTTGGTACCTAAGACGAAGTATGGCGATGAATTCCGCAATTTAAAGAAATTGTCACAATATATATATATATATATATATATATATATATATATATATATATATATATATATATATATATATATATATATATATATATATATATATATATATATATATATATATATATATATATAAAGGACAAGGCAAACGAGCTTTCGGGTCACCTGGTGTTAGGTGAACACCGTCGCCCACGGCCCCGTGTAACACCAGAGGAGCTACAGGGACGTTGCCGGCCTTTAAGGTGGAGGTAAGCGCATTAAGTTTAAGCGCATGTTGCATTAAGTTCCGCCACTACACACAATATCTCTTGATGTCAGATGGAAAATGAAGAACGAAATATCTTGACACTAAGTTCTCTCTGCCATCTAGCTATGTTGAAAATGCGTTAAGCTGAAAAATAAATATTTATAAGCTTACAATGCATTCGTTTAAAGTTAAAATAATTCTAAAACTTTGTTTGATACAAACATTTTTGTAATAAAACTAATAATAACAACTGCTTTGTACAATTTACATTGTTAGTTTTTACTTTATTCTCGTATTTGTGTACAGAGTAAATAACGTAATGTAATTTATTCAACTCTTTCAGATATTAGTAGATACTCGTATTAAACTTACATTCTATAAAAGGACCGTCTGTGAATGAACTGATTGAATGATTGTACTAAATTTACTTTGAATTTTTGAAATAAATCCAGTCTTTTTTATTTAAAGAGTAATTTAAACTCAAAAAAGTTTTAATAAATATTACTTTGGGTACTTTTTTCGTATTTCAATTTATTTATAAATCGAAATGATTTATTTCATTTCAAATAAATATAAAGAAATTGAAAGCTTTATTTTTAAAAGACATTATTTTAGTACGATTGTGATGTGGTTAGTTAGATATAATGGTTGTAAAGCAATGAGAGGTCATCGTGGCGCAGTTTATCATGGCCTGACTTCAACTGCGATTGGTTTTGGGTTTGATTCCAAGCAGTGGAATGACAATAATTTATTTATTTTTATTTCTTTGATTTGATGAGTGTCTCGACACTTTGTTATATGTTATGTGAATAGTTTTATCTCACTATTTTGTAATACTAAAAACTTATAGTCTTATCACACCAAGACAATACAGTCGTGGCGCAGTGGCACGAACGTGTTACTGTAAACGACTAGTTGTGGGTTCGATTCCCACTCGCTCTGGTATCAGAGGTAAAGTGCGGCGTTGAGTTCGGCGACTTAACACGTAATGCCTCCGAATTCGGCGGAAAGTGGAGAATGGAGTGTCTTAACACTAGGTTGCCTCTGCCTAGCCTCCTGTATGCGAATATAGCGTGAAGCTAAAAAAAAAATAAAAAATAAAATAAAATAATTATTCTTCTGAAGTGGGAATCGAACCCATAACCAATTCTAAGTAACGTCAAACGCTGATTACGACAGTCTAAAACCTTTATAGTATTAAATTTACCTGTTACACATAAACGTGGGATTCAAACCCGCGCCGCGCGCTTATTACAATTTGTTTATGTTGTTACGGGTTCGAATCCCGATGCATTCAAATTTGTATAAGTTATCTAAATATCTATTTTAATTTCCTAAGTGTGTAAATACTACTTTAAAATTTTAAAAGTATCTATCTTTTCTAAAATATATAAGTACATTATAAAATAGTATTATTCGGTAAGACAAAAAGAGATACTCTCTCGTAAATTTTGAAAAGTACTGTGCTGTATTAATTCAATTCTCTTGTTTCCCACGAAATATTTAAACCACCGGCTTGTAACGACATTTGGTGTGTCAGAAACAAAAATTTATAGTATTTTGAAATTATATTATAATACTGAGACTACTGTGGCGCAGTGGGACAAGCGTGGGACTGAAAACGACTGGTTGTGGGTTCGATTCCCACTCAAGGAGCGGAAATATTTCATATTTCCATTTTCTTCGCTCTGGTATCGAGGCAAAGCGCGGTGCTGAGTTACGCCACTTAAAACACAATGCCTCCGAATTCGGCGGAAAGTGGGAAACGGAGTGTCTTAACACTAGGTTCCCTTTTGTCTACCCTGCTGTGTGCGGGATACAGCGTAAAGCTAAAAAAAATATATATTATAATACTGAGACTATTGTAGCGCAGTGGGACACCGTCTGAATGTAATTGATTGGTTGTAGGTTCGATTTCATCGGAGAAATGAAGATAATTTAAATTATTCACATTCCTCTATTCTGTCAAGAAAAAGCTCGGGGATTGAGTTACGCAACTGATTGTTAAATTTCAGGATTTTGGTCAGGTAGTGTAAAACGAGAGTGTCTATACACTAAGTTTTATTTATTAGGAAAAAGCTTAAAGCTGTAAAATATATATTGTAATATAATGTCACAAAGAAAGCTTTTTTTATAATGTTCAGTGGTAAAGCTAGAATTCTCTCATATAAGAAAGAAACCTCAAATATCTCAATATTATATAAGTTACGTAATGTCGACGGTATGTTCCGTTTTCAAGTTATTGGTCAAAATTCAGTACAAGTTAAATTATTGGCGTAACTCAACGCCGTGCTTTGTCTTCTTACTAAAGCTGAATAATGAAAAGAATTTAAATATAATCCTTCCACCGAGTGGGAATCAAACCCACAATCACCGCCTTTAGTCAAACGCTGTCCCCCTATGCCGGGATTGCCAAAATAATACATAAATACAAAAAAAAAATAAATCACATAAATAACTTTATCTCCACAGCATCTACAGCTGAAGATTGTATTCTTACAGAAAAGATAATACGCATTTGCATTTAAATAAATATTTCCGTTTCATATTGTGTTTGGGAGAGGCAAATATTAAAATTTCGTGAACCGCAAGGCAAGATCGGACTTGACAAATATTGTATTTTGAAGTTTGAATGGAAATACTAAGTAATCTGTACTGTATTTCAGATTGAAGAATTCCTTCTTTTATTGTTTGGAGGAGATCCGTTGTGAAAGAATTGAATTTTATATTTATGTTTTTACAGTTACACGGTTTTTTCGTATAATATGGTTATTAGAGAGAATCTAGTGGTCTCTTTCTCCACTTTCAAGATGTTGCGTATTGAGAAATAAAGCGCTTTGTCTTGGGTACCAGAGGGAAAAAATGAAAATACATTATATAAAAATATAGCCGGATTTAAAAAAACAAAAAATCGAGAAATTTAAGGATTTTTTGACCCAGAGATTGAATACTGAAGAGCTGTTTTTATATAAATTTTGTTCCTTTTTTAAAATGTTTATGTTCTGAGTATCAAAAAAGAAATTTTAAATAACAATTTAATGGTAAACCACTCATAACTAACACATTAAGATGTTTTCTCGTAAATTTTAGTGTGTTTCAAGTTTTATTTAAATTTATTGCGTTGCATTAAATTTATTAAATAAAAACAGCATTACACTTTTTTTTCATTTAGCAAGGTAGCCAGGGAAAACCTACTAACAAGACTCAAATCTCCACTTTTCGCCCAATTTCGAAATATTGCGAATTGGATGGCGGAACTCAACCCCGTCCTTTATTCTACAAGAGTCGAGAAATAAATAATTTACTTAAATATAATCAATTACATTTTTTCTGCAGATAAACCCTAAAATAAACTATAAGACAAACAAGAAACATCTAATATGCTAACATGCCGCTAGTGTAATACATGTGATAAATTTTGAAAGCGTGCTTGCTTCGTAGTACGGACATTATATTAAATTCAATACATTAATTCTATCTACGTAATTGGATCGTATTTTGAGCGGGGCGAGTGCCAAAGCTGTAGATTGTCCATCTGAGGTAATATCATTTTCGTCGCATCGATACGAGGGTGCTTTAAGTCATATTATAATGTCGAATTAATATCTATGTTTAGTGAATTTTCGGTTAACTTTAAACATTTTTTTAAGGTGTTATTCCACACTTAGGAAAATTGAAAGAGACATTTAAAGAAAACGTATAATAATTTAAACGCAGCGGGATAACAATTTTAAAAATGTTTAAAAATATTTAATAAATAGCATTCTCTCTTGCCAAACGATTATTCTTTGCCAAATGAGTAATCTTTGAGTAGCAGAAATTTGTAAAAATCTCCCTACAGAGATGCTAACAACAAAAATAAATTGTAATAAAATATATAAGAATTTCGACGCAAGGGATAGCAGAACGCATGGCTCAGTGGCGAGAGTGCCTGGACGGTATTCAGGAGGTACGGGTTCGAATCCCGCTGCGTTCAAATTTTTATACGTTTTCTTTAAATGTCTTTTTTATTTTGGTTTACTTTTTTAATTATAACGTTTCAAGCGTGAAAGATGAACAATTATTGCTTGGCTAATGTTACGTTGTGTGGAGAACACACGGAAATTGATTGATAAAGAAGAGATACAGTTACACTATGCTGATTTGACAAAAAGATGTCCCGTTGAGTTTCTTGTGCAAGTTCTTTCTGGGCATCAACAGGACGTCGGTAAGCTTTTTGTCAAAAGGATATCCAGTACAAGTACTACATTATGCAATAGATTATTCATTTATCTATAGCCAAATGAATATTTACAATGTATTTGAAGTTAAATTTAGTTAAGGCGCAAATATTAAAGGTTAGTAATAAATAATAATATAATAAAGTTTTTTGATATAGTTAAGTTATAATAAAGAGAAGTAGTGAATAATATATTTCAAAGTTCACTCTCACGTTCAAGTTCACGTCAAAATTGACGTTGATGCTTAAGTCCGCTCACCATCTCGGTTGGTTATGACGAAACACAAGATTACACAGTAGTAGGTACATTCGAATATCACTTCAATATAATATCTGTAAGTTTAGATAAAATTCTGCGTTGGACTTTATTAATTAACGCACAATAAAAAGGTAAAGTAATAAAATGGTATTTTACTAACCCTCAAAATACAATTTATATCTATTTTTTTCAACTAAACGTTTTTCCCGGATATTAGAGTAGTCAGAGAGCCTACAGTCAAAACACATATCCACTTTTTGCCCAAAATAGAGACATTCCATATTAAATTGCGAAACTTAACGCCGCCTTTATCTCAGGTACCAGAGAAGATATGAATATAATATATAATCACTGTTCATATAAAAGATATCACGCTCTTTCATATTATATAGAAAATTTGAACGTAATAAATCAAAGGAAATAGTGTCAACTGAAGACTAATTTTGATCTATGACTAAGCCTTAATATACCTTAGCTATCTTAAATAGAATAGAATGCTTAAGGACGAAAAATGAGAATAATGGCGTCGAAACTTATAAAAAGCTTACCTGAGCAGAAAATGGACTTCGCTAAAAAAATCAAAAAATGACAGTCATAATGATTATTTCTTTCTATTGAATTTATAGATCTATATGAAATGACAGGTTTGAAATTGTGTATCGTCCATCGCGGCACAGTGGAAAAGCGTCTGATTAAGCGTAAACCTGATTTGTTGTGGGTTCGATTCCCTCTCGAGGTAGTGATTGTAATTAAATTAAATTGTAATTAAATTATTTTCATTTCTTCATTCTCGATATGTTAAACTGCAAAAAGTACAACCACTCGTACATCTCGCACATAGCAGGGTAGGCAGAGGGAACCTAGTGTTAAGACACTCCGTTCCCCACTTCCCGTCGAATTCGGAGGCTTGCGTGTTAAGAGGCGGAACATAACGCCGCGCTTAACCTCGACACCAGAGCGAAGAAAATGGAAATATAATTTCCACTCCTCGAGTAGGAATCGAACCCACAACCAGTCGTTTACAGTCACTCGCTTGTGCCACTGGGCCACGACTGACCACTCGACACACAATGTCTCAAATTGACAGAATGGACACACACATATAGAAAGTGGACACTAAGTTCTCTCTGACTATCCAACTATATCTGAACAAGCGCGAAAATGCTTTTTTCTCCTTTTTTACTTTTTAAAACATATCATACCTCACACTTTTCTAAGCGCTATGGTTTAAACAGGTGCCTTTTAAGGACTTAGCGTATATCCGAACGAAAGCTCTAGATTACACGGCTCAAGTGAAGGAGAGCTAAAACGTGACAGTGAAGCGAAGCGATAAAACTGATCGCCTCACCGTGAATATGTTGTATGAGAGTAGCCTGATTTTTAAATTTATTGGCCATTTTAGGTGTTTTAATAAAGTATCTTAAAATGCAAGAAAAATAACTTTAGAAAATAACTAAAATATAATGACTATAAAGTAGTGTAGTGGGGCAGCGTCTCACTGTAAAAGTGAAAGTTGTGGGTTCGATTTCCTTTCTGTAGACTGATTGTATTTAAATTATTTTCATTTTTCTTCTCTGACCTTGTCCTACAAGACGCAGCGTAAACTTGTAGTACCTACTCAACACGTAATGTCTCGATTTCGGAAGCAAAGTGGAATACCGTTACTACTAAATACTGAATTTGAATAAGTATTAATACTGAATACCGTTGTCTATCTTGTTTACCAAACTCAATTAAATGAAAATAATTATACTATGATCATTTCTACGAGTAGGAATCTAACCCATAACCAACTGCAGTTACGTTACGGAGACGACGGACGGACGGAGTTACGTTCTCATTACGTCACTCTATTTACCATGTAAAATATGAAAAAAGGGATGGCATAAGAACCTTTTCAAAAGTGGAGAGATGTTAACTTCTGAATCTATCAACTTAACAAGTAGTTCCTTTGCAATGCGTAAATATGCATACTTGTATCTTACCAGAAATATACGATATATATCCATACTTATATTATAAATGCGAAAGTCTGTGTGTTTGTCTGTCATGCTTTCACGGCTAATCTACCGGCCCGATTTAGTCGAAACTTAGAATGAAGTAGAAAATAACTACGAGTCTAACATAGGCTACTTATTTTTTCAAAAATTAACCGCCAAAGGGTTGAAATAGGAGTTGAAAAAAAAGGAGGCTGCGGAGCGTGTGCGCGAGTCTAATGCGGATGCTCACTCGCTCCGCCGACGTAGGCCAGGGGATAGGAGAAGGCGGTACGCGGATCTCCTATCCCTTCTACCCTAGAGGAGCTACTATTGGAGGATCGAGGTGATCCTCCTATTAGCCATCAAGACTGCGGGTGCCCTGGAAAAAACCTCAGAGCACTCTAAAGGCGACGGTGGCCCGTAATAGGCGGGCCATCCACCGAGGCGTCGTAGTGGAATGCGCAAGTGAACCTGCGACGTCTCATGAGGGTGGAGAGGGTTTCCGCTGGGTTTTAGTGGGTAGTATCGAATTCAACGGTGAATCCCACAGTATCATCCGTACGCAGAGCAGTTCTGCCTGCGTTGCGTACGGATGGTCTGCGTAAATGCATTTCCCAGCGACAAAAAAAAAAAAAAAAAAAAAAGGGGGGTTGAAAATTTATATGAAAAAACTAAACCGCTTGACCGATTGTAATGATTTTTGGAATAAATATAGTTGACAATCAAGAGTCAAAGATAGGTTACTTAATTTTTCAAAAATCCACCCCCGAAGGTTGCAACATAACGAAACAATTAGGCAGTCCACGCGGCGAAGCCGCGAGCGGGTCGCTAGTATAATATATAAACAGTATACAGTTTACTACTAGTCACTTATATACTATTCATGGCTTTTTATTCCTCATACTTATAACATACGTATAAATTTAAACACTGCAAAGTGCCAATAAAACAATGCGGAACGGCTTAACTTTACCGAAACGTGTTTTAGTTTCACGGACAAAGACAAATTCATTTAAAAGTATTTTGTTTGGTTAGTTCTGGAATTTATTTGTTACGTGAAAAAATATTAGTATGGTAGTTTTATTCTTTTTTACCGCAAAGTAGTTTGGTCAAAGAGAGCTTAGTGTTATGACACTCCGTTTCCCACGATAATATTAATAATATGTTTTGTATCTTTCAGAATTTATTTAAAAAGTTACTGTACAGAAAAGTTACTGGATGATTATGGGAAGACACAGAGAGTTGTGGAGCGATATGGAGGAAGCCTATACCCAAAAAAATGGGATACATATCTCAGAAATTAAAACAAATAAGAAGAATTTACTTACACTAACAATTAATTCATTATATTACTTTTTTTAAATCTGTATGTTCTTATTAAATTATTAAGCTAATCTACTAACACTACAAACATTTTTCTGTATGAAGAGATATGCGAAAAATAAAGACATATTATTACTCGTATATTATTATTATTACTATCTTTCAGAAACTAAGAAAATTTTTAACAGGATAAAATTAGAAAAGTTCAAGTGCTTCTATTATTTCTGTTAATAGGTATGTATTATACTATTCCTTTTTTTGCCATTTTAGTAAGAATGTATTGTTTTCGAGGTTATATATTTATTAAACAAATCTGAAGAAAAAATATTTATTTTAAACATAATACTTTTTCGATTTTAAGTCGAAGCTACAATCAACGCCTACAGAAGTATTCAAGATTCTTCTGATTCATTTAACGAAATTGCCAACGAAAATTCATAATGAAATTAAAATTTTAAAGGGCCAGTCGTAGCGCGTACTGCAACTCTGACTGCAAAGCGACTCTTGACGGGTGGAAATATTCAATATTTCCATTTTCTTCGGTCTGGTGCCGAGACAAAGCGCGGCGTTAAGTTCTGCCACTTAACACGCCATGCCTCCGAATTCGGCGAAAAGTGGGCAACGGAGTGTCTTAACACTAGGTTCCTTCTGTTTACTTTGCTATGTGCGGGATACAGTGTAAATCTAAAAAAAAACACGAAAAAAAGTGCAACGTTAAGTTTCAAAACTTAACATGCAAAAAGTAAAGAACGGAGTATCTTAACATTAGGTTTACCTTTACATTTACGTATAACAAAGAGAACCTATATTTATTATTACAATATCATATTATATTCTTCATATGGAAATAGCTTTACGACATTTTAACTATCACAACAGTTTAGGGCCGTCCAAGGGGCATTAAAGTTGACAACTTCCGAACTCCGCCTATTACAAATACTGGAGAATTTCATAATAAACATTAGGTAAACTATAACAAAGCAAATTTAGATTTATTGACATTAATTAAGTTGGCCATTATGGTTCAGTGGGACAATGTCTAACTATATTCGCAATCGGTTGTGGGTTTGATTCTCAATAGGAGAAATTATTAATTAATAACTAAATTATTTTCCTTGTTTCTAGTACTTAAGACACGGCGTTAAGTTCCGCCACGTAACACATTCGTACCTATTTCCGGAGGAAAGTGAACAACGGAGTGTCTTGAGATTCTTTTTGACTATCCTGCAATGCGAAAAAACACGTGAAGCTAAGTAATAAATAATTAAGTTGTTTACTTGTTAGGAAACCTTTGAAAATAATGTTGATTAATTACGTAGATCCTATTAAGAGTCAAGGAAATATTTATTTTTAAAATATTTTCGGTAACCTGGTTTTGATGGACTAAATAAATATAAAATAATTGTGGCCAGTCGTGGCCCAGTGGCACAAGCGTGTGACTGTGAACGACTGGTTGTGGGTTCGATTCCCACTCGAGGAGTGGAAATATTTAATATTTCCATTTTCTTCGCTCTGGTGTCGAGGTAAAGCGAGGCGTTAAGTTCCGCCACTTAATACGCAATGCCTCCGAAATCGGCGGAAAGTGGGGAACGGAGTGTCTTAACACTAGGTTCCTTCTGCCTACCCTGCTGTGTGCGGGATATAGCGTGAAGCTATTTTTTTTTTTTTAAATAAATAACGGCTAGAAGGCTAGAATAAAGGCTATTATCACACTCAATAAGCGGAATAAAAACTGAGTGACTGAATTGAGTTAAATTTTATATTTTATTAAACAGAGAAATCTCTTTAATAAAATATAAAATTTAACTCAATATGTTTCGTTGTCGCCAACAGAAATGAACATATTGGTCTAATTATTCGGTACAAAGCACTAATTCCTGACTGAAATCTCGGATGACAAATTACATATTACTAGAGGTTGACCCCGTTGACAGGTAAAGTAGGCGTTGCCTTAGCAACTATATGTCACTTTATTAAAAACTTTATATAATTTTTTACCACATAGCGGAGTAGTCAGAGAGAACGAAGTGTCAGAACACTCTGTCCTTAATTTTCTCCCTGAAATCGAGACATTTTGCGTGTTGAGTGGCGGAACTCAACGCCGCGCTTTGTTTTAGGTACTGGAGGGAAGTAAAAATTTAAATATAATTATTTCCTTCCAGTGGAAATCGAACCCATAGCGCTTTTCAGTGAGACGCCGTCTAATTGCTCCTCATATAAAAATATAATGTTGATTATATTATTAAATACTTTTATTACATTATTATAAAAAAATATTGACTTTTTACTGTCTTTCTCCACATAAGCTTATTGTGTCAAATTTCATAGTCTTTCGTCTTCATAATTCTCGTAAAAAAGGGGTCAAAAGTATTTCCCGTAGGGTTTATCAATCAACATGTCATGTCTTTTTAGGATGAAAGTGGATACGGTATTTTTTTTAAAGATTTTTATAAACATGTTATATTGAAAGAGAGATAGACATGGAACAGTGGGACAGTGAATATCTACGTGTTAACACTGTGGGTTCGATTTCCGCTCCAAGGAATTAATATATTTAAAATATGTTGATTATTTAGAGGGTCCAATCGTGGCTCGTAGTCACAAAGTATGACTGTAAAGCGACTGGTTCTGGGTTCGATTCCCATTCGTGGAGTTTTTTTTCTATTTTCTTCGTTTTGGTGTCAAGTTAAAGCTTGGCGTTAATTGACGGAACGGAGTGTCTTAACACTAGGCTCCCCTGCCTGTCCTGCTGTGTGTGGACGTAACGCAAAAAGAGATATTGTTTTAATTTCTTATTGGTACCTAGCACAATGCACGGCATTAAGCTTCAAGGGGAAAGCACATAATAGAGTGTCTTAACACTAGGC
This sequence comes from Dryas iulia moderata, assembly GCA_019049465.1. Taxonomy (NCBI): domain Eukaryota; kingdom Metazoa; phylum Arthropoda; class Insecta; order Lepidoptera; family Nymphalidae; genus Dryas; species Dryas iulia. Next base: position 3,304,278 of record CM032428.1, read on the forward strand.
TCTCTCTCTGATTCAATCTCTCCCTCAAAAGCTTCACGCTTTTACAGCGTGCGCGAAAAAAGCATGAAGCTTTTTTCATTTTTAATATAGAAAGTGTATCAAAATTTTACTACTTCTATAATATAATGTATATACGATTAAACTATATTTAAAAGGATTTTATATTGAATCGTATAGGAAATTCTTTGACGCAATAATGTCTTTATTGCGACGAAGAATTCTTGGGGTCTAAAATAGTTGTGGGTGGTTTCTCATTTGAAACATTTAATTTACTTTTCACGACAAGGTTTTTCGGAAGATATTTTATTTATATTATACTCTTATATTAATTTCTTGTATATTTTTTCAATAATACATTTATTTTGGGGTAAATATTGTTGAAGAAAAATATTATTAAGTATCATTTTTTAGGACAAATACTCAGTAATAAGTTTTTTTTGTTTAATATTTTGTTTTAAAAAACATTGAATAAAGTGATACGTATGTACGAGTATATTAAAAATAGCAATCTTCAATTTTTTTTTCAGGATCACATTCAGAGAAAACCTAGTTGTCCGCAATTCCCGAAAACCCAGATATTCTCTGGGCCTATATGAAATTGATTTATCTTAGGTGCAAAAGCAAAGAAATGAATATAATTTAAATATAATTCCCCCGAGTGGGAATTGAACCCACGACCAAACGTGCTTACAGTCGTACTACGTCACGATAATCTCCTGTATTATAATATGCTCAAAATAAGCATAAAATACACAACAGGTATAAATATTTGAAAACAGGAAGCTTATTTCCCCAACTTTCATTCTAAACGCATATTATATTGACACAGACTGTCACGTTTCTATCTACATAATTAAATTGGATTTAAACCAAATGTTCACGGAATTATACCTAGTTTAAAAAGAGGCTTTGCAAATGACCAAAAAACATTAGAATTTATTTATAAAATGGATGCTTACGCTATTTGTGGGTTCGATTCCTATTTGAAGTAATGATTATATTCAAATTATTTTCGTTTCTATGCTTCTGGTAAGACAAAGCATTTTTTTTCTTTTTTAAACATTTTTAAAGTGTTATTCCGCTCTTAGGAAAATTCACTAACAACATAAACAAGTTGTATAAAGTGTATAAGAATTGACGCAGCTGGTAGTAGAACGCATGGCTCAGTGGTAAGAGCGCCTGGACGGTATTCAAGAGGCGCGAGTTCGAATCCCGCTGCGTTCAAATTTTTATACGTTTTCTAAATGTCTTTTTCAAGACAAAGCATAACTCAATAAGTATGTATGTATGTAATTCAGAGCGAAAGCAGAGTGCTTTGACAGTATTTGTGTTATTCCGTTCCCCACTTTCCGCTAGAAATCTATACGTAACGTGTTGAGTGGCGGAACTAAGTGCCGCGTCGAGACAAACTACTCGTTCTCGTTACTAGAATGAAGAAATGAAAATTATATAAATATCCCACTCCCTCCTATCCTATACGCCCGAGTGGAAATAAAACTCATAACTGCCGTATTAACTACCAGACGCAGTTCCACTGTGCTATTAAGGCATTATAATCAATCAATTAGAACAGCTTCACGCTTTCCCCCCGCATAGTGAGGTAGTCATCAAAGTACTAGTTGCTAAAATATATATATATATATATATATATATATATATATATATATATATATATATATACTCGTATACTTCACGCTGTATCCCGCACACAGCAGGGTAGGCAGAGGGAACCTAGTGTTAAGACACTCCGTTCCCCACTTTCCGCCGAATTCGGAGGCGTTGCATGTTAAGTGGCGGAACTTAACGCCGCGCTTTGCCTCGACACCAGAGCGAAGAAAATGGAAATATTAAATATTTCCACTCCTCGAGTGGCAATCGAACCCACAACCCGTCGTTTTCAGTCACACGCTTGTGCCACTGCGCCACGACTGGCCTCTAGTAAATATATTTTTGTTATTTAATATATAAATATTCTTTATTGTACTTATAGGCACTTACATAGTAGGCAAAAACTGGTGATAAGACACTCCTTTAACATATATCCGACCTGTATCTTACATTAAAAATATTGCTTGACATGTAGTTTTTTTCCACAGACCCAAGCATTCTGAGAGGGGCTAATATTATAAAAACTTCGATCTCCGCTTTCGGTTTGTAATAGAGAGACGTTACTTGTTGAATAACGTAGCTTAACGCCGTAATTTGTTTTCAATAGTCGCGTCAAAATTTAACATTATCATCACAACCATTGCGTTCTTAGTTAAGCTTCATACTTTAATTTTACAATATTATCCGATTAGGTATTATAATATTTTATATAAATTTAATTCCTTAACACTATGTTCTCTCTGTCTACCCTGCTATGTCCTGCTAAAGTGTGAACCGCTTCACAATCATATAAAAATGTCTTATTTTAAAGTATACATTTATAAAGAATAATTAGTTATACTAGACTTTACAGATACAATAACAATTATTTCAAGTGAATTCAATCAAATAGCGCTACGTATCATTATCGCAACACACCAGGCCCTTTGTGTGTACAAAGTTTCAGCAAGCAAAACTGAAGTTGATCCCTGCATCCGGTAATCCCCCACTATGAAGCTTATGGTATATTCTGGTTTAAAAGGAATTTTCACTGAAATTTTACACTAAAATTTTACTTGTGAAAGTTCCGTTTTGAAAGATTTAAACCGTATTTTTTGTATTTTTATGTTATTTTAGTTATAAATTGTGACTTTTTTCTTATACTTATGAGAAATAAATTACTCGCGTAACTTTTAGTATTATAAATTATATTTAAATTTATATTAATTTAATTATATAGATCACTAACAAGGTCATCGTGGCGAAATGGCAAAACGGCTGACTGTAAACGTGATTGGATGTTCGATTCCCATTCGGCGGAAATATTAAAATTATTTTCATTTGTCCCCTTTGGCAAACAAGATAAAGCGGGGCGTTTAGGTCCAACACTATGCATCAAGTAATACAGTCTTTCGAATTCAAACGGAAAGTAGAGAACGGAATGTTTTGACACTAAGCTATCGCTGACTTTGCTATGCTGAAAAAAGCGTAAATCTTCAATATGACATATAAGTCATTAATTTCTTATTTTTATTAAAAAATAAAAAAATAATGACTATAAACTGGACATATTATTACTACATACATTCAACTTTTAATAATACACAAAATATTTGAAATACCTCCTCGTAAATTGCCAAATAAATAAAATTATCGAATTGTGAACCAATTGAAGAGCAATACATCGTATCTGTAAACAGAGTATATTGGTCGCAATAAATCTTGCAGAATCGCCTTTATTTGACGTCGATAAATTTATAGGGCGCTAAACGTTGGGTTTCTCAAGAATAAATTATAGGACGACTTCGCTTAAGTATCGGGTCAGAGCGAACTGATAATGTCTGACAGCTAATTAGTTGGTGAAATTATATAAAATGTTATATTTATTATATATTTTTTTAAATTAGTGAACATTTCTCTTTGTGATAAATCTCTTTTATTTTTTCATATCGTTTTTGGTTATTTGGTAAAACATTCTACTTTACTACCGACTTTAGTTATGTTAAAATAATGTTGTAAATATATACTCGTATATGTAAAACATTATGTTTTTATGAGTTAGCTAAAAATTCTCTCATTCTCATTTCATCTGTGTTCTTTAAGTTTTTTTAAGATATTTAAAAATGATCTATTCAATTATGTACCTACATTTTTAAATGAAAAACAATATAGTTATATAAAAAAGCTTAAAAAGTTAATAAATAAGCGTCATATTTTAAAATCCACAAAACCGGTCAATGCGGTCACTTTTTAAAATGTAGGTATACATAAAAAACCATACTTTTTTAATATTATGAAGTTTTTAACAATAGATACTATTGTTACCTATAGAATTAGAAATCACAATTATTATTGTACTGTACTGTTTAAGATACTTATTTTCATAATCATCTTTTGTCAATAAAAATATCTTTTGTTTGTTTAGGAAACCTAAAAGTTAGAAATCTCTCAAACACTCAGACTACCAAGTCATACGTTTAATATACGTTAACATTTTTAAACGCTTGTCACAACTTATTTTAATTATACGTTTTCTAAAAATATATTTCGTTTTCTAGTTTGTGTGAATAGTAGTGATATATTTTAACTCATTTTTAATATATATCCATACACTTTTAATATCTTTAACTTCTAATTTTTGTAACCTTGAGGCAGTCTTGGCGTAGTGGAATAGTTGCTGCCTGCAAATGTGATTGATTTTAGTTTTTCTGTTCTGGAAGATCAAAGCGCGGTGTTTGGACACGCAACGTCTTGAATTTGGGCGGAAAATAGGCAGCTTATACTATTTTGACACTAGATTTTCTCTGACTACAAATATAAATATTTAACGATATTTAAGCTAATATCAATACAATTTTAGAAAATAATAATTAATTATCTTTTATTTATTAATTTACAATAATTAATTTAATTATTATTCTCAGCAACAATCAAGCAATTTTAATCTAAACGAGACTAAGCACTAAGCGAAATTTTTTAACACATTTTAATAAATATACTTTTTTTTTCTTTTTTTTTAGCTTCACGCTGTATCCCGCATACATCAGGGTAGGCAGAGGGAACCTAGTATTAAGAAACTCCGTTCCCCACTTTCCGCCGAATTTGGAGGCATTGCGTGTTAAGTGGCGGAACTTAACGCCGCGCTTTGTCTCGACGCCAGAGCGAAGAAAATGAAAATATTAAATATTTCCACTCCTCGAGTAGGAATCGAACCCACAACCAGTCGCTCTATAGTCGCACCTTGCATCTGCGCCACGACTGGCCCCACTTTTAAAAATTTGATTAATTATTTTACAAAAGATTATTTAATTATTATTCTCAGCAACATTCAAGCAATTTTAATCTAATTCAGTTCCAGACATTAAGGGAGATTTTTTAACACATTTTAATAAAAACTTTAAACCAAATATTTCACACTTAATTTAACATATTTAATTTGAACCAAACCATAAAACCATATTATCATCTTTTTACTCGACTTTCACCAACAAATAAACAAACAAGCTCTTCCAAAAGTTCACAAACATTTTTTTCATATTTCACATTATAAAATATAAAGGCGCATTTACACGATTCACGATATTCATCAAAAGATTTTCGCGCACCCAAAATTACTCGCCTTTCATTCAAATTTGCGATATCATTTAATTTTAACGCTCACTTGGTAGCCAAATACTCTTGACCTTTAACGGCCGCCAGAATTGAGATTTGACTAAAAGTATTAAAAGGTATGGCGGGCCTTGAATCAGTAGTCGATTTTTGTTTGGAAACATACGGGTTTGGAATATATAATATTATATTATACTGTATATGTTATATGTTTTACTTGTGTATTGCTGTGCAAGGCGTTAATAAGTTGATAGATCGAAAATTCATATTTTTAGGGCAAGCGTTTGTAATACTACTTTTTATTACTAAATTCTGATTTATGTTACTTAAAAAAATTTTTGTGTTTTTTTTTAATTTATTTTTTTTTTTGATTTATCATTTCTTGACACCATGAACAAAGTAATCCTTAATATTTATTAATATTTATAAAGTGTATGTGCAATTCGACATATACTTATATATTCATATCTAGTCTGGCACTTGTAGTTTTACATAATGAATACGTAAATTAATAAAAAAAATAAGTAATATAAATAATTTTGTATTCGTCTATATATGCATATGAAGCCGTTGTCTTACTGACTGGCCGACAACGTAGTCTAAGCTGTTGTAATATAAAAAAAACGGTTAAAATTTAAATCTTATATAGTCCACGCAAACATTATTGCTAGTTACAACTAACATATTATAAAAAATTGAGCACTGTAATATCATACTACCACATACTAATGAATATAGACATTATAAATAGCAATAAAGGAGCTAGTCCGATTCGATTCCCACTCGAGTAGTTCGATTCCCACTAGAGTAGTATATTTAACATTTCTATTTTCTTTGCTTTGGTATCGAGACAAAGCGCGGCGTTAAGTTTCGCCACATAACTCGCAATTTCTTATAACAATTAGATATTGGGCCGTTACACTCACACTTATAATAAGAGAAACATTTTCAAACAACTAGATTTGCACTTAAACGTAGCGGAATCCGAACTCACGTCCCTTGAAAGCTATTTGAGCGCTACGCCATATGTTTTCACATTCGGCAATGTCAAAATTATATTACACTTATTTTATTGGCAACATGTTATTACACTTACATTTTAAGTTAAAATTTATAAATGTAGGTACATATATTTATTTAAATTGAAGTTTAATAAATTTTAAAATGAGTTTATTTTTAACTGGATTAATTGCGTGTATTTTTGATATTCGAATATACATTTCCTACCTATTACCAAGGACTACTGTAAAGTCTTTGAAACGTCGGGTTTTCTAAAAATGTATTTTCGAATACCAAAAACATACGTGATTAATCCCGTTAAAAAAAGTTTCATTTCAAAATGTGTAATAATCGCGGAAACAAAAGATCCTATTACTTAACATATTTTAATTAATTAAATATAAAATTTGGTAAAAAATATCAACGTATATTCTATCATCCAGCCGTGTTCGGGTTCTTAATATTTTATGCAAAGACAGAGCGTCTGCCGTGACAGAGTTCTGTTGTCACTGCAGAGATCAAAAGAAAATTGCGTCCGAATCTTAGCCCTCGTGTTCTGAATAACCAAATTATTTGACGTTCTGAGGGGAAATTTAATAGTCATGCTTATCCGGCTTTTATTTATCTGGTTTTATATTATATTGTTGTTTGGGGCTGCCGTTGAGCAATTGGGCAGCGTCTGAATATAAAGGTGATGGTTGTGGGTTTGATTTCCGCTTAGGGCAATGGTTATTTTATTTTTATTACTCTGTTCTAGTATATAAGACGAAGCACAGCTTTCAATGGCAGTGGGTACTTGATATAGTACTATATTTCAATTTTTAGAAAATATTGGAGATCATGATGTCTCGACACTTTGTCTCTCTGACTATTACGGTGTGCGGGAAAAATCATGAAAGTGTTTTTTATGTACATATGTATATACTTTATCAAATTTCATATATCTGTATGAACTTTAACGAAATTCGTACGAGTATACTCGTATCTTCAAAACTAGACAAAGTAATGAGAATATATGTTAATTAATGAGTTTTTGAATCTCGATCGAATCTCTATCTATTAAAAAAGACATTTAGAAAACGTATAAAAATTTGAACGCAATCAACGCCTACGCCAACGCAAACGCCTCCTGAATACCGTTCAGGCGCTGAGCCATGCTCAGTGGTGAGAGCGCCTGAACGGCATTCAGGAGGCGCGGGTTCGAATCCCACTGCGTTGAAAATTTTATACGTTTTCTGAATGTCTTTCTAAATTTTCCTAAGTGAGGAATAACACTTTAAAAATGTTAAAAGTATCTCTATCTATGTATCTATTTCTATGATTATTATTATATAGAAACTGGAGTTCTTTTCCATGCCATCCTAACGCAGTTTGGCGGTTAGCGGCAGGTGGTGGCAGTTTGCTTTAGTTGTGGATTCGACTCCTAAACTAGGGAGTGATTATTTCTTAATTAAAGTAGATCACACAATGTTCCAATACTATGTTCTCTCTCTTCTTTTCTTCGAATCTCGCTACATGGGAAAAATTATGAAGCTGAGAAAATAAAACTAAGGCTTTTATTTTCATTTTCAAACAATTCACCGTACACGTCTGAGAAAACAAGTTCAGAAATTTAAAAATGCAATCTGATGTATCAATAAGGAAAATAGTTCAAGACCACCACCTGGTGCCCGGTCTTATACATTTTGTAGCAACAAACTCAATACATAAAATGTCAAAACGCAGAAATCAGCTGTTTTTACTGAAATCCAAAGGAAAATAGGAAATAAAACCAAATCATAGGTGATATTTGTATACATTTTTTTTATAACTTCACGTATACAGAACCTACTTTCAAGTCACTCCGAATGGATTCACTCTAATTTTCGATTTTTTTAAAGATTTATTTTTTTTAAGATTGAACTTTCTTTTATTTTAGTGCGTTGATATTACAGGTTCATTAATATAGCATTTCATATATAGAATTAAAGCATAGGAGGACAGGTAAAGAAAGTCAGTTTCATGACACGTGACAGTTGGGGGAATGCGCTCAACTTAGCATTTTTCTTTACCAAAGAAAGAAAATGAAAATAATCAAAACATTCCCCCGCGTGAGAATCGAACTTATAACCACTGCCTTTACAATGTGGCGGAATCCCATTGCGCACAACTTGTACATAATAAAAAAGTTAAATGGAGTAAAAACCCCAAGTTCTTACTAAAAAAATGCACAAACATAATCCATTAAATTAAAATAGTTCAAAAGATCTTATTTTAATATCTCTAAAACATAAATAAATGAGTGAAGCACTTTCATAAATACTAATTTCTCAGACGTAAGTAGTTTATTAACAATTCAACGTACTTTCAACGGAACTAAGTAGCCGAGATAAGAGGTAAATCTTGTGACGTCTTTAACTGAACTTACCTGCCCGCGTAAAACATGCGTTGCCTTAGCAACGCAGGTATGTCATTTTGCGCTAAAATATTTATGAAATTGTGATATTTGATGATATTTATATTGCTTGTTTAAGGGGGCCTGTCGTGGTGCAGTGGCACAAGCATGTAAACAAATGATTGTGGGTTCGATTTTATTCGAATATTTGATATTATCATTTTTTTCGTTCTGGTGTTGAGGCAAAGCGCGGCGTTAACTTACGGAGTGTCTTAACACTAGATTCTCTCTGCCTACCCTGCTGTATGCGGGATACAGCGTGAAGCTAAAAAAAATGAGGTAAATTTAAAATTTAAATAAAGTGAAATATATTTCTAGACAATGATTTCCAACCTGAATGGAAAAACGGTTTCAAGCACTCCGACTGCTAAATATAAAAAATAATTAATATATAGATTATATCTTTTACATAATTAAATATGTTACATACGTTGATTGCGATTAACCATTAGAAAAACATATCAAATTCATGTTTGTGTTCACGATTAATTTACGATAATAATTTACATATATGTAATTAATAAATATAAAAAATAGAATCTGATAAGTCAAAAGGCGGACGTAAAGTGGAAATTATACTTAAATTTCTTTGCATACGTGAAGTATCTAATATCAAAAATGTGATTAAAAAATAACATAATACATGACCCATACTAGATCACCCGGCAATTCTCATTCTGACTAACAGCCCATTAATGAACAATTCATTTTAAAAGTAACATCGTATTAGAATATTTTTTATTAGAAAACTTAACGAATGAAATACACATCTAAAGCGCTAGCAAGACATAAGTTTTACTTGCTATGTGTATGAGTTGTACTCCTCAGTTTCTTTCTTATTACATTACGGCTTCTTCAGGAAAGATTAGATCTCCTTAGTCGCGGCAATATTATAGTACGAAAATTCTACCTAGAAACGAAACTTAAGGAAAACTTCGGTTTCGGAAACCTTTTAGATATGACTGGTTAAGGTAAAATTCCCGTACTATGATAATGATATCGGCGCAAAAAGATTTACTTTAATAATTGTATTCGCATAAAGTTATCACATTAACCGGTCAACTTCAATGCAAATTTTGATAATAAATTTTAGAAATTACGTCTATTTCAGTTGCGTTTTGTTACGCTACTGACCATTTGTATTTTGCTTTGTTAGAATACAGCGAAAACACATAGACTATATATATGTAAGCTGTCAGCTGCGTTTTGTTACACCATTCATAGGAAATAAACGGCTAGACTAACGTTTTTTTTTGATAAATACAATATTTTAATACTAATTCCTACTTCGGACAAATGCAAATTCGAAAACGAAGACAAAAATTTGTCTCATCATTTTCGGGTTATAAGTATTCTAATTACTTCTAATTACCACATGTTTCTTTTATATACATTTTTTTTTACTTATTTAAATACTTAAACACTACAAACACACGGTCTCGTATCCTTTTTTTTTTCCTTAAAATGATTTGATTACAATTATTAAATTCATTGACATGCTACTCAAAACTAAAATGAGGTTTTAAATTACCTAAGCGAGTTATCCCATTATATTGACTATACTTATTTTAACAAATTAATTAACTCTTAATATTGTATATACAAGTTATGACCAGAAAAAAAATATCCATAATAATAAGAAAAACGACATATAATCACGTGATAACAAACAAAATCTAGTTCAAAGCGTATCTCATAAATAATTCATAACAGAGCAAACCAATGATCTCTATAAAGATCTGGCTGACATCATATAATTGGAGGCCATCATAATCATTCCAATTGTCATAATTTGTACGCTGTACCATGTTTATTGTTGATTTTATTATAGAAATGCTCGTTTACATTGTGTCCGATAATATGGCTTGTCGTAAACCCGTATTGGTTTCGGCTAATCCCACGAGACATTTAAAATCGTTGAATATCAGATAGGCCATAAATAGGTTGTTTTATTTTATTATTTTAGCTAACTTTATGATTTGTTAAAAGAGAAAAAATATTTTTTACACCTTTTTTCGTATTGCAGGGTAGTCAGAGAGAAAGACATTTAAAGAAATCGTATGAAAATTTGAACGCAGCGGGATTCGAACCCGCGCCTCCTAAATACCGTCTAGGCGCTCTCACCACTGAGCCATGCGTTCTAATATCCGCTGCGTCGAAATTCTTATATGCTTTATTACAACTTATTTTTGTTGTTAGCATCTCTGTAGAGAGATTTGGGTTCGAATCCCGCTGCGTTCAAATTTTTCTACGTTTTCTTTAAATGTCTTTTTCAAATGTAAGTTTAATGTTTCCTAAGAATAACACTTTAAAAATGTGTAAAAGTAATCAGAGAGAACTCTGAATTAGTGACCATTTTCTATTTTCTATCAAAAAGTGGTTAATATATAATAATTAAAAAAAAACAGCTTAACAATTATTTCCGTGGTGTAAGACACTTGGTTCCCCACTTTTTGCTCGAAATCGAGATATTATAGACTTTTTCAGTGGAAAAATTTAACGCGCTTTGTCTTATATACTAGAGAAGATATATGAAAATAATATATTATTCTTACCCCTAGCGGAATCGAACCCATAACCATTGCGCTTACAGTCAGAAATGTCCCATTTTGCACCATTATCTCTACTATTTATATAGACGTTGTATTTTTTTGGTGCTTGTTTAGTACGAAGTATTTTTTATTGTAAAGTCAAGAAAACGTTGCTTACTAATTTAAAGCCTAACTTTGTAAGCGTTATATCCAATTTTTCCTTTCACCAAAAATTTTGTTAGGAAAAGTGTTCTCGCAATATTTTCAGTATTTCATTTTTTATAACTGCGATCAAGTTTCAAAGGTTATGAATTTAACATTTAAGAGATTTTAAGTTTTTAAGTTAAAGTATGTTATTGCAATGGATTTGATGCTTTGTAATTATTGACTAGCTTTCTCATAGTAAAAAGAAATTAAAGACAAAAAACTGTGGATGGAAGCAATTTCAACTAAAATTAATTACAGGTGATAAAAGTATTGTAACGTATACAAATAAATAAAATTGGAGTGCTTGTTGGTTGTGTTAAAAAAAACACTTTCTTAATACGTATATGTACGCACGTTATATATGCCACAGGAACAGTTTTTTTATAATTTTTGTTTGTCTATATGTTTGTTTCAGTGTATATCTGAAAAGACTTAACCGATTTTGACAAGACTTACACTGACAGGTAGCTAATATACCTAATTGGGAGTAATGTAGGCTAATTTTACTTAAGAATTATTACTTTTTTGGTAAATTCCACGCGGACTAAACCGAAGGCATAGCCACTATAATATTTAACAAAATACGCTCATATCTTTACGTTTTTTATTACTAAGATATATAAATATTTCAAAGCGCACATGCAAAATCATAATAGATACGCTACGATTTTAACTTAAAACGCAAATTTTCAGCCGGCGGTTTCGCCGGGACTATAACGAAACTACTGATATGATAATCGCGCTCGTCAGCCCCTATTGTACTCTGGAGCTCGTTTTTAGAGTCACCTTTGGAAGAGCAAAAATTATCAAAGACCTGAATAGTTCATTAAGTTGCCTCTACGTCCCTATTAATAATAGCTTTATAAAAAAGCTGGCATTAAAGAGAAATTGCTACGAAATTTTCCACGTCGAGTCGCGTCGGCTCTATGGAAGTCGTTGAATTTAAATTTTAATTCCACTGAAGCTTTCCAACTGGCTTTAAGTTGCGCTGCAACCTTGACATTTCTGATTTTATATTACTGACTAATGGTTCATTGTGTGTGGACGAGTATTGGGGGCATATTTATGGAGTATATTCTTAATTTTCCAGGTACTACATTTATATATGTAGCTATAATATTGGGGAACGGAGTGTCTTAACACTAGGTTCCCTCTGCCTACCTGGCTGTATGTGGGATACAGCGTGAAGCTAAAAAAAAAGAAATGATTGTATATTGTGGTCCCCGTCGTGGACTTAAGTTCTTGGTAAAATGATATAAAAAACACTTTGATCTAATTTAAAAACAGCGACGTTTCTTTCGTTTGCTTTGATACATCGCTTATTTAGTGGAAATTTCTTCTTTCCACGCATGTGTAAAAGATAGACATGCAGAGTAGACACAGAGATGAGTATCTCGAATATATCGATGTTGAGAGAGAGAGTATCAAGACAACTAAATAATACATAACCATTACGATAACCACCATATAGATAAACTTTGTTAAGTTCCATAAGGAAAACTGTAGAAAACATAGTGTTGTGACACTGATCTCTAGCTACCTTCATACACGAAAAATAGTAAAGCTGCCGAAAAAGAATACACAGTAACAATATTATACGAAATAAGTAATATTCTTTTATTCATAGAGAGATCTGACAACAAAATTGTATGATTGTAAAATCTAGTCTTTTCAGAGAAGTTCATAACAATAATAAAAATGTCTTAAAATATTATACATTGTTTTAAATTGTTTATATAAATAAACTTAGAGTGTATGTAACATTAACTTTAACATAAATTTGTAATATTAAAGTAATTACTTTTTACTAAATAGATACGTAAGTATCCACTATTTAGTTATTTTGGTATTTCTACCATATACCAAAATAACATTTTATACATTTTTTTCTGTATGTCTGTCTTTCTGTCTATTCCTTCCAGCAAATTTCTAGAAATGCTGGACTGATTTTGACGGAATTTTCAATGGCGGATAGCTTATGTAGCAAGCATTAATTTAAGCTACTTTTATTTTAAAACATTAACTTACTTGCTAAATTCTGAGCAGATGAAGCCGCGAGCTCAGCTAGTTTTAAAATAAAGTAAATTTCCAAGTTTTGAAGACCTTCTGATACTGCATTCACAACTTGCCACTTTAAATAAGATAGACGCATTAAAAATACAAAGCACTTAAAAGAAATCTTAAGTCGCGTAATCTGAAATACTTAATGTAAATCGAAGAAATGAATTTTACGATAACAGAAAATATTTTCTAAGTTTGCTTTTCGAATACTCTCGTATAAAATTAATACAATTTTATAAATATCATATTGTGGTAGTTAAACCTACAAATGGTACGTATCGTTTTACATGTACATATATTATGTACATTTCTTTATTTAATATAATACCAATGTGGGGCCAGTCGTGGCGCAGTGGCACGAACGTGTGTAAGCGACTGGTTGTGGGTTCGATTCGATCAGAGGCAAAGCGCGACGTTAAGTCCCGCATGCCTCCGAATCCGGCTGAAAGTGAGGAACGGAATGTCATAACACTAGGATCCCTCTGCTTACCCTTCTGCGTGCGGGGTACAGCGTGAAGCTAAAAAAATAGTTATATGAAAAAGAAACTTTAAATATTGGAGGATTTGTAATATAAGTCATGTTTTGCCTAATGAATTTGAATTCATGTGACGATATGAATACATTATTTATATTTTTATAACAATTTTATCAAAGATCGCAGTATAATAAAATCTAACATATATTTTATCATTCCCAAAAAGTACCGCATTATCCATATTATATGTAAATCAAAGATAATCATTTTATTACATGTAATCTTACTAAATTAATGTTATAGATTAACAATAACAATTAGTGTGTTTTTGACATTTTTTGGTATTATTCACATACTTATAAAAAGTATTTTCTTATAAATCATACAAAAACTCTAAAAAAAATACATTTTTTTTACGTTTTGTTATAATGTATGTAACCCCTAAAAACTCCTCCACAACTACTCTAATATTATAAACGTCCATAGGCAAAGGTGACTTCTTACCGTCAAGTGATCGTTCTGCTCGTTTACCCGTTTTATAAATAAAAAGAATCAGTCAATGAACGCATGTACGGTTTCCAAGAGGCGTGAGTTCGAATCCCAGCGGGATATTCGTTCAAATTTGAAATATATTTTTAGAATATATAAATCTTTCTTATTTTAAATTGATTCTCTGAGGCCAATCGTGGCGTAGGGGCAAAAATTATGACTGTAAATGAGACTGATTGTGGAGTCGATTCCCGCTCGAGGAATTGAAAGATATAACATTTAATTTTCTTCGCTTTAATATCATAAATAGATAAAGCATGGTGTTAAGTTTCACTACTTAACACGTAACACCAGGATGCAGCAGAAAGTGGGGAAGGAAGTGTCCTTACATTAGGTTTCCTCTGCCTACCCTGCTCTGTGCGGGATACAGAGTGAAGCTAAAAAAAGGCATTATTTTCCGATTTTGCTCTTTGCAATTGGGTCCACAGGAACTAATCAATACAAATTCTCAAAGGTGCATATCAATGAGCCCAAATGTCAGCTAGAAACGTGGGTCTGTTAGGGGAGTTGGTAAACTCCATTAAACATAGTTAAGTGCGCTCTGAGCCCACTTCGCAACTCTATGACAGAAGCTTCGCAGTTAACTATTATAAATTTCATTAGGAAATTGAGGCTAATTAATTAGCTAGGTGACGTACTTGGTGGTATATCTTTGAGTGTTTATTATTTATTATTTTTTTCATAGTTTCACGCTATTTCTCACATAGAAAAACTGAGTGTCAAAACACTCTGTTACTTTTCATCCGAAAACCAGACATTTCGTGTTAAGTGGAAGAACATAACACCCAGCTTTGTATTTAAGTACCAGTGCGAAGAAATGATTATAATATAATTATTTCCTCCGAGAGGTAATCGAACCCACACTACCACGTGTACAATCAGACGCTGTGCATCTGCACTACTTTGGCTTCCAAATACTTAACAAATAATACTCAACTCATAAAGGTTTTAAAAAAAGGTTTCTTATTTATTTCGTTAAATGGTTTTGAAAATTTTTTTATGTAAATTAATTATTTTCTTTAGACCGTTTTTACATAGCTACATAGATCTTATTCACTTTTTAAATATTTGAAATCAAAATACACTTTTTATGATCAAACTTTTCCTTTCTATTCTATTACCATTTTTGATTTCGAGAAAAAAAATTAGTGTCCGACCGAAACTGGGTTTTCAGCCGAAACCGAAACCGAAACCGAACCTTCGGCACTGGCTACAGTTTCGGCCGAAACCGAAACCGAAACCGAAACTGCTAATGACATCATAAAATTAGTATAACATGTAAAAAAATTGTAAATTTTTAACGTTTTGTTGTGATTATATGGAAATTATTACAGTATGTTTTTACATTTTCAATTATATTTAATACTATACATTTTCATAGTTTCACGCTCCGCTTTTAAGGGCTCCGCTTTTACCCGCATAGCAGGGTAGTCAGAGAGAAACTAGGGTCAAGGTCTAGGGTTTGTGATAAGATTTATTGATATTTAATTAGACTATATTCTGTGTATTTTATAGAAGTCCTGTGTAACAATTGTATAGTTATTTAAATAACAACTAATAAGGCTGGCCTCCAATGTAATAACTAGCCCAGAGTCCCCCAAAATTTATAGTCAGCCCCTGAAAGGAGCCACACTTACGAGAACAAACACAGCGTCAGTGACAGACAGTGTCATTCACACAATGTCACACATATTATTCTTAACATACATTTAGAATTCATTAAAATCGTTTACCATATCTTGATATTAAGTACACAAGCTATAAAAACACTCAAATGTAGCTAAACGACGTGTGAAAATTTATGAGTACAGAGTTTCGGCATTGCCGAAGGTTCGGCAGCTTTTTTGCCGAAACCGAAACTACGGCCGAAACTACATTTTTTTGCCGAAACTTGCCGAAACCGAAACCGAAACCGAACCTTCGGTCGGACACTAAAAAAATATATTTTTTTTCTTTTTTTTTTAGCTTCACGCTGTAGCCCGCACACAGCAGGGTAGGCAGAGGGAACCTAGTTTTGAGACACTCCGTTCCCCACTCTCCGCCGAATTCGGAGGCATGCGTGTTAAAAGGCGGAACTTAACTCCGAATAATTTAAATTAAATAAGATAAAGTTATTGCTCTAATTTAGAAAAAAGGTTAATAAAACACTACATTTAAACTAAAACCATCATTTAATTAACAAAATGTACAAAATTTTCACAACTATTTCTTTGAATTGATTGTTTGCTAAAATTATTACAAAAAATCATAATATATAATATTTCTTTTCATTAAAAATTTAAATTTTCCTTGACAAATCCGATTCTCTAACAACCAAATTGAATCGTTGTCTAGTCAGAGACAATCTATTATCACTAGAGTGTAGAACAGTTGATAATAATTCGTAAGTACCACTGAAGCTTACACCTATATCTCTGAAGCCAACCCCGCAACTGGTAAACGGTTGCGCTGAAGTAAGGAAGAAGACATTAGCTTGAGGTATATTATAGTTAGGATAGGCTTCATACATTACTCCATTGGGGAAGATAATGTGACAAGTGCTTAACGTGTCCCAGAAGTTCTTAGGAATTGAGAAGGAAGTGCTGAATAGGGAGTGTCTAATGTATAGTACATCACGGTCTTCCAGCCGATGTTCGGTTAGGCCGTAACCTGAAAAATAGTTTGTTACTTTTAATTTTATATCTTGATTTCATTTTTTTTTTTTTAGCTTCACGCTGTATCCCGAACACAGCAGGGTAGGCAGAGGGAACCTAGTGTTAAGACACTCCGTTCCCCACTTTCCGCCGAATTCGGAGGCTTGCGTGTTAAGTGGCGGAACTTAACGCCGCGCTTTACCTCGACACCAGAGCGAAGAAAATGGAAATATAATTTCCACTCCTCGAGTGGGAATCGAACCCACAACCAGTCGTTTACAGTCACACGCTTGTGCCACTGGGCAACGACTGGCCACTTTTTATATTTTCTTAAAGATTTTTGCTTAATTTTAAAGGGTAGGGTAAAATCAAAATATTATTTTAAAATAAAATTTAGTATTCATTGTAGTTTAATTATAGATAGTCCATCGCGACGCAGTGGTGTATCCGATTAGGAATAGTTCTGAAATCTATTCCTAATCGAGGATGGGATTGTTTTTTAATTATTTATTTTCATTTATTCACTCTGGCAAGACAAACAGCGGCGAAGAACTCCGTTATTATTTATTTGCAAGTAATACGTTATTTTCACCTGTAGCAATAAGGTCTCTTTTTTTACACATTTTAATTATTTTTAACTTTAATCTCTAATTTAATGCAATTTCAAATTAATATTTACACTCTAAACTAACATATAAAAAGACAGTTTTATTAAACATGGACTTAAAACTCCAAATACTTTTATGAATTATAAAAGATTTACGCCTATATTTTTAAAATATATTTAAAATTATTTAACTTTATTTATTACCAAAAATATTAATAATTAACCTACCTTGGCAAGCCAAGAACGCAATTAGCACAAACGACACTTTGCCAATCATTGTTACAGACTAACGACTACAAAATGAAAAGTATTTAATTGTCGTTTATCTTTCTCCACCAGTTAATATATCTAGATTTGATAAATATTATCAGAAGTTAGATCAAAAGTTACTATTGAAAGATTGTAATTAAATTGCGAATGTTAATTATTATATTAAAATCATTATTTATCCTCTTTGGTGACAAGACAAAGCGCAGCGTTCAGTTCCGCCACTTAACACTCAATGTTTCGGTTTGCGGGGGAAAGTGGAAAATCAATTTTAAGACTATTTAAAATTGTCGTATTACTACTACTACCTGCCTGCTGTATAGAAAAAGGAAATGAAATGGCAAAAAGTAATGCATTTTTAATATAATTAGAATTATTGAAATTTAATATTGTTTGTAGATTTTAACAAAATTTCAATTTGTAGTTTTTCTTATTTTAATGAATCTAATAATACCATGTGAATTACGCTGAGAGAACCTAGTTAAATGTCACTCTATTATGTGTTTTCTTCATTTTTTTTGCTTCTGTTAAAACAAAACGGTGTATAGAGTTCTACCAAATACCACGTAGTTTCTTAGCATTATATATAACTTTACCTCTATTTTGATAAATAGTATTTTTTTTTCATTCACGCTGTATCCCGCACACAGCAGGGTAGGCAGAGGTAACATAGTATTATACACTCCGTTCCCCATTTTCCGCCGAATTTGGAGACATTGCGTATTACTTGGCGGAACTTAACGCCGTAACCTCCACACCAGAGCGAAAAAAATAAAAATATTAAATATTTCGACTCTTCGAGTAGGATAACCATAACCAGTCGCGGTTTCAAGCCACGACTAGCCCAAAGTTTAATCTATGATAACAAATTGTAGATGTTTATACATTTCATATACTTTGTAAAGCAACATATTAATTTTTTTTAGCTTCACGCTTTATCCTGCACACAGCAGGATTAGCAGAGGGAACCTAGTGTTAAGACACTCCGTTCCCCACTTTCCGCCGAATTCGGAGGCTTGCGTGTTAAGTGGCGGAACTTAACGCCGCGCTTTACCTCGACACCAGAGCGAAGAAAATGGAAATATAATTTCCACTCTTCGAGTGGGAATCGAACCCACAACCAGTCGTTTACAGTCACACGCTTGTGCCACTGGGCCACGACTGGCCACATATTATTTTTGATAATCCCCTGGTTATAGGAACTACGATTAATAATATATTACGACTATATACATAGATTATTAAGCCTGTAATCAATGCAAACAGCTCTTATCATGGACTTGTATATGAAATATCAATAATTAGGGATTATCTTCGCTACGTGACATATGTTAACAGTAGCTGAAATCAGTGCAGATAATTTGAAGTTTTATTTTGTTAGTACTATAGTGTTCTGTAGAATTTTATGATTTATTATTTTGATTCACTGAATAAATTGTTTCAGTTGTGGAGTGTATTTGAACGTAAATACAGTGGTTATCGGTTCGATTATCACTCTGGGGATTTGTAAAAATATTTTTATTTTTTTTTAATATTTAAACCTGTCTGTTCCAAGCTGGGTAAACACTCTGTCTGTCCTGGTATAAATGGACTCCGTTTTTTACTTCTCTTCGGTCCACGTCGTCCTTTGTTCTGCATAAACGACAAAATGAAAATAATTTAAACTTAATTTTTTCTCCTAATTATGATTAAACCCACGTCCAATGACGTTACAATTACATACAATCTCATTGCACTACTATGGTCATAATCATTAAACTAAATATTCAAATACCGTGTCTTAATACAAATTAAATTTTCATTGCATTTATCTTTTAATAGAATACATTTGAGACCATTCGTGACGCAGTGGGACAGCGTTACACCACAAACGCGAATGATTGTGGGTACGATTAAAATTAAAAACTATTTTTGTTTCTCCATCCATACATCCATACTTAAGACAAAGACCTCAACCAATCTAGGCAAATTTTCTCCGCTGAATCGTATGATAACAAGTTTCACCACCATATCCAAGAAAGTAGATTTTTATTTTTTTTATTTTTTTTTAGCTTCACGCTATATCTCGCACACAGCAGGGTAGGCAGAGGGAACCTAGTGTTAAGACACTCCGTTCCCCACTTTCCGCCGAATTCGGAGGCTTGCGTGTTAAATGGCGGAACTTAACGCCGCGCTTTACCTCAACACCAGAGCGAAAAACATGGAAATATCATTTTCACTCCTCGAGTGGGAATCGAACCCACAGCCAGTCGTTTACAGTCACACGCTTGTGCCACTGGGCCACGACTGGCCAAGAAAGTAGATCTTGATATTTATTTTAATAAAAAGCTTAAATTTCGCGGCCTAATACTAATATCGCTGAGATCTCAGTGGCCATAAATATGTTTGTTATTTTATCATATAGTTCTGTGTAGTAGTGGTAGTAGTAGTAGTTTTGAGCATATTTTGTGTATGTGTACATATTCTGTTTTTTTTTAATACTTGTATTAAAATATTTAGTTTATATTGTAGGTAACTTGCATGCCGTCATCACTTATAATTGTGGCGGCACTTTTACCTTATTAATCTTTTGTATTGTTTCTTTTATATGCAACTGTCAGTGCTTGTTGTGTTGATGATCAAAATAAATAAATAAATAAGAGCAGCGATGAGTTCCGCAATGTCTGTACATGCGATGTCTGTATTTCAGGCAGAATGTGAAGAACGGAGTGTCTTAAAGTAAGGTTTTCTCTCTGACTACCTTACTTTAAGGCTACTTTTTTTTAGAATCAACTTATTTATTATTATATTTTCTCTACCCCAATATATTATATACACGTTTATTATCGAAGTCATCTTTTACAAACAGCAATAAGAACGCAGGTGGACAGAATGTTACTTCTCTTTTGGTAACTCGTAACAACTATGCAGCTGCTACGTAAGTACTATGTGAAATAGTGAAGGAACTAAACAAACAGGAAGTACTTCAACAAGTTTAGGAAGTCTTTGGACACATGTTGGATGACCGAAAGCTATTTCAAGTTTTTAGTGAGAATGTAAAAATGTTGTTTTGAGTATTTATTTATTTATTTGTTATTTTTGTTTTAATTTTATGTATTAGAAAGGTGTTAAGGAAAGTTATTTATCAAAAAGTAGTTAATATATCGTGGACTGGAAATATTATTGGTCGTGGGTTCGATTTCCGCTCTAATTATTTTCATCTCTCTGTTCTTGTAAGACATAACGTGACGTTGAGTCGATCTAGATATAATTTTAAGCATTGATTACTGTATATCGAAACTCTCCGCGTTATGTGACCGTAGCCCAATCTGCGTAACCTAACGCCGTATTTTATGTATATAGATAAGTAAAAGATCGACGGTAAGTTCAATTCTCTGAGTAGTATTTGAAACAGTAAATAGTTGAGAGGCCGTTAGTGCTAGGCCTGTAAGCGTGTAAGCGTGATGTGGTTGGTAATGGGTTCAATTCCCACTTATACTATGATACTTATATATTATTTTCATTCCTCCGCTCTGGTACGTGACTAAACGCGGCGTTAAACTTCGCCACTCAAATCGTAATGTCTTGATTTCAACGAAAAATGGAGAACGAAGTGTCATGACAATATTCTCATTAATTTCCTTGCCTTGCGGACAATAGAATGCAGCAGAAAGTTATTTTATCAGACACATTTCAACTATAGTAACGGTTTCTCATAGATATTCGTATATTCACAGTTTGACTACTAACTTATTGTTACATATCTTGTTAATATATTTATTTAACTGAAATCATTAAAAAATAAACCGTATAATTTTTATCCCACACGAAACATTTCATTTGGCAAGCGAAACGTAACAAAATAACGTTTATTTAATTTCCAACCTGAAGCAACTATCCATATAGGCTTTTAATTTGATTATTACCAGAGTTAACGCGGTTGAACGGTTGGAAATTACGCGGTCACTGGGCCGTTGCGCTCCGTCTGCTAACAGGATAAACTCTTTAAAATATTATTGGATTGAAGCATTCGGAATCAAATGTTGTTATGTATTCTTGTTGATTGATAGGATTGATGGATTGATAGATTGATTAGGTTTTCGTGATATGGTGGCAGAATTGATAGGTTGATATGATCAATTGAAATAGTTATAGGTAAATGAAATGAATGTATATATTTACTTATTTATAATTTGTGGATTTGTTACTAATTTATTTATATTATTTTAAATAAATAAACGTATATTTACGCTCTTTCCCACTTAGCAGAGTAGTCTGAGAGAGTCCAGTGTTAAGTCTTTCTCCGTCCGAAATTTGAACATAGTATGGTAAGTAACGAAATTCAAAGCCGCACTTTGTCTATTAAGCGAAGAAATGTTAATAATATATAATCATTCTACTAAGTGGGAATCCAACCTACAACCATAGCGAATACATTCAGACGCTGTCATATTGCGTCACGTTGGTCACATCAATTACTAGGGCTAGTTATTGTGAAAACTTACACAATTTACAATTGCAAATGTGTATTAAATTGACGCATTCTGTAATTATATAAACGTAATAACATTTTTTTCCTTTTAATGCAGCAGAAAATGTAAATTCTGTTTACACTATGCAAAAAGAATAAATTATCTGTGTGATAAAGTTTATTTGAATCGGCGGAAAATGGAGTGTGGTAACACTGGTTTCCCTATGCTTACCCTGCTGTGCTCAGGATACAGCGTGACACAAAAAAAATTAAAAAAATCTATTTACGAGACCTTCCATATTGAGAAGCAGAATTCAAAATTTTATACACTGGCATTTTTTCCTTAAAAACTTTCTTTATACGTAATTGATTACTGGTGGTGGAAGCTACTGAAGACTCACCGACGAGCTTGATACTACCCACTAACGCCCAATATCAATTATTTATCCTAATCCAAAAACTGCAAACTTAGATTGATCTAACAATCATTTCTTTGAGTAAATCATTTTTTTGGGTAAAGTAATGGTCTATTGGTTATTACCAATTATCCTTCGATTGGGTGAAAAAAAAAATAGCTTCACGCTATATCCCGCACACAGCAGGGTAGGCAGAGGGAACCTAGTGTTAAGACACTCCGTTCCCCACTTTCCGCCGAATTCGGACTTGCGTGTTAAGTGGCGGAACTTAACGCCGCGCTTTACCTCGACACCAGAGCGAAGAAACGAAAATATAATTTCCACTCCTCGAGTGGGAATCGAACCCACAACCAGTCGTTTACAGTCACACTCTTGTGCCACTGGGCCACGACTGGCCACTATTTGTATTTGAATTGGTTGAAGGATTGTATATTTCATTTCTTATTATCTCTAATGTTGCAGCTTTTAGATTAGGATTAATTACTGATACTGGAAGTATTTCGGTACTCAACGGATACCTTCTCCACTTCTCTCTTCTCTCTGACCTCTGAGACGTCATTGGATTGCTCGCATAAGATTCTGATACTCAAGATATCGACAATTCGACCGAAAATCGTAAAACAAAGAGCATTGACATTAGGTTTTTTTCTATATTCCTTGCTATACGGGAATAAGCGTTAAGCTGATTTATTTATACATATAAAGAACACAATTAAATTATATGCATTTAATTTGATTACTTTAATTTGTGGCAGAATCATCCGAATGGTTGCAACAGAATGTTATGTCATAGCTTATGCTCGGGTAATTAATTCATAGCATTTTAAAATTACTAGCTGTCGCCCGCGACCTTGTCTACTTAGAAATGAGCAACTGTCTGAAAAAATCAATTTAAAAAATATCATACAAGCTTGCGAGGGTTTCTTAATTCGGCCCTGTCACAAAATCCATTGTAAGCAAACATTTACTAACTTTAAATTTCGATATTTATGATGAGTGATTTTTGGATTTTACATACATAGATATATATTACATTATATACGGATATTATTTAAATATGTATAGATAGTTAACGTTTAGTAACGTCTCTCTTTAGTAAGTGTTATATATAGGACTTAGTGTTAATAAACTGTGTTTTTAATTTTTTGCCTATTTCATAGGTATTGTGCTTATATATATTATTAGTTTACCTTCTATATTCTACGACTATAGGTGTGAGTGATGTATATCCACAACTATTGCGTTAACATACATAATTATATGGTTTCTATAACACCTAAAGAATCTAAAAGGGATTCGAACCAACAAACACTTTCCTTTCGAAATCTAGACATTGCATATTAAGTGGCGGAACCTAACACCGCGTTTTTTTAGGCACCAGAGTAGAAAAATAAATGATTTTTTATCATCGTTACTAAAATATATAATCGTATTCATTTCTATTCTTGAAAAATTCTAAATAAGCTCCCAACTGGATTCTGTTCCGACTAACAGCCAATACGTTTACTGCACATAAATTTCAACATCTAAATCTCAACTTTATTGCTCTCCTGGCGTTCATAACTTAGAGAAACTAAAAAACCAGGTGTTTTATTAATTGTTTTAAAGAAAATTCATACCAACTTTTGAGAGCTATTCTACGAAATTAAATTTTTCGTATAAACCTTTAAGTTTATTATGAGCTAGTTCCTATATTGCTGTCTTATTGTGGGATATTAATTTAAATCGAGCTTTGGGAAATTCAATCGGGCTATAAAAATATATTGGTATTTAATTGTGATTCCTCGATTCTTTATACTCCTTTTTTAATTTTCACCTTTAATTAATTTGACTGCATAACTTAAAATAATAATATTTATATTAAGTGTCTTTTTTTTAGCTTCACGCTGTATCCCATACACAGCAGGGTAGGCAGAGGAAACCTAGTGTTAAGACACTCCGTTCCCCACATTCCACCGAATTCGGAGGCATTGCGTGTTAAGTGGCGGAACTTAACGCCGAGTTTTACCTCGGCACCAGAGCGAAGAAAATGGAAATTTTAAATATTTCCACTCCTCGAGTGGGAATCGAACCCACAACCAGTCGTTTACAGTCACACGCTTGTGCCACTGGGCCACGACTGGCTACAATTAATATTAAGTATCTGTGTTTCAATATAATTTAGAATTACAATTTAATAAATTATTGCTTAAACAATAAAAATATATGTATTTCTCTACCCTAATAATAAAAAGTGCAGAGGTGTACATTGCCACTTATAACGCTATTTTAAATAGAAATTCCATTTCGAATTCTAAATGGAAGTGGAAGAAAGAGTGTATTGACACTAATTTCTCTCTGCCTATCATGCTTTGCGAGAACAAAGCATAAAGCTGCTGCTATATATTTGCCTTGTTATTACATTAAACTGATTATTAAGAACTTTGACCATGTTTTAAAAAATATATACTTATGATTACGTAAAATGTGCAAGTTAGATTTCCACTCGAAGGAAATATTTAAATTCATTCATGTTCATTCTCTCCTGCACCCTGGTAAAAACAAAGCGACGTTAAGTTCCACCCCTTAATACACAATGTCCCAAATTCGGGTAGAAAGTGGAGAACGGAATTTCTTGACACTATTCTTTCTAACCAGCAAAAATATAACCTTTCCAAAAACTGAACAACAATAATCGAATTCTCTTCACACAATTTGTTACTTAATTTCGAAGTTATTGCCCTTATTGTGACATATTACATTAAATTTACCCTTCAAAACCGAAATCTTAGCGATTCCAACCTCGTCCCCGTCCACAGTCACCGTTCGTTGTAACGCGTCACGTAAAACAATTTCCAAGCTCCTTATCCGAAACTGCGTCTGGAATACAATAACATTTTGTATGGGAGGTAGAGTACTTGGTACAGAGTGTAGTAATTAGTTCTTTTTTATGTTTCTATTTAAATTGTAATTTATGTATGTTTGTTTGTTCGGGTTAAATGTTGTAACTCGATTTTAATATATGTTTATATTTCTTAATATATTAAGCTGACATCTTATATAAATTAAGTTTGTTGGTTACGCAGTTCTAAATCCAACATTGCGGAATACTCAAGATGGTGAACTCGACACATACAATGCATTCAGGCAATATAAGAATATCAAATCACAGATTAATTATTTAAGAAAGGTTTGTTTTAAAAGTGTTTTTTTTTTGTACACTCGATGTTGATTACATACAGCATTTGATTGTATGTAATCAACATCGAGTGGGGTTCCCACTCACTAGAAAAATTTAACTTAAATTAATGTCTTTGCTACGCTCTGGTAACAAGACAAAGCGCAGCGTTGAGTTCCGTGACTCGATATATCGGTTTCAGCCTGAAAATGAAGAACAGACTTCTTGGCACTAGATTTTATCTGCCTGCTTTGGTCTATTACAAAAAACATTAATCTAAAAATAAAATTTAAGTATTTTAAATGCATTTTTTACCTGTTAATAAGTGCTCTGTACAAAGATGTAACTGAATAGCTCTCTTCATTGACTCCAGAGCTGAATGGGAAGGAAAGGACGGTGGATGGCGTCTAACTGACAGTATGACAAGGCAGATCATTTTACAAGGAATACCACAAAGTGGCTTGAAATGTACTGTAAATTAATTAACGCTATCGTTGCGCAATCGTGAAATAATTAACTGCATTTGTTAGTTATTCGTTCAAATTCTTATTCAAACGAAAATATTTAAAATTAGAGATCGTTGTGGCTTAATAGGATAGAATGCAGTGAATGTGGGTTCGATTCTCGTTCGAGGCACCCAAGGCAAATTGCGGCACACACAATGTTTCCTAATGTAAAAGTCGGACGGAAAGTGCGGAACAGAGTGTTTTCACCCCATAGAAGCTGTAGTCTTCTTAAAATAAGGATAGCCGAGTATCTTAGAAATAAATTCTGTATTAAACCGCATTGAAATCCATGAATCGCATCCACGATCTAATAATGGGTTTACTGTTAGACTCTGTTCTGTAGCGCTACGATGGTCTCTGAATAATATTTTTTTTAGCTTCATCCCGTATCCCGCACACAGCAAGGTGCCTACCCTGCTGTGTGAGAGGGAACCTAGTGTTAAAACACTCCGTTCCCCTTTTTCCGGCGAATTTGGAGGCATTGCGTGTTAAGTAGCGAAACTTAACGCCGCGCTTTGCCTCGGCACCGGTGCGAAGAAAATGGAAATATTAAATATTTCCACTCCTCGAGTGGGAATTGTACCCGCAACCAATAGTTTACATTCACATGTTCGTGCCACTGCGCTACGACTGGCCCCATTTAATAATAAATAAAAGTAGCAAAACATTTAAATCAAAAAATCCACAAAAAATAAATCTGACCCAGCTGCTACAACAAACTGCGGTTTTATACAAGTAACGGGATATGTATAAATATGAATAGCGAAATAAATATTATTTGCAAAGAGAATAAATATTTAAATGACAGAGGTATTATTATACGAGTCATATTCAAAAATATATTTTAAAAATATATATTTCTTATCTTTTTTTGTAACGTAAAAAAAATCGAATGTACCAGGATTTGAAACTAAGTCTCTTTGAAGTCATTCCTATATGTCTGTTTTATAACTTAATTTTTTTATTAGTAACAATTATTTAAAATATTTTTTATCATTAGTTAAGAGAATTTAATTTTAAATTGATATTTAACAAAAATGCTAATTTTAAGTCTAGATATCTAGTGTTATATTTATTTTAGAATGTGAGAATGACAGATCATTATCATATCGCATTTCACTGCTCTCATATATGAATGTAGAATTGTCCAGTACATTATAAATTGCAAATTTTAAAAAACAACCAAAGTGCTTACAAGCAGGACAATCGTATTTTTATTGGTAGGAAGTAACAAAAAACGTTAACAAAAGTCGTAAATACACGACAGCCTGTAGTAAATGGTTCAAAGTTAGGCAATTTGTAGAAAAAAAAACACGAAACAATTTCAGCATATCGAGTTTGTGCCGTAATAAAGCATAAATAAGCATTAATTGGACAAATCGGCTACGAGTGGCGAGTCCAAGTACGCCCGGAGCGTTTTTACAATGATTTATAGTAGTAATAAAAACTTCTAGACTAGCTGAAAAACTGAAAAAAAAATATAATAAATACTGCAATGTGCTGTTTAATTAAAATGTAAATAAGTTATGCTAAGTATTTTTGTGTAAACGTTGTTGTATAATAAATTGATATAATGTCTGTATCGTAGAGAAATAAGTACTATTTACTTTTAATTTTAACACATTTTTATTTTCTACCACTATTTATATAAGGACGCCAGGAAATCTTGCGTATCTTTTTTAAATTTCTAAGTGTTATACACGTACTTAGGAAATTTACAAAAATTTGAACGCAGCATTATTCGAACCCACGTCTCTTAGAAACCGTCCAGGGGCTCTGACCGCTGAGCTGAGCCATGCGTTCTACTATCAGCTAGGACGAAATTCTTATACGCTTTTTACAAGTTATTTAAGTTGTTAACATCTATTTAGACAGATTTTTACCAATTTCAGTTACACAATTTTAATATTCTACGAACAATCGTTTGGCAAGAGAGAATGGTAATTATTAAATACTTTTAACATTTGAAAGCGTTATTTACAGACTTTTTTTATTTTCTACCACTATTTATATAAGGAAGCAAGGGAATCTTAAACTTTAAAAATTTTAAAGTGTTATTCACACACCTAGGAAATTGAAAAATACATTTAGAAAACATATACATTTTTTATACCTTTTTTAAACTATCTTGCAACACTTAGATTCACTTTTTATAGTTTGATTTGCTTTATACACGTGCCTAGAACCGATGGCAGTATAATATTTTCATTACTAGAATCTGATATCCTTACCAAGGCGAGTAAAATAACGAATAATAGTAAAATAATATTAACTTTATTCTTTCTAATTACGTTTTTTAATATTCATTTCTTGTTTTTTAGCAGCATGATTTTTATTGACGCTGTAGAGCTCTTCTGAGATACATATGTTCTACTGGACATGATAACTGTGTATTCGTATTCTGCTTGAAGGAATATACTAAATATTATCTGCTTATATACATTATCAGTAAAGTTGTGTATTAACAAATTAGTCCAGAGGTCTCGAGAAATCTATAATAATACAAAAAAATGCCTATCTCCTGCATTTTAGATATGACAATTATATCGAAAGGGGATCAAGGGCTCTGTAAGTATTTCAATCACCTCATTTAAAAAGGACAGCTTCCTATTTTTTGCCCTAACGTAGGATAGTCAGTGATGATCTAGTATCAAGACACTTCATTCTCAGTTTTACACCTGAATTTGTTAAGATTGTTTTTAGGTACATATATTCATTATTAATGTAAATAAATAAAATAATTTCACTATATCACAAATGTAAGAACTTAGTGACTAAGTTTAACAAGTATTGAAACTCAGCTTGAAAGCCATTCAAAACAAAACAATGAATTCAATGCCGTGATTTCTAACCTGACTGAAAAATAATATATTCAAATATGGTTATTCTATTGAAAGGGGATCGCACTCGCACTCGCAACCATTCAGCACAATAAGAACCCTCACCAAGTAATTTAAATGCATCGATTTATAATTACAGCTTCTCATTTATTTCCCAAGGTAGAATAGTCAGTGGGAATCTAGTGTCAAGACACTCCGCTTTCCGTTCAAATTGAATATTCTTCTCGAGCATCTTTTTTAATTAATGTAAATAAATAAAATAATTTCACTATATCACAAAGGTCCTACAAACATATATACCAACATATAGCATAGAAGTTCGCGACTAAAGCAACAATTAGGACCACCCGCACATTCTAATTTATCTTATGAAGATTAACGAGGCTTAGGCGGTAAGCATCGAAACAACAAAGCTCTAAGTATATAACTTCAAACATTCAAACGTGATGTACACGTGGTGAAATTTTGTGTAATTCTGCTTTAAAAACGTGTTTCTGATTGAAAAAAAATATCTATATATATTTATATATTCCTTTCTTTATTCTAATTCTTTCCTTATATCTATTTGTGCAATGGGACAGCTGACTGTAAACACAATTGTTTGAGTTTTCAATCCTGACTCAGTGAAAAGATTTTTTTTTATGTAATAGGGGATAAATGAATAGAAGGACCACCTAATGATAAATTGATATCACTTAGATCGTAAAATTTATATTAAAACTAATTTCGTTACCACGCTTATCTAAGAGGAATATTGCCATTGTACCATTCTACACACAGTGTATCGATATCAGGCTCAAAGTGGAGAACGGAGGGTGTTAACACTAGGTTCTCTCTGAATTAAAAAAAATAGATGATGTAACGTTTTTATATAAGAAGTAGCACATTCCTTACTAACCTTTAATCTATGTATTTTTCGACAAACAGTTTTATGAAATTAAGATTTTTTTCACAAGTTTATATTTTTCTAGAGTTTTATTTTAAATTTATACCATTTTTAATATATTACATTTAAT
Source organism: Dryas iulia moderata (assembly GCA_019049465.1). Classification (NCBI taxonomy): domain Eukaryota; kingdom Metazoa; phylum Arthropoda; class Insecta; order Lepidoptera; family Nymphalidae; genus Dryas; species Dryas iulia. The sequence continues at coordinate 3,334,623 of CM032428.1, forward strand.
TCGACTCAGTATTTAATAGTAGCGATTTAAAGTGTAATATATATACGTATATTTCACAAACGATCCATATATCAAGAGCGCGGTGGAAATCCCAAGCGTTACGATGGCTAACTTGACAATTTGATAGATTACAACCTATTCGATGACACTAATCAAGTAAAGTGATGTTTTTACATATTTTGATATAATAATAGTATTATACATTAATAATACTATTATTATATGGGGCCAGTCGTGGCCCAGTGGCACGAACGTGTGACTGTAAACGACTGGTTGTGGGTTCGATTCTCACTCGAGGAGTGGAAATATTTAATATTTCCATTTCCTTCGCTCTGGTATCAGAGGCAAAGCGCGGCGTTAAGTTCCGCCACTTAACACGCAATGCCTCCAAATTCGGCGGAAAGTGGGGAACGGAGTGTCTTAACACTAGGTTCCCTCTGCCTACCCTGCTGTGTGCGGGATACAGCGTGAAGCTGAAAAAAATATATATATTATAATATATTTTATTAAATAATTTGATTTTTTAACAATTTTGAATTGAAAAGGCGACTTTTAAGAAATAAAAAGTTTATTTGTGCAAATTAAAAGAGTACATATATTTTTCAGCAAAACGCTTTTATTTAAAGTTATTTTAGTGCTTAACTATAATTTGGTTAAATGCGGGTATCATTGATCTACACTCTGATTATAAGTATTCCTGACTTTGAACGTTTAACTATCATATAACATATAAACTATCTTTTAACTATTTTAACTTTTACCCGAAGACGGACAGATGTCACTAGAAAAGACGCCTGCAACGTTTCCGGTCACGAAGCATTCAATCGAGGGAAGTGGAAGGAAAAGATGAAGAAAGCAAATCATGATCAGAAACTTCATAATGCATAGAAGAGACAGAGAGAGACAGAAAACTATCATTTACTTCAAAGAGTTAGCAGCCTCACGCTTTTTCTCGCATAGTCACATAAACAGGAAGAGCTTAGTGTCAAAACGCTCCGTTCTTCAGTTTATGAATTATATTTTTAAACAAAAATGTGACAGTAAACGCAACTGGTTGTAGGTTCAATTTTCACTCGAAGAGTGAAAATATTTAATATTTTCTCTCGCCTAGCCTCGCTAGCCTCTAGATTTTAGTGGAAAATAGGGAACGCAGTGTCCTTTCACTAGGTTCCCTCTACCTACCCCCTATTTGCGGCATACAGCGTGAAGTTAAAAAAAAAAACAAAACCCAAGCATGCCACAACAGCGTAAATTTATTTTATTTTACTCTTCTGTTTTCACATTAAAGCACACATACACGTACATACATGTAATATGTAGTCAATAACGAATGAAACTCTTTATGATATGAAACCATGTAAGATATATTTTACGGTATAATAATTCGGGCTGCATTTCCAGTCTGCATTAAATTTTAATATTTAAAATTCAAAATTATTATGTGCATATATCTATTTTATTCTGTTGCTGTTACTTTATTATATGGGGTAGGTGTGGAAAGTCTCAGATTCGAAATTTTGTCTGAACAGTTGGATCAGTTATAGAAAAGAAGTCCATTTTGGCGCAGTGTGATAAAATCATTAATTGTTTATTCTTCAGTACCTCATATAAGATTAGTTATTTGGGGAATAATAACTTTAAACTATTGGAGATATCTTATATCTTATATTTTAATAATTGGGCATGAATTATGTTTTTCAGAAATATTTTGTTTATCAAATATTAACTATGAATAAATAAACGAAGAATATTTCTGACGGCAAGCGCGATGGTTATAAATTTGATTTCTACTCAGACAAATTATTAAATTTGGTGTTATTATCATTTCTCCGCTTTAGTGTCAAGATAACCTCCACACTTAGCGTTCAATATATTAAGCGAAAACTTAAGAACAAAGAGTCTAGGCTTTCTGTCTACCCGTGTGTAACAATACGGGAAAAGGCGTAAAGCTGCTTTTTAAAAATTTAATAAAACATATTTTCATCTTTGTAAACTATATTTTTGCAAGGTAAGCAGGGAGAACTTATCTTACATTCCGTTCTTCACTTTCCCCCAATTTCAAAGAAGTTGCTTCAGGTTAGTTATCATTAAAGTAAGACGAAAAAGTTTTTCCCGTGGGGGGACGGGTTAGAATACAATTCCCCCCCGCCGCTGGGTAGCGTCCCGTAAAAGGCGGGTAACCCAGTAGTTTGGTGGTAGGAGATTCGTTCTCCGACTGGCTCGCGACCAATATCATGTCAAAGACGAACCGCCAAATATCTTATGATGTGTTCTGGTTCGATGGCATGTAAGCCAGCCTTCCCTATCCCCCCCATTCCCATCCTTCCTCCCTCCTTCTGTCCTACATTCCCAAGGCTGGCAACGCATCCATAACTTTAATGTTGTGGATGTCTATGGGCGAAGGTAGCCACTTAACACCAGGTGGGCCTTCTGCTCGTTTGCCTCCGTTACTCCATAAAAAAAAAAAAAAAAAAAAAGAAGACATTACGTATAGACTGGCAGATTTCAACACTGCGCTATGTCTTACTAGAGCGGATAAAAAAATTATTAGTGACTAAATAAGTCACTACAGTCATCACTTTTTTGCCTATAACGCAAGATAAAAAGAGTGTTTTTTTTCTATTCCCCAAACAAAATACTTAAAACGTACAGTTAAGCTTTCGTAATGAAGTTAAATGTAGTATAGTTATTAAAATTTAATTGCGTCGACCTTTTAAACGCCCGCTGTAATGACGTCGCAGTTAGAAAGCTGGGGTTAGTCGCGAAATATGTAATATTTCCGTATATTTTTTAAGAATCAACATTCGTTTAAGTTGAAAATAGTATGAAGTTCTTTTTGGGTTACTAAAATTACCACGTGTGTGCTTAAACGTGATGGTTCTGAATTTCGATTTTATTTGGGCAAATATTTGTAAGTATTTCCTATAAGAAAACTTGAGAACTTAACATTTTTAAGGGCTTATTCTCATTCTTAAGGCATGAAATATATCTTTACAAAACATATACAAATTATCATGCCAATCAGCAATGCGTGAGCTTATGGCTCATTTTTCAGAGCGCTGAAAAGTTGTCCAAGTACGGACTCAAATCCCGTTGCGTTCAAATACGTTTATGTTTTCTTAAAGTATTTTTCGCTTGATACTTGTCTGGACATGAGTGAATTAAAAGTAATTAGGTTTCTCCGACATTTCTTTGAAGATATAAAAAAATCTTTTTTCTCATTAAAACTAAGAAGGTGACCTCAGAATAAATAAATCAATAAATATTTAGCATTGAGCCAATTATGGCGAAGTTGATAATGTGTGTGTGATTAACTACTTATGTATGTAATCACTATTTCGTAAAGTGTTTATTTTTAAATAATCTATATTTCTTCGCTCTAGTAAGACAAAGAGAGGCGTTGAGTTCCACCACTTGACATACAACGTCTCGATTTTTGGTGGAAAGTGTATAAGTGTATAACTTGGTTCTCTCTATCTTCCCTGGTTTGCAAAATAAAGGGTTAAACTGAAGAAAGAAAAGTCACTGTTATTTATTTTTTATTATACATATCTGTACAACTGTAACAAAGATATTTATTTAAACTATAAACAAATACTTCACCAACCACAAGTAGAAACTAGAAACATTCCTTGAAACACACAAACCTGAAAATTTTCACATTATTTTTATACGAGAGTGTATAAAATTGTCATGTTAGCTTAGGATCAAGTGAAAATAAGATGAGATTCTGAAATGCAATACCGATTCAAATTTTATTCATCGAGCCACCAGAGGGGAATTCGGAACGTGTTTTCTTTTGTATGGTTCTTAGAATATGTTCGGATACAATCGTAAAATAACAAAGTTACTGACTTCGTTGAATAGCAAAGTATATATATTTTAATATTTTTAAAGTGTTATTCAAACACTTAGAAAATTGAAAAACTTTTTTAGAGAACTTATAAAAATTTGTAAACATATAAAAGTTTTTATTCAAGATTCTCTCCAGGGATTGATTATACTAAAATCTAGGCATTCTGTTTAGTTGTTACTAACAATACTTTAAAAAGTACACTTATTTTTTTTATAATATTATTTATTTTATTAAAATCGGGAATTATTTTTAAATATTCGAATTTTCGGAACTTCGCAAGGTGGAGAAAGAAGTTTCTTTACACTAGCCTCTATTAAACTATTCTTCATACTTTTTTTTTTTTTAGCTTCACGCTGTATCCCGCAGACAGCAGGGTAGGCAGAGGGAACCTAGTGTTAAGACACTCCGTACACTTCCCACTTCTTACTATTCTTCATACTCGGTATTTGAGTATTTTCCACATACTCGCAGTAGGTAAATAGAATCTAGTATCTGTACACTCCGTTCTCCTTTGCACCCGAAATAGAGACTCAACGCCGCGCTTTTCTTAGGTATCAGATTAAAAAATTAAAATAATTTAAATATAATTCTACCAAGTGGGAATCGAACCCACAACCAGTTAGACTGTGTCATGTATGACTGTCTATTCCATTGTGTCAAGATAAACTCATTACTCACAAATTACTATTAAAACAACTTAAACTATTAAAAAAACTTAATTCTAAATAAAAATTCTATAATAAAAAAAGTCAATTTCAACCACTATCTTAAAAGATTCTTTCAGCTACGTTATTTGAGATGGCACATCTACACCAAGACCAAGTTAATAGTACTATTCATTCCGTCTTCACCAGTAATAAAGTAGCTTTCGCTCACCGCAAAGTCAATTAGCCAGATTTAGTGCTTGCTTATATAGCTTCCTAATGTCTGTACCTAATTTCGAGCAGTGATCGAGGAGCAATCAGCGTTGCGGTGAAATGCAAGTGGGAATGGAATAGATAATTGCAGTCAATTATTAAGTTTTAAGATGTATGGTCATATATGCACGTATTACCTTTATTACGAAGATAGATATAGGTATGGTGGACAGCTTATGATTGTAAAACAAAGGGTAGTTGTGGGTTTGATCCTCTTTCAGAGAAGTTATATATTTTTTTGTAAAATAGAAATTATAAGTTTTTTGCTGTGAAAAGACAAAGCGTAGCGTTGTTTTGCTACTGAACTGATTTAATTTTTGATTACCTCAGTCTGATTATAATTTTTAGACGGCTTTTCACTTTATCACGCTTAGCAAAATAGTTAGAGAGAACAGTGTCTAAATAGTTAGGAGAGAATACAATTCTTCACTCTCCGCCCAAATTCTCAACTCAACTCAACGCCTTTTTCTTAGGTGTCAGAGGTAAAATAAAAATAATAATTTAACAGCCTACAAGCATTTCTTCAATTGCAAATCGAACACACCACTAATCTTATTAACAGTCAGACACTGTACCACTGCGTCACAACTGTATCGCACATGTTGCATACATGTGTGAGAACAATTAAACAAATATGAAAAATACTATATATTACTTTTAAAAATTTTTAAAGTGTTATCCACACTTAGGAAAATTGAAAAAGACATTTAGAAAACGTATAAAAATTTGAACGCAGCGGAATTCGAACCCGCGCCTCCTGAATACCGTCTAGGCGCTATCACCACTGAGCCATGCGTTCTACTACCAGTTGCGTCGAAATTCTTATACGCTTTATTACAACTTATTTTTATGATAGTCAGGAGGCACGTTCAAATCCGAAATGCGTTCAAATTTTGATACGTTTTCTAAATGTCTTTTTCAATACTATATATTCCTCTCTTAACGAAATTTTCACCATTTCACCATTTACCAAGCAAACCATATTAAGTATCTGAATTTAAAATTTAAAAGGATGCAAAGTAAAACGCTAAGTATTTAACGGTTCACTGTTGACACATCGTATTTATATTTGAACGTCACAGTACCGCAGTGTTCGGTTAAATAAACCGGAATGCACATATGTATGCGTTTGGTGTAAGTAATGCGCCCGGTTTAAAATATTTCTACATATAAAGGAGCTTAACATGGCTTTAAATTTGTTGATTTATGTTGAGTTTTCATATGTTTTTTTGGAATTTCTTTCATTTTTTTTGGATTTATTGTTATTTGCATAGATTTTATCGTACTATTTGATTAATAAAAGATTGAGGTAGTCGTGGTTCAGTAAAACGTTTGGCTGTAAATGATATTGGTTGTTGGTTCAAGACCCATTTAGGGTAAAAAGTGGAGAACGTAGTGTCTTGAAGAGATTCTTTGTGCCTCCTTTGGGGTAATAACGTGAAGTTGTAAATAATAATTTAAAAAATTCACGTCGAGATTATAACGTAAATGTCGTTGGTTGTGGGTTAGGTTCCACTCAAAAGTTTACAGTATTCGAGCATATAATGGAGAACGGAGTGTCTTGATAGTATTGATTTTAATGTAATTTTTTTGTAAACCGAATCCAAAAACAAAGCCAACAAAAATATGAAATAGCTTTATCTGTATAAATCACTCACACAAGTAGTGGACCAACATAGCGTTACAAGATTTTCTTATAGTAATTGATAAGGAGATGGTAACAAGTACAAATGAAAACTTTGTAAATTTGCATTTTTGAAACATGAAAATTAAAATGCATATAAATCATTTTCAAGTAAGAACTTGAATGTGTGTTATAAAGTGTGAGAAAATATCTCGCGTAGCAGAGCAGTTGTAGAAGGCTACCAAGTGTGACTATCCGTTCTCCACCTTCCACCTGACACTGTAATTGAGTACCGGAACTCAACGCCGTCCTTTGTTTAACAAATGAATATATGTTAGTAAAACGCATGGCTCAGTGGTGAGAGATCCTGGACAGTATTCAGGAGGCGCGGGTTCGAATCCCGCTGCGTTCCAATTTTTATACGTTTTCTTCAAATATCTTTTACAATTTTCCTAAGTGTAGAATAACACTTTAAAAATATTTACAAGAATATAGTTAAATATATTTCGGGACCAAATTTACAGTCAGACTCTGTCCCACTATACCATACTACGATGTCACATAAATTGTTATTCTATACATTATTTTACTCCAAAACTGTGTCTGTGTTACTGGAATTTAATTAATTATAATAGCTACTTGGTAGTTCTACATATAATTATTAATTAACCAAAATTTTGTCTTATATAATATTTGAAGCTGTAAAGGTCTTTGTTATTATACCGTCTACAAGATGGTATAGCGTTTGCTAAAATCATCCTTATAAATTTACTATGTAAAAGGAATAGGAATGTTTTGAGCATTTGGTGCCAGTCGTGGCGCAGGGGCACGTAAGACTGTAAACGCGACTGGTTGTGAGTTCGATTCCCACACGAGGAGTAGAAATATTTAATGTTTCCGTTTCCTTTGCTCTGGTGTCGAGGCAACCGCGGTGTTAAGTCCCGCCACTTAACACGCAATGCCTCAGAATGCGGCGGAAAGTGAAGAACGGAGAGTCTTGACACTATGTTTATTCCCCTTACCCTGATGTGTGCGGTATACAGCGTGAAGCTAGAAAATAGGTTATAGTTTTTATTTTATAAAACTAATCTTACTATGTTCATACTTATCCATAACTTCTAATAACACATAACTTACACTTAGCTTACACATAACCAGTCAATACAAAAACATAAAAAATCATATTTCGATGTTAAATTATATTTCCTATAGGTATACTAAATACAAAAGTTTCACAGACAAAATCACGGACGTACACTAGTGCCTAATAAAACAACTTAGCAAGATATCCTAACCGTTTTCTAACTCATTACTTGTAACAAGTTAGTTTGTCCTACTTTACCGTCTCTGAAGTTGTACAGCGATATATGTACATATGTATATGCTCATATGTTCGTATTATATGTTATTATAATGTATAATAGTTACCCCATGATTTGCCGAAACTTAAAATTGTTTTATTTTTTTTAATAAAGTAGTTAAATGTGTCGTTATCGTGTTATCGTGAAATAGCTCCTGACTGCAAATTCGATTTATTGTGGGTTCAATTTAAATTCAGGGGGATGATAATATTTAAAATATTATTATCCCCCTAATTCAACTTTATAATATTACATGAACATGACATGAACTACTGTTGTTTTAAGAATAACATAACTAAGTAACAATTGATTGATTGGAGCAATCAATTATATTTTTAAGTCGACGTATTTTTTCACTTAACACGGTAGTCAGAAAAAACAAAGTTTCAAGACTGTTGTCCACTTTCCTCTCGAATCCGAGACATTGCGCGGTTAGTGTCAGAACTCAACGCCGTCTTTTTGTGTTGCCAGAACGGGAAAATGAAATTAATTTGAATGAGTTTGAATCGAACCCACGTGTATATATGTATTTTAATTAAAAAGATACTATCTAAAAGTATTCATTCAAACATAACATTTACGCAAAAAACAAACAAGCATAACTTAAGAAACAGACACAAACTTGAATTACCTAAAGTCAGAACCTTAAATTATGGACATAAAAATATACGTTTTGATGGAGTAAAACTATACAATGATTTGCCGAACTACATAACAGAATGTGAATGTTTAAATGTTTTTAAAAATAAACTTATATATTAGACAATAAAAAATATATATTAGACAATATTAAGTAGCACTAGCCATTCCATGTATCAAATATCAATGTATGTATTTAACGTTATTTAATCTCATGTAAGTGAACCTATGTATGTTCTTATGAGAATAAAGATCTTTAACCATTATCGAGTCAGGCGTTGTAATACTGCACCAAAATAAACTCTCCAATAATAAATATAAAAAATTAATTAGCTAAAGCCCAAATTCGGATAAAGTGATAATTTTAAAATCATAGCGAATATCTTAAAAGTTATGCTTCTTATAAGTTATGTTCTTTAGAACTTTCATGAGTTTATTTATTGTTTTTGAAACATACCACACAAGATTGAAGAAAATTGTTGTTCAAAGGCTACGGAATTATTTAATTTTATTAGGGAACTGCTTTCGCGGCCACGTTTTAAATATATTATTATGATAAATTATGAAAAAAAGTCGCCATTTCTTGAAACATTTTACTTATTATGATGACTGGCAAGTAGTGTTATGTGACAAATCACTCCGTTCTCTACTTTCTGATTGTATAAAGTATCGATGTTTTTTTTTTTTAATTTTATTTATTACACTATAGACATAGATCTGTAACTTTTTTTTAATATTTCTATTTTTCATATAGTTTACATTTTTATGTCACAATATCAATACTTAAAAGTAAGGCTCATAAAATATATCCTAAGTCCAGTTTTTTTTAATTTAAATTTCCTTGCTTATATTTGCTTGCTTGCATTAAATGTAACCTAACCTAATTTATTATATGTATATAATTTACATATTTCTTATTCAATTTACCGCTTTAAGTAGAGGATAACGTTGCATGTTATAATATGTTGTTTGCGGTCGCGGAACGTCTTAATTTATTTAACCAACTCAAAATAACACGATAGTAATCATATTTTTATTGCTGTATATACTAAAATGTATTTATAGCTCTGACTACGCCGCAAGGGATACAGCGTGAAGTTAAAAAAAAAGTGAAATACAAAGTATTGTAGTATGTTTAATTTTTAAATTTATACAGAACTATTATGAACTTCAAAATAGGTAAGAACTGAGATTACTTAGGAAATTTAAAAAAACATTTAGAAAACGTATAAAATTTGAACGCAGCGGGATTCGAACCTGCGCCTCCTGGAAACCGTCCAGACGCTTTGACCGTTAAGCTATACGTAGAGGAGATTTCGATTTGAACGCATGGTTTAGCGGTCAGCAGCGGTCGATTTTCTAAATGACAAATTTTTGCTTTCTCTCTCTTTAACTAAAAGGCAAGGAAGGAAGGAGGAAGGCTAAGGAAACGCGTAATAATAAATGCAGCAATAAAGCAATTTTACTATTGCAATTCTTAAAATACTTCTTGCTTGCAAAAGGTGTTTAGGTTTATGGATGCTACGAACGAAATTAAATTCTTTTTATATTCAATTCCGTTACGTTTAATATTGTACATTCTTCCGAATGGCTCTAGCACGTTCAAATACTTTTGTGTTGCGTTTCACTGGAATACAGGAGACGCTGTCGGCATACACGATGCTTGTTACCGGTTTAAGTTTAACTTAATATATCTAATACTTACCACTTCTTTAAGTGTCATTTATACACTTAGGAGTGTGAATAACATTTTTTGAAAGTGTATACTAAATTTCCAAGAGATGTTCAGTTGATGAGTTCGAATACTGATGCATTATTTTTTTTATACATTTAATACAATTCGTTTTATAGTAAGTTAGAACCTAAAATAAAAACACTTCTTCTTTCTTCTAAAGTATAATGAGTATGGAACTAAGCCACGTTTTACATTAGCAAGGAAATAAATATAATCATTCTGCAGTGGAAATCGAACCCACATCTCATCTTTAAATTAAAATATTATTCCACTGCACGTCAAAGGGTTTTCAGTATGTATAAGAGGGACTCAAAAGGTCGCTTGTTATTATGTAAGCCACAGCATATGATGCTTCTCACGTTAATTAATTAAAGGTGAATCTCATATTTGCGTCTTGTATGAATCCTTGTAGGTCGGTTTGGGACATGAGTCTAAATAAATATAACCGTTTCTATGTATATATTTTAGAACATAGCAAGATTATTTCAAGTAGTGTATATTTTGCTTACTGTAATAACTTGGTACAGTATGTTGATCTTGAAATTTCATGTCAAGAAGTTACTATTATTAGACTAGGTTGGGCTTATATTATAAAATATAGGGAATAATATAGAAATTACCTTATATTATTAAATAGCGACAGACTTGCAGCTCCGTTATATTGTAACCCTTTAAGGTGGATTTTGCGAAATAAAGTATAAAATAATATAAAAGAAATAAAGTAGTAAGCCTATGTTTAACATAACAACAAATATCAACTATATTTATGCCAAATTTCATTATAATCGGTCAGGCGGCTTAGGTTTTTCATAAAAAGTTTCATCCTCTATTTTGAAAAAAGTAACTTATGTTTGACATTGGATCATCATTATTTTCGTTCCGAATTTCATCCAAATCGAATCCGTGCGTGAAAGCCACTCCACGAATACAGGCGTGAAAGCGTAAAAGACAGACAAAAATACTTTTGCTTGGGGCCAGTCGTGGCGCAGAGACACAAAGCGATTGGTAGTGGGTTTGATTCCACTCGAGGAGTTTCATTTTCATTTTCTTCGCTTTGGTGTCGAGACAAATCGCGGCGTTAAGTTCCGCCACTTAACATGCAATGTCTCCGAATTTGGCGGAAAATGATGAACGGAGTGTCTTATTATTAGGTTCTCTGCCTACCCTGTAATTTTACAACTTATTTGAAGTTATTTGAAGTGCTGTTGTGATTTTACCTGCGAAAATAGCTTGTCACTACACTATGTTGATCTTGAAATTTCATGTCAAGCAGTTCTATTATTAGAATTTATAGATTGATAGATCAAACACTTTGAAACAGTGTTTAAATACTTAAAAAGCGTGTAAATACTTTTAAAAAGCTTTTAAATATTTTAAGGCCACCGTAGCCATTATTGTGAGTTCGATTCTTACTTAGTGTAATGTTTCTATATAATTTTCATTTATTCACTCTGGTACCTGAGACAAAACCCGGCGTTAAATTTTACCATTCAAAATGCAATACACGACTTCAGGCCTAAAGTGGAAAATAAACTCTTTATCTTAACACTTTGTTCCTTCTGCCTACGAGTGTCAGTCAAAAAAAAAACAAAATCAGTGTCAGTCAGAAGTGTTAGCAAATCCTTTCAAACCAAAACATAACTTAAAGTTCAAATTCGAAACTTTTTATTAAACCGGTAACATCGCACGGTGGTGCGTGCGCTAATGAATTCCAGTTGCTTTTCACCAATCAAACTTTTCTCATTTGCCATGACGTATTTCATCATGCCAAGTTTAGTTGACGGATCACAGGTTTATATTAGAGGGATTGATTAGGTAATTTTGTTGAATATACCTAATTACAAAACTAAGATATGCTTTAGAACCTCAGTGTGATTTAGTGGGCTTATATTATTTTAGGCTGAAGTAGTTTTAGGCTTTAAATATACTTAAAGAGTGAAACTCTATTTTATTCTCTACACCAGAGCGAAGAAAATGGAAATATTAAACATTCCTCTCCTGGAGTGAGCATCGAACCCACAACCAGTCGCTTTATAGTCACACTTTGTACCTCTGCGCCGAGAGATAGTGGGCAACGGATAACGGATAGCGAGAGTAATTGTAAAAGAAAATTTTAAAACTAAACTTTGTAAGATTTTGAATAAAATTCTTGGCAATCCTTCAAGCATCTACAAAGATTATTAAAAACGTAAGCGAAATTTCTATAATTCATATCCTAGGACTGCTTTCTAATTTATGTCATAGCCTAACAACCTAATAATAAAAAAACGGCTTCAGACTTTTTACCGCGTAGTAGGACAGACATAGAGAGTCTAATATCCGTACACTCCGTTTTCCACTTTCTACCCAAATTTGACCCTGACCCTGGGTATTGAGAAGCATAAGGTGCAGGTACCTGAGCACGCCCTTTTCATACTTTTTTTTACCTGAAAATATATATATTTTTCATTTTGATTGAAAAAAAGTAATTAAAATATTAATCATATAAATCCTTTACATATTCAGCGGAAAGTGGGGAACGGAGTGTCTTAACACTGGGTTCCCTCTACCTACCCTGCTGTGTGCGGGGTAAAGCGTGAAGCTAAAAAAAAATAAAAAATAAATCTTTAGATAACTTTGCGTTACAGTCAGACGCTGTCCCACTGCGCCATGATAGCCTAAACCAAACACTAAATAAAATAAATTGTAAAAATAAATACTCATTCTACGAAATATATCTTTCTATTTGCTGAATACATTATTTCACACACTATGCATAAGTTATTTTCATAATAATATACGTATACTCTAACACTCTAACAACACACGCGTGAAAATTATTCTAATATTTACACAAATAACCACTCAACTTCCAACTAAAATATAAAAAAACGTTTATATTTCATACAAGGAGAGGTATAAATGAAATATAATAAGTAAAATTACCTTGAGCCGAAGTGCTCTCGCAAAGAATTGGGTCCGAACATTCATTCCCAATGACAAGTGCGAACGTAAAAGCCAACCCCTTTTGAAAGTCACAAAAAAGGCAAAGGATCGCGTATAAAAGAATTATATTGAATTTGTACGCGTATTTTTATGATTGACAAGTGTTATAATATGACGATAAAACGTTTTCTGTGCTGCGTCTGTAATATGTTATGTGGATATAGGATATATGGAGAATGGTGGTATATTTTGAATATTTTATTTTTATATCGTTTAATAAATTATGTTATGCGTCTTTCTTATACTTTGGACTTGATAAGTGAGTGTTAAGTTATTCTGTTTACCTTTTGAATTTTTTTTTTAGCTTCACGCTGTATCCCGCACATAGCAGGGTAGGCAGAGGGAACCTAGTGTTAAGACACTCCGTTCCCCACTTTAGTTTTGAAAATGTTACGAGTTATGCATTTGTTTGGTGTAAACTAACACTGTCCGTTGATTTAAATAGGTAATTAGCCTTAGAAAATGATAATATTTTAAATAATGAAATGAAAATAAAAATCACAACCATTGTGATTGTATTCGGAGAGTTATCGTGTTACAGAATCTGACTATAATCGCCATTGGTTATGGGATCTTTACATACTCAGGGGAACGATTGTATTTAAGTTCTTTTAAACATTTTTAAAGTGTTATTCCACACTTAGGAAAATTGAAAAAGACATTTAAAGAAAACGTATAAAAATTTGAACGCAGCGGGATTCGAACCCGCGCCTCCTGAATACCGTTCAGGCGCTCTCACCACTGAGCCATGCGTTCTACTAGCCGCTGCGTCGAAATTCTTATACGCTTTATTACAACTTATTTATGTTGTTAGCATCTCTGTAGAGAGATTTTTACAAATTTCTGCTACCCAAAGATTATTCTACGAACAATCATTTGGCAAGAGAGAATGCTATTTATTAAATACTTTTAAACATTTTTAAAGTGTTATTCCACACTTAGGAAAATTGAAAAAGACATTTAAAGAAAACGTATAAAACGTGTAAGTTACTTACACATAAATAAGTTGTAATAAAGCGTATAAGAATTTCGACGCAGCGGCTAGTAGAACGCATGGCTCAGTGGTGAGAGCACCTGAACGGTATTCAGGAGGCGCGGGTTCGAATCCCGCTGCGTTCAAATTTTTATACGTTTTCTTTAAATGTCTTTTTCAATTTTCCTAAGTGTGGAATAACACTTTAAAAATGTTTAAAAGTATTTAATAAATAGCATTCTCTCTTGCCAAATGATTGTTCGTAGAATAATCTTTGGGTAGCAGAAATTTGTAAAAATCTCTCTACAGAGATGCTAACAACATAAATAAGTTGTAATAAAGCGTATAAGAATTTCGACGCAGCGGCTAGTAGAACGCATGGCTCAGTGGTGAGAGCGCCTGAACGGTATTCAGGAGGCGCGGGTTCGAATCCCGCTGCGTTCAAATTTTTATACGTTTTCTTTAAATGTCTTTTGTATTTAAGTTGTTTAACTTTTTCGTGAGACAAAACGCAACGTGCCTATTTCGGGCGGAAAGTGGAAAACGGAGTGTTTCGACACTTGATTCTCTAACTAACTAATACTCGGGGGAATGATTTACTTTTAAATTATTTTGATTATTTCGTGAATAATATTTTCGTTGGGGCCAGTGTTGGCACATTGCCACAAAGTGTGACTGTAAACCAACTGGTTGTGGGTTCGATTCCCACTCGAGGAGTGGAAATATTTAATATTTCCATTTCTTTCGCTCTGGTGTCGAGGCCCCTTAACACGCAATGCCTCCGAATTCGGCGGAAAGTGGGGAACGGAGTGTCTTAACACTAGGTTCCCTCTGCCTACTCTGCTGTGGGCGAGATACTGCGTGAAGCTAAAAAAAAGTCCATTTTGGGTGGAAAATGGACAACGGAGTGTCTTGACACTAGTCTCTCTAAGTAAATAATCTGCAATGCGAGAAAAAGCATAAAGCAGTAAAATAACATCAAAGGTTATCCTGATGGTATTTAAATATTATCTATATATTTAAAAGAAGAATAAATAAAGAGAATCTAGTGTTAAGATACTCCATTCGCACACGAATTCGAGGCGTTGTGATTTGAATGGTGGAACTCAAAGCCGCGATTTTTCTAACCATGGATGTGAAATATAATAATTTCTCCAAGAGGGAGCTAAACCCACAACCATCGCGTTTAAAATCAGTATACCACGATGACCTTATATAATTAATAACAGTTATAAGCAAAAATAATAATAGCAAGCCAAATATTATGTTCAAAATCAAGAGTAAATACGAATAAAGTTAAAAAGTAAATTAATTAACGCCTTCATCCCTAAAATACGTGTTTGCTCCAATTAAGTCGATTACGTTATTTTCATCGCAGGCATTCAAAATTTTCCTCAGAATGTGTGGCGGTAATTTCCATTATCGTAAAAAGGCTCAGGTAGACACCGGTTCATGAAGAAATAAAATTTTTACGACGTTCCGGTCTCAAGATTTTCCTTGTTCTTGTTAAGAGTGACTTTACTAAATATATAGTGAAAATACGTTTTATAAGAAATGTATTTTTTTTCGTTTGTTTGACCTAAATTAGTTGTAGTGTAGTGGAGAAGTATCGAAGGTTCTGGGTTCTATTCCCACTTGATAATTAATAAGAATGCTTCATTGGCTTACTCCAATCATTGCACAGTATCACGAATTTAGGAGTAAAGTAGTGCATATATAGGTTTAGATTCACACTCTATTGTCTTATATGGAAGAGATGATTAAAATATAAAATATTTAATAGCCTGGCCAATGTCAGTTTAGATGCAAAAAATATATAAAACATATCTCTAAATAGAAGTGAAGCATTACAATTAGATTTTCTCCTCCAGTAAGATTCTTAAGAATTTCTTTTCTTAATATACACCATACCAAATTTTAATTTTATAATCTAAGCCCATTTATTAATTTCCCTGAATGGGAATCGAACCCACAACCAATCACGTTACATTTAGAAGCTGTCGCACTGCACCACAATGGTTTCAGCATTCACAAGGACATTACCGCGAGTTTAATAATATAAACATTTGTATATTATGAGACACTGCATGTTGGGTTGCGGAAAACCTCACTGTTCTTTATCTAATTAGTAACAAGGGAAGCTTCAAATATTTTGAGGTACTTCTTTGAGTAGGTTTGTTGTACTCGAATTTATCACGATTCAGGTGCGGCATAGACATTGTCTGTACAATATTTACATTTATTTCTCAATTTTTCTTCCTTTTTTTTAGCTTCACGCTGTATCCCGCACACAGCAGGGTAGGCAGAGGGAACCTAGTGTTAAGACACTCCGTTCCCCACGTCTATTTCTCAATTAAAACAAAAATTAAAAACTAAAGGAGTTATTTATTATAACCAAAATATGAACATGATAAATATATGTTAAATATTCTCTTCCTTCTTTAGTTTTCCCTTAGATTCAAAATATTAGACTTTGGAAAGCGTTTTACTTAACACTTTATTTGGCTAACCATGTTGTAGTTGTTAAACTATATATATTTTTTATCTTCAAGCCTTTCCCTTGTAGCATAGTAGGCAGAGAGAATTATAGAACTTAAATGATGAATATGTAGACAAAGCGTGGCGTTGAGTTCCGCCATTACATTAAAGATTATCATAATTATTTTCGAAAGAAAGCGCAAAGTATTGAATAGAATGTCTTAACACTAGGTTCCCTCTTCCTACCCTGCCATGTGCGGGCTACAGCGTGAAGCTAAAAATAAAATTATTATTATCTGTATTTATTTATATAGTCAATTGTATCGTCTTCGGTTCATACGCAATGCAACGTAAAAAGTATAGAACGAAGTGTCTTTGATGACAAGTACTTTCTGACTACTCTGCATGCGGAAAAAAGCCTAAAAAAAGAACACATACCTGCGATATAAGCCCGCAACCATCGCTCATAACAACCATTCATAATGTCCCATACCATAATGCCGTTTCCATGATTTCTTTTTTTTTTCTTTTTAGCTTCACGCTGTTTCCCGCACACAGCAGGGTATGCAGAGGGAACCTAGTGTTAAGACACTCCGTTCCCCATCTTTCGCTGAATTCGGAGGCTTGCGTGTTAAGTGGCGGAACTTAACGCCGCGCTTTACCTCGACACCAAAGCGAAGAAAGTGAAAATATAATTTCCACTCCTCGAGTGGGAATCGAACCCACAATCAGTCGTTTACAGTCACACGCTTGTGCCACTGGACCACGACTGGCCGTTTCCATGATTTCGAAGTTATAATTTATGCGATGCAATGCTATATCAAGTAGAGGGCTTGCCTTAACACAAACCTGTTCGTATTGTTCGCGTCGACGACTTTTCCAACGTTTATTTAGGTCACAACGGTACCGGAAATTCAGATTAACGAAGTTGATTTTTAATGAGGAATTTTAAGGGTTAAATAGGCATAGAAAACTCCGAGTTAATAATGAGTTCATAATACCTTATTTGGAAAAAACGGCACGTTTTTATTATGTTGATTAGTATTTAGAATGGTTTTTGTAGGTAATTGTATAATTGTGTTTGTTTTTGGTATTGTGAGGCAATTTTAAAGGTTTAACGTAGCTAATTTTGCTAAATTTTATATAAAATGAACGAAGAATATTTAGTCTTTTTTTATTGAATAAAGGAGGCAAACGAGCAGAAGGACCACCTGATGGTAAGTGGTTACCTTCGCCCATAGACATCCCCGACACTATAGGGGTTGAGGATGCGTTGCCGACCTTGGGGGTGAAGGAGGGAAGGATGGAAATAGGATGGGAATGGTGGGAATAGGGAGAGAGCTGGCTTACATGCCATCGAACCGGAACACATCAACAAATATTTGGCGGTTCGTCTTTGACATGATAGTGGTCGCGAGCCAGTCAGAGAACAAGTCTCCTACCACCAAGCTACTGGGTTACCCGCCTTTTACGGGACGCTATCCCAGCTGCGGAGGGGAGTTGTATTCTTAATCCGTCCCCTCACGGGGTAAAAAGTAAAAATATGTATACAAAAATACCCTTTAGCGGCGTTGAGTACCGCCACTTGACGCGCAATATCTCGATTTCGAGCTGAAATTGAAGAGCGGAGTATCTTGACGATAAGTTTTCTTTGATTGCCCTGCTTTACAGTAAAAACTGTGGAGCTATAAACACAAAAATAAATTCTTATCATTTTCACTGTATGAAAATGTATCATTTTAAAAGTTTATGTAACATTTTAAAAATTAAAAGTAAAGAGATAATGTTTTTCTCAAAATATGAGTAAAAAATTAAATTAAAATTAAATAGCTTCACGCTATATCCCGCACACAGCAGGGTAGGCAGAGGGAACCTAGTGTTAAGACACTCCGTTCCCCACTTTCCGCCGAATTCGGAGGCTTGCGTGTTAAGTGGCGGAACTTAACGCCGCGCTTTACCTCGACACCAGAGCGAAGAAAATGGAAATATAATTTCCACTCCTCGAGTGGGAATCGAACCCACAACCAGTCGTTTACAGTCACACTCTTGTGCCACTGGGCCACGACTGGCCACAAATATGAGTAGATATCTCAATATCGATGAATCAATGGAAAATGAGCACAGATTAAAAAGCACGAAAAACATTTTTATGTTTTTGCACATTATTTGCTCACAATTTTCATATTTATTAATTTGACAAAATTTTAAACTTTATTTTTCGTTTACATTTGTTCTCTTGTTATTTCACATAAGTTCTTAATTTAACTTATTACGAAAGGCAATTTCATTACGTATCGTAACGAAGTGAGACGTTTGACTGTAAACACAAATGGTTATAGATACGATTTCCCGAAGAAATTATTATATTGAAATTATTTGCTTTTCTTCCTATTATACCTATTATATATAAAGCGCAGCGTTGTGTGAGTGAATAAAGTCCCCCACTCAACACCGTCTTTCTCGATTTCAGGAGGAAGTCCTTTTTGACTATCCTACACTGCGGTAAAAAACATCAATTTCCTTTTTTTTAGCTTCACGCTGTATCCCGCATACAACAGGGTAGGCAGAGGAAATCTAGTGCTACAACGCTCTATCCCTACTTTCCGCTGAATTCTGGTGGCACGGAACTTAACTCCGCGCTTTGCCTTCATACCAGAGCGAAGAAAATGAATATTTTCAATATTTCCACTCCTCAAGTAGGAATCGAATCCACAAACAGTCGCTTTAGAGTCACACTTTTATACCTGCGCCGCGACTGGTCCCTGGACTGGACTGGACTTTTTTATTGACATAAAAATAACTTACAATTAAGCCTAAAATTATGTTAAGTGACGTATCCCTACAGACTCTCCGCTTTTGGTCCTGTAACTCTTGATTTACGCAAATCCATAGTTAAATAGACGATTCGTTAACATAGCAGGTACTGTCGTGGTTTATTTGAAACACGTAGCGCTAACTTTTTGTTGATTAACACAAATATTGACTTGTTAGGAGCGCATTGATTGAGTCCTCATTTAGTCTATATATTTAATTCGAGCTGTAAACAGGTGCTGGTGACCGGTTTTTTTTGGATTTCATTATTATTTTAAATTGATGTTCGATTTTTCTAATTAATTTAAACCCTGTTGTGTATAATGTGCCAGATGCTGTAAAATAATTTTAGTTTTTATATTGGTATTCAATGATATTTAGATTGTTGTTAGAGGTCGTCATAGCACTGATAGCGTTTTTTTTAGGGAATATAGGAGGCAAACGAGCTGAAGGCCCCTGGTGATAAGTGGTTACCTTTGCCCATAGACATCCACAACATTAAAGTTATGGATGCGTTGCCAGCCTTGGGAATGTGGGAGAGAAGGAGGGAGAAAGGATGGGAATGGTGGGAATAGGGATAGCTGGCTTACATGCCATCGATCCGGAACACATCATAAAATATTTGGCGGTTCGTCTTTGACATGATAGTGGTCGCGAGCCAGTCGGAGGACGAATATCCTACCACCAAATTACTGGGTTACCCGCCTTTTACGGGACGCTACCCAGCGGTGGGGGGGAATTGTATTCTTAACCCGTCCCTCCACGGGAGACGGAGCGTTTGATTAAATCACGCTGGTTGTAGGTTCGATTTTCTTTTCAGGGAAATGATTATCTCTAATTTTCATATAGCTTAATAAATATATATCCACGATTTATCCAATCACTATATTTGTTAATTTTATTTTTATTTTGTCTCTAATATTAGACGAACAAAAAATTTCTGCTGAAAATTATTTGATACAACTCATAATTTTGTGTAAATATCAAAGTAAGGTATTTTTGCGTTTTACTAAAACCTGAAGCTGATTTACTGTGTTTACTTACGAAATTGTTAGCAAGAGCTTTATTATTTTTTGACTATTTGAATGATATTATAAAGTCTTTGCTTTCACTTTCATATGTTTAAAAATAAACTATTTTACCGAATTACTCGAGTATATTTTGATACTTGAAAATAGATTTTATAAGACCCGACGTTTCGAACATTTTATTGTAGACCGTGGTCACAGGTTGCATTCAACTATCAGTATACATTTTCGAATATCAAAATAATCTGGTTAAAAGAGTTTAAATGAGGCCAGTCTTGGCGTAGGGACACAAACGTGTGACTTTAAACCACTGGTTGTGGATTCGATTCCCACTCGAGGAGTGGAAATATTTCATTTCCCATTTTCTTCACTCTAGTGTCAAATAAAATGGGGAGCTGAGCGTCTTAACACTAGGTTCCCTCTGCCTTCTCTGCTGTGTGTGAGACCCAGCGCTAAAAAGCGATAAAAAAGAAAAAAGAAAAACTTTTATTTAAAAATTTAAACGAAGAGAAACCGGAGCTAATCCCTAGTTTTAACTTATTGGCTAATAATCTTTCCCTTTTAACGTTATAAATCTAAGCTTAAGTAAGCAACAAACACCATTTGGGACTTGAAATTAATTATAACATGTCATAATATATTCAGGTAATTTATTTCTTAAAAATTAAAAATGTAGGAATAGTAAATTGTAGCATTTTACAATTTAATCAACATTTCTATTATGAAAACTTAAGGCCATCGTGGCTAAGTGAACTGACTACAACAATGTTTGATTGTAGGTTCGATTCCCACTCAGGGAACTAAGTTAAACTTTTGGAAACTATCGGTGTATACGTTATTTATGTTTACATTGTATGTGTGCTATACTGTACTGTATGTTTCCCATATATAAATTCACCGTACTAATTAATATTACTAATTCGCAAAACCCAATGTCTCGATTTCAGCGAAGTAGACAACAGAGTGTTTTGACACTAACTCTTTAATCAACCTGCATGCGAAAAAAAATGTGAAGCTGAAAATAACAGATCAAAAAACACTTAGAAATTTAAGTGTCTATATACCCCGTATATTTATTTCCCGTGGGGGGACGGGTTAAGAATACAATTCCCCCCCGCCGCTGGGTAGCGTCCCGTAAAAGGCGGGTAACCCAGTAGTTTGGTGGTAGGAGATTCGTTCTCCGACTGGCTCGCGACCACTATCGTGTCAAAGACGAACCGCCAAATATCTTATGATGTGTTCCGGTTCGATGGCATGTAAGCCAGCTCTCCCTATTCCCACCATTCCCATCCTTCCTCTCTCCTTCTGTCCTACATTCCCAAAGCTGGCAACGCATCCATAACTTGAATGTTGTGGATGTCTATGGGCGAAGGTAACCACTTAACACCAGGTGGGCCTTCAGCTCGTTTGCCTCCTTTATTCCATAAAAAAAAAAAAAAAAAAAAACCTACTCGAAGTAAATATTTAAGCATACCTACGAATAAAAATTTACCCTGTAACCATTGTGTATAATTTGATATCTCTTTTTCATTTTTCACTGTGTTTTCACCAAGTAGTGGCTAAAGATAAAATCGTTAATTGCTTTATATTTTTTCCGTAACGAAATATATTTCATATAGGTACACTTGCAATTTTTCTACTGCATCTATACTGTTGTATTAACTACTTTATTTCGCAATTAAAATTATATAAAAGTCAAGATTGGGTTAATTTATAAGAAATGATGTATTGAGTTCTTTCGTAGCGGAGAGGCATAAAGAGGAGTGCAAATATTTATTATTTCTATTTTTTTTGTTCTCGTGTCGAAGCAACGCGCGGCGCCTCCTTGCCTCAAGGCATTGGCCTTGAGAATTCGACGGAAAATGGGAAGCGAAGTGTCTTAATACTAGGTTCCCTCTGCCTATCCTGCTGTAAGCGGGATACAGCGTGATACCTTAAAAAATAACCTTCGGTCTTCGAATCAGGTAAATATTATTATTTCATGAGTAGAAAAATAATCTTTTTTCATTTCAACACCACAAGCTGATAGTGAATGTTTTCCTCAAAGATGATACAATTACGAATATTGAATTTTTTTCCTCCATAGTATTTATATTAATATTTTTTTTCAGCTTTACGCTTCTTGTCGTATGTAAGGAGTGGTTGAAAAAATCTAACGTCAAGGCAATTCGTTCTCAGTCTTCTACAGATTCACATATTGTATGTTGTGTAGCGGAACTCAACGCCGCTTAGGTACAAAATATTTTTTTGTACTTTTTTTTGAAATCCCAGCTTTACTTAACTAAATAATAATACCTAAAGGGATAGAAAATATCTATAGAATATATCACAGAATATTAATAATTTATTACGTTCTTAATAAACTAAAGACAAAATTCACATCGCTAACCTGCTTCCTTCTTTTTCCTGTTTCCTTCCTTTTTCACTCTCGCCAGTTTTAATATAACTAATATTTCAATTTTATTCACAATGTAAAAAAGAAACACAGCAACATCTGTCACAAGATGTACCAGATACTAGTTCTACAAGAATGTCAATTATATATAACAATTAGTTTATACTATTCAGCAGGTAAGTTTTCCATTTTCTATTTTTATATTTGTTAACTTATCTTTCCTCTGGAATGCAAGACATTCCATATTAAGTGGCGGATCTTAACACCGACACTATATCCTGCTTGGGCGAAGAAATGAAAACAATATAAATATGATCAATCCAAACGACAACCGAATCTACAATCAATAGCGTTTAGAGTCAAATAAAGTTAACTCATTAGTAAATAGTATTAGGAATACAACAAATAAAAAATATATTTCTATAAACCAGCTAGTTTGGCCAGTCGTGGCGCAGAGGCACACGCAATGCCTCCGAATGCGACGGAAAGTGGGGAACGGAGTGTCTTAACACTAGATTCCCTCTGTCTACCCTGCCGTGTGCGGGATACAGCGTGAAGTTAATAAAAATCTTTTAATAAACATAACAAGCAAAAAACAAGTTCATATCAAGTGAAATTCCTTATATATATTTTTCAAGAGAAATGTATTTTCCGGTACACATATATATCCACACATATATGGCACGTGGACCATAATCGATTGCCTTCATCAATTAGCGTGTTATCAATACCTCACAATGGAGAGGTATACTGTAACAAAGGATATGCTTACCCTGTAAAGACATTGGTAATTACGATGAAGACAATAGCGCCTGGTTGAAGCTTATTACAAATGGAGTATCATTGTAACTGTGCTAATGTTGTTATTTGATGTTATTGTGGCAAAGTGGATTGGTGGTTGTAAGTTCGATTATCACTCGAGGAAATTGTATTTAAATTATTATTATTATTTTAGAGCGTGAAAGCGTTAAGCTTGTTAGGTACAAAAATATATCTAGGTATGTATATGTATGTGGAAATATTTTTTTAATTTGTTTTGTTAAATTATTATACTATATAACTGTACCTGTTTATATACTTTATATATTACATATGTGCTTTTTTGTTATGTACTATTTTTGTGTCATATGGTTATGTGTGGGTAAGTTTTCTACTGGGAAAGATATTATATTCCTTCCTCAGCTCTAATACCTAAAACAAAATACGCAAATTTAAAAACAAATGGGGGACGGGAGTGTCTTAACACTAGGTTCCCTCTGCCTACCCTGCTGTGTGAGGAATACAGCGTGAAGCTAAAAAAAGAGGTTACATGCTTCATTTTTTCAATATCTCGTTTCCGACAGTGAAGAACGAATTATCATTGGTCTAGGTTCCCTCTGACTTCTCTACAATGCCGGAAAAAGCTGAAGTCACAGCGCACAAAACAGACAAGAATAATTCAAGTCATTAGTCATATAGTTTAAGCTACTAGTTTAAGGTTACATAACTTATGAACATAAACTTACAATATTTGAACTAAAATCCAAACTATTCAATATAGATTTAATAAAATACATCAAAATAATTAAGCATAGTAACACCAGTCACGAGCCAAAATTTCCAACCGCAACTTTGATGGCTCACGTTGCCAACTTAGTAATTAGAGCACGTTTTAGCAAACTACGCATTTCTGTTTCGATAGATGTATTTATCTTAGGCCTTTGTTACCTAATCTGAGTTAATGACATTAAAATTCATGTCAAAAACTTTTGGGTTTGACAATAATAGTGACGTTATGGATGGTTGGAGATATCAACAATTTAAGCGTGTAGTAGAAATTGGGTAACAGGATACCTTGTGTTTTATGTGTCTATACGAAATTAAATAACAATTAGTAGACTTTAAGCCAAAGTGACTACTTTATGAGTCTAGGTAGCCAACGCCCAAACACTTGTCTTCAGAATACTGTGTGCTCATATAAATGTAATTCTGACTAAATTTGCAGAATTATTTATCACCAAATAATTAGTTTATTAATTTATCTGAGTTAATGACATTAAAATTTATGTCAAAAACTTTTTGGTTTAACAATAAGTGGCATTATGGATGGTTGGAGATATCAACAATTTATAGTATAAGCATGTAATTCTGTGATAGGAATTAGGCTACCTTGTGATTCATGCTTTACTACAAAATTATAGTTTCCTTAACAAAATAGCAACAAACAGTTTTCTAATACAGTTTTAGTCAAAGTAATCCAATAGTCTTCAGAGTACTGTGTGCTCAAGTAAATGCAATTCTGACTAAATTTATAGAATAATTTGTCAACAAATAATTAGTTTATAAAAACGTCTTTACGCTTTTCTCTGCATAGTAAAGTAGCTACGGGGAACCAGTGTTATATTCCATTCTCTAGCTCGCTCGTTATATTAGCGTATACATTCCGTTCGCCAAATTACATCAAAATTCGAGACATTGTATGTTGAGAGTGGTGTTAGGAAAAAATGAAAATAATTCTAATAATTCCCTTGATTTCGCATTGCGTGTTAAGTGGCGGATCTTAACACCGCGCTTTGCCTCGATACCAGCGCGAAGAAAATGGAAATATTAAATAGTTGTACTCCTCGAGTGGGAATCGAACCCCCAACCAGTCGTTTACAGTCACGCGTTTATGCCACTGGGCCACAACTGGCTACAATTTATACATATTTTTGAAGTTTGTAAATTATAAGTAATTTAATTAAAACTCGATCAATTTATTTGTATCCGTACTAAAATTACTACTCAGTAAAATTCTTCCACGTATTCCCTTTAACAATTTTGTATATATTTTATATATACCTTAGCTATTTGGCTTGCCTACATAAAAATACACAAATAAAAACTAAACGAGACACAAACGTCTATTACCCTATTTTCATTTCCTTCTTAATATACCTATATGTAATCAATTATGATATACTATACGAATATATTTAACACAAATTCCATTCTTTTTCGACAAACCAAACATTTTAGAACAGTATTAAAAATTAAAAGATATCGTAACCCGTTTTATTCTTAAAACAGCTGTGGAAACAAAAAAGTGAAACGTGGCATAAATTTTTATAAGTTTTAGTTTTCGCGATACTTCGCTGAAGCTCATTCCTTATTCACCGTTAGCTGGAACCTTTACAAGAAAGAAAATAACCAAATCGAAGTATCTAAGTATAGAGCGGATCAAATGGTTTATTAGCATTCTTAATGTAACTTTCTAGGTAAAAATGTTCTAAATTTTAAGATTGGTAGAAAAAAATACGTAATAAAAGGATATGATTAGAGTAGCTTCACTTGCTACACGTCTTTGTCATAGCAGGGTAGTTAGACAGGATCCAGTGTTAAAATACGTTCTCATTCCCTCCGATATTAAGAGACGACATGTTGTGTGACGGAACTTAACGCCGTGCTTTGTTACCAGAACGTGGAAATTAAAATAACTTAAATAAAATCACTCCCGCCAAATAGATTATGATGTTCTCAGCAATTCATTTTTGTAATTGAATTTATCTTTAACTTTTGAAGTTAACACAATCTACATTGAAAATGTTACCACAAACTAAATATTATAAAAAAGAACCACAACATGATATTTCCATCTAAATGTGTTTTTTTTTTCAGCTTCACGCTGTGTTCCGCACACGGCAGGGTAGGCAGAGGGAACCTAGTGTTAAGATATTCCGTTCCCCACTTTCCGCCGAATTCTGAGGCATTGCGTGTTAAGTGGCGGAACTTAACGCCGCGCTTTACCTCGACACTAGAGCGAAGAAAATGGAAATATTAAATATTTCCACTCCTCGAGTGGGAATCGAACCCACAACCAGTCGTTTACAGTCACACGCTTGTGCCACTGGGCCACGACTGGCCACAAAATTTGTTCAAATAAATAAAATTAAATTCTGGTCTAAATTTGTTCAGATTTTATAACCAAATTTTAACTATATCTAACAAAGCAGCTTCACACTTTCCTGTAAAGCTTATAGTCATCCAGAATCTCGTGTTAAGGCACTTTATTCTCCATATTCAACCCGAATATTTGCGCACGTATTGTGTGGCGGAACTCAACGCCGCACTTTATCTTGTTTACCAGAGAACAATTAAATTATGAAATTACTTTATGGAAATCGAATCCACAAGCATGGCGTATACAGTCAGATGCAATCAGTATGAATTGAGGCTTTGTGCAGTCACAAAGAAAGCATCAATTCCTATTTTCTTTTTAGCTTCACGCTGTATCCCGCACACAGCAGGGTAGGCAGAGGGAACCTAGTATTAAGACGCTCCGTTCCCCACATTCCGGCAAATTCGGAGGCATTGCGAGTTATATATCGGAACTTAACGCCGCGCTTTGCCGCGACACCAGATCAAAGAAAATTGAAATAATGAATATTTCCACTCTTCGAGTGGAATCGAACCCACAACCAGTCGTCCAAAGTCACACGCTTGCGCCACAGCGCCACGACTGACCCCAATTCTAGGATAACAATAAATTATTTAGACAAAAGCAAATAACATATTACACAATAAGTTTAATTTTGTTAAAGAGACGTTGAAGAAAAGCTGACTGTAGTAATAAATCTTTATTTTACTGATACGCTGTTTCTTTCGGAGCAAAGAAAGTTAGCTCTTATTTAGTGTAGCTTAAGGTTGAAATTCAAGTTGTATAAAATAAGATAGTATGAAGAAAAACCACCTTCTACCTGTACTTGAATAAAAATATTACGCATCGCTATAATTTATCATAATAAGGGATATAATTTCTTGATGGAATATTCGGAGGAGCGATTTATATAATAAATTAAAGTTTATATATAGTACAGGTTATGTTTACATGTGGTTATGGTTCAATATTGAAATTGGTAAAACTAAAGATTTAAATAATTTTATCATTGTTCGTATATGACGCTATTCGTAGCGCAGGGGCACCAAGTGGAACTGTAAATGCGACTGGTTGTGGATTCAATTCCTACTCAAATCACGGCGTTGAGTTCCGCCACTCAACTCGTAATGCCCCCAAAATTCGGTGGAAAGTTGTGAACACAGTCCCTTAAAGTTAGGTTCCCTCCGCCTATCCTGTTGCGTACGGGATACAGCGTGTAGCTAAAAAAAAGAATTTTGCTACTACTACAACCAAGACGCCTGTGGGTTTGATTCTCACTCGAAGAAAAGAATGTAGTTCTGTGAGACGATTTGCATTAAATACTAAACAGACTAGATACTCCACATGTATTTCCATTAGAAAAATAACTTTCAAATATATAGAATAAGTATAACATCCCGATGTATTCACCAATAAAACGCATGGCTTAGCGGTCAGAGCGCTTCGACAATTTACTAGTGGTGCGGGTTCGAATCCCGTTGCGTTATTTTTTTTATACGTAATCTAAAAATATCTTTTTCAATTTCTTAAATAACAATTTTAAATATTAAAAGTATTTCAAATATACTTTAAAATTATATCTTACTAAATCTCATCAACTCGCCTGATGAGTTATGCCAATATATTCAACACCCATTATCAGCATTGAGCATTGAAGCATATGGGGCCGATTGGGAGTCTGCCAGTTGACAAAACATAAACCTACATAGTGTTTGATAGATAGTCTAATAGCCTGTCTACATTAATTGGGTAGTATGTCTGTACTTGTAAAATAACATTTTACAGTTAATAACATCTTTGGGGCGAGTCGTGGCACAGTGGAACAAAGTGTGACTGTAAAGCGACTGGTTGTGGCTTCGATTCCCACTCCAGGGTTGGCAATATTTAATATTTCTATTTTCTTCGCTCTGGTATCGAGGTAAAGCGCGGCGTTAAGTTCCGCCACGTAACACGCAAAGGCTCCAAATTCGGCGGAATGTGAGGAACGGAGTGTCTTAACACTACGTTCCCTCTGCCTACCCTGCTGTGTGCGGGATAAAGCGTGAAGGTTAAAAAAGGCGAAAAGCAGTGACTGAAGTAACGAAATGACTACTTATGAGTAGTCAATCATTATACGTCTTAGCTAGACAGTTTGGAAACATTTGACTTTTGACTATTTGCGATTTCGGATTTGGAGAAATTATTTAAAAACGAATTATTTTTATTCTAATTAGATTGTAGTGATTTTTATATGTTTTGAAAATACGATTTATATAATCCGATGCTTCGGACACTTTACTACAGAGTAAATTGATTCTAATTTTATTTGTCTCTTTCACTTTAAAATGGAAAAAATATATTATAAATATCTTTTATTTGGAAAATTCCACCATAACCATAAATATCCATTCAAAACGTAAAGTAAAATTCCGCCATATCCACAGCATCATTTTTCCGAGTGAGAATCGAATCCAAAACCAATCGCACTTACACTCAGACAAAGTCCCTCTGCTTCATTATGCTATTATTATGTACAAAGGTAAGCAGTGACTAAGGCATTTAGAAAATGTATAAAAAATTGAACTCAGCGGGATTCGAACCCGCGCCTCCTGAATAACGTCCAGGCGCTCTCACCACTGAGCCATGCGTTCATGGGTATACAGGAGGCACGGAATCAACTCCCGCTGCGTTGAAATTTTTATACGTTTTCTAAATACCTTTTTTAATTTTCCTAAGTGTGGAATAACACTTTAAAAATATTTTACAGAAGTGACTAATCATTACGTCACAATTTCTCACCAGTCATCATAATTTTTACCACTTTATTTATAAAATCATATATTTAGCTTATGAAACCTCCCTCGCCTAAACCCTGTACCGGCAACTTGTCCAGGTCTTTTAACTTTAATATTATCGTGACAAGGAAAATTTGTCTCCGTCGTCCTCCACTTAATTGCTAAAGTTACTCGCTTGGAACTCGCTATCTTGAAAAGAACACTGAATTTTCTGCATTAATAATAATCAGCTATAAAATTGTCGAGGCTCGAATTCATCCAATGTCAACGCAAGTTGTAAGGAAAACGTAAATTAATGTCTAGTTAGTTATAGACTTCATAGTATTACTTAGGCGATTTGTTATGGCAATCACGTAATTGATCAAAAGAAGTAACTATTTATTATATTATTTGCACAGGGGCAGTCGTGGTGCAGTGGCACAGACGTGTGACTTTAAACGGCTGGTTATGGGTTCGATTTTCACTCGAGGAGTGGAAATATTTAATATTTCCATTTTCTTCGCTCTGGTGCCGAGGTAAAGCGCGTTAAGTTCCACCACTTAACACACAATGCCTCTAAAATTTGGCGAATAGTGGGAAACGGAGTGTCTTAGTGTCTTAGTCTTATTTAAATTCTTTTAATTTTTCCCCTCTAATAAGACAAAACGATTCTCACTATAATTTGACTAACAGTTTTGTCTCTATTTCGGATAGATTCTCCCTAACAAAAAAAACATTAGTTTCAATATTATGTAATTCAAATAACATAACATGAATTTCAATGTTATGTACTTCAAATGTTATGTAGTTATACAATTTATTTTGTCTATTAAAAATGTGGATAATGTGAAGACATAAGTGAAGTCCTTTTTATAGTGAAAAATGTTACTGACTCCATTCTTTATGTTTATAATAAGTAAGTTTATAGTAAGTTCCCTGGAGTTATTCTGAGCGTTGTTTTTTTTTTTTTTTTTAGGGATTAAAGGAGGCAAACGAGCTGAAGGCCCACCTGGTGTTAAGTGGTTACCTTCGCCCATAGACATCCACAACATTAGAGTTATGGATGCGTTGCCAGCCTCGGGGATGTAGGACAGAAGGAGAGAGGAGGAAGGATGGGAATGGTGGGAATAGGGAGTTGTTTGTGCATTGCTGTGAAATGCGGTAGCATCCCGCAAAATATGAACCATAAATGAAGATGAAACATAATTTAATAAGCATTTATCTCATAAATTAGCTGTAATCGGGCGGCAGATTAAAATTGAAAAATAGGTCAAACAAAATTTCGTTGCTTACCATCACTCCGTACCTCACTTTTTATTCAGAGACTGTTAAATGATTTTTGCACTATACTTTGTTTCCAGTATAGTAATAGTTTATCCTAAAATCACAGAAAATAACTCGTTTTTTATTAATTATTCCATTTGATTTCAGATTAGCTGTACCCATAAATTTATCACTTGAAATTTTACCAAAAACTCTAAAATCTAAAATAAAAGTATGCTAAGTTAATTACATCAGGAATCTGCCAGTAAACGACCCATCAAAACCGGACCAGCTGTTCCAAGGATTAGCCGAAAACAACAGACAGACAAACAGATAGAGGTAATTTTATCATAAGAACCATTACATGGTTATGAACCATACCATATATGAGGACATACATATGCCTTTAGTAAAAAGCGATTATTTCAATATTACAAACAAACACTCCAACTTTATTCATTTATATAGATTGAGATATATATCAGTTATTAATTAAAATATGAGTGGAATAAAATATGACGAAATTCGTAAAACACACACCTTACGTGTTTAAGGTGAAAAGGTGAAAAGAAGGTTATTTCAAAGTGACTATTTCAGTACACAAATAACAGAAACCACTGTTAAATAATATAACAAACATTTCGCCAATATATTACATCATTTCAAACCCAATTGGGGCCAGTCGTGGCGCAGTGGCACAAGTGTGTGACTGTAAACGACTGGTTGTGGGTTCGATTCCCACTCGAGGAGTGGAAATATTTCATGTTTCTATTTTCTTCGCTCTGGTATCGAGACAAAGCGCGGCGTTAAGTTCCGTCACTTAACACGCAATGCGTCCGAATTCGGCGGAAAGTGGGGAACGGAGTGTCTTAACACTAGGTTCTCTCTGTCTACCCTGCTGTGTGCGGGATACAGCGTGAAGCTAAAAAAAAGTATTATGAAGATAAAAAATGAAGCTAAAAAAAAGTATTATGAAGATAAAAAATATACCTATATAACAAAATGACTTGTACGTTTAAATAATTAGGACACGGAACTATATTGTAGAATATAGTCGAGACCAATCTTTAATTACACTGATTGTTTTTTTTATAATACTTAACATAAAAAGTAAAATCCCTTTCTAAAACAATCGCCGTCTGACCTTTGTTTCACACTAATTGTTTTAATCGTTTTCTTATTAGCGGAATGATTTATATATTTTTTTCTTTTAGCTTCACGCTCTCGCACGCGTAATAGTATTAGCTATGGATAACCTAACGTCAAAATACTTCCAGCAAATTTCGAGACATTTACGAGTTGAATGACGGACCTTAACACCGTACTATGTACAGTGGAGAAATAAAATTGGGCCCAGTCGTGGCGCAGTGGCCCAAATGTGTGACTATAAACGACTGGTTGTGGGTTCGGTTTCCACTCGAGGAGTAGAAATGTTTATATATTTTCATTTTCTTCGCTTTGGTATCGAGGCAAAAGGCGGCGTTAAGTTCCGCCTCTTAACACAAGGCGGCATCTATATAATTTAATTAATTTAATTTTGTTTTTTTTTAGCTTTATACTGCATCCCGCATACAGCAGAGTAGGCAAAGGGAACCAAGTGTTAAGATATTCCGTTCCCCACTTTCCGCCGAATTCTGGAGGCATTGCGTATCAAGTAGCGGAACTTAACGCCGCGCTTACCCTCAACACCAGAGCGAAGAAAATGGAAACATTAAATATTTTCACTCCTCGAGTGGGAATCGAATCCACAACCAGTCGCTTTACAGTCACTGACCTCAATCTGCCTATCTACATTAGAAATAAAGCCAAAATAAATAAATAATAAAGAAAAAACATTTAATAATATGAATGTAATGTTGACATAGGGACATCCTGCCAATAATATACGTATCTAATACAGATGCTTCAGTTAGATTAATCAGAAAACGTATCAAGGCCGCAACGACCGTCGTTGCGTTAAATCGATATGGTGTTTGGTTTCCTCTATAGATATTCTTTTATTACTATATGAATATCGCATTGTGGGATTTCGTTCTGTTTAGCTTTATATTATTTGTATTATTCATGTTAGTTAGTTAGTTAGTCTTCGGATTAATGGAAATGGGTGTGTATGGGTGGAAGGAATTAGTACGAAAATATATACAAATTTAATTGTGAATAAATATCTTTAAGAATTAAGTTAAATTATATGTGTTTCTTATTTATATAATTACTTAACCAAAGAGAAATTTTCAATATTTAAATGTAAATGTTAACTAAATGGTTTTATACAGTATTTTTAATATAAATAACAAATATCGTACTCCTCAGTTTACATA
Organism: Dryas iulia moderata; assembly: GCA_019049465.1. Lineage (NCBI taxonomy): Eukaryota > Metazoa > Arthropoda > Insecta > Lepidoptera > Nymphalidae > Dryas > Dryas iulia. Next base: position 3,367,654 of record CM032428.1, read on the forward strand.
GTTTTCCCTTAAATAGACCCAAAGTTTTACTTTTTTGAATATACACATAGTATGGTAAAGTAATATTAATTTAATATTAATTTATTTATTTATATCTCACAATGCTTGGTCTTAAAATAACACTTTACAAAAACGTGTAAATAATTAACGGCAAAAAGAAGCCATTGTGAGAGACTGGTGTCCGTACTGGATAAGAATCTATTTTACAGATCACCAGGCACTCATCCTATAATATATAAGGCATTTTACATTATGCAGTAAATAACAATAGTAAAAAACAGTATAGACTTAAAATAATATCTGTGAGAAGAATATAATTAACAAAATAAATAAAATTTAACTCCAAAAAAATTGACCTGCACTGTACTACTTTATATAAGCGTATGTTGTTTTCATACTACACGATACAAAGTTGTTTCACCATTCCTTTCATAAAAGCCACATTCATGTAACGGCATGTTAACAGCTAGTCTTTTGCCAAGTTACTTGTTTTAAAAGCTCTTAGCTTTTTACACGTTTTTATGTTTTGTAAGAGTAGCGTAGACCTAAATGACACTAGACACAGCTGTACAGGATACTTGTGACGTATAACTGCCATCGGAGTGGGAAAAACTAAAATGATTGTTTTTTTTTAAGAAAAGCTTACAAAAAGGCACTGGAGTCCTTTATTGTTATAGTGAAGTGTATTGTTGTAGGTAAAATGAGAACGGAAGTCTGACTATAAACGCGATAGTCGTGGATGCAATTTTAGTACGGTATAATTATAGGTGCCAGTCGTGGCGCAATAGCACAAAATGCGATTGTAAAGCGACTGGTTGTGGGTTCGATTCCTACTCGAAGAGTGGCGATTTAATATTTCCACATACTTCGCTCTGGTTCCGTGGTAAAGCGCGGCTTTAAGTTCCGCGATTCCGAGTGGGAATCGAGCCCACGACCAGTCGCCTTACAGTCACACTTTGTGCCTCTGCGTCACGACTGGCCCCTATACAGAGAGATATACAGAAAAGTTTTCATTAAACTCTTTCTACTTCAATATATAATTATTACGTAGACAACTTTTAGTAAAACCGATCTTGACTGGAACAATATTAAAACCTCTTGACAATGAAATTAATTAAATATATATTGTGAGAAGAAAGTAGAATTTGACGTTTAAGTAGTAAAAATTAAAGACTTTAATTGTAATTAATTGTAATAATTATAGTTTAATCTATTTCTACACAAAACAGATCGATCTTATAATCTCTACAATATATATTGTCTTTATTTAAACTACGTATACCTATAGTTTTGTAATGAATCAAATTAAAATAAAAAAAACGAATATGACTTAGTTCTCATGATTCTTAGACATTATGTTGTAAATGATGCACCTTTTCATAAACTTTCATCACGTATTTCGACTCTAAGGGTTGATTTAAAAAAAAATAGCCTATGTTGGACCTGTGTCTTTAACTATATTCCATCCGAATCACATCCAAATAGATCTAGTAGATTAGCAAAAGCGTAACAGACAGACTTTCTTATTAATTATATTAATATGGGTTACTGTTACGTGTTTTTTTTTCAGCATTACTAAAAAGAAACCTAGTAAGTGAATTTAATAAATACACATCTTAAATTACAATTTATTGTAGAATAAAATGTTTAACTGTACCCAAGAGAGATCTCGTAAGGCACGAGTACAGTCTTTTTTAGAGTTGACGCACCTTCTAAAACTTATTGGATGTATTAGTTTAAAAAATAAATATATATTTTCAAATATATTTTTAAATTATTATTGTTCAGGCCAACGTGCAGTGGAAAAGCATCTGACTATAGATGTGACTGGTTGTGGATTCGATACCATTTTGGGGGAATTTCCCCGCCTTGGTAAAACACGCAATATCTTGAATACGGACTAAAAGTGGAAAACAGAGAGTCACAACATTAGGTTCGCTTTGTCTACCTCAATGCCGAGAAAATGTATGAGTGTGAAAAAAATATGTTCTAAATATTATAAAGGAAAAAGTTTTAGTAATCGTATTAATAATACCGTCGTTGAGGAAAACATTCAGTATTAACAGCTTGCGGTATTGATAAAAAAAATCTCGTTTTTACTAATGAAAAAGAATGGAATATTTACTGTCAATAACGGATAAATACACAAAACTTGTTATATATTAAAATAAAATAAGTACAGCTATATTTTTTATATACAACTATCGGCCCGCTCACGGCTTCGCCGCTTGTATTTCGTTATAATGCAACCCTCGGGGATGCATTTTAAAAAAAAAAAGTAGCCTATGCTTAGATTATGAACCATATTTATGCTAAAATTCATTACAATTGGTCAAGCGGTTTAGATTTCATATAAGCTATCATCCCTTATTTCAACGCTTCAGAGGTTGATTTTTGAAGTTGAAAATAAGTAGCGTATGTTAGACCCAGTCACTTTTACTACTTTCATTCTAAATTTCATCCCAATTGGACAGGTAGATTAGCCGTGAAAGCGTGACAGACAAGCACACAGAATTTCGCATTTACAATATAAGTATGGATGACAATGTATATACATACCTCGTTTATGAAAAAAAACTATAAAAATAGCATTTTGTTACATTTTGCACTCAGTGATTACGTAGAACAAAAGAAATTAAACATGAATGGGAACCAATATATGGTAACCTGGTTAAAAAAAAACAAATTATACCGTTTTTTCAAGGTGAAGGGAAACCGCTCATAACCTTAGTCTACGAGGAGTGGAAATATTTAATATTTCCATTTCCTTCGCTTTGGTATCAGAGGGTAAGCGCGGCGTTAAGTTCCGACACTTAACACGCAATGTCACACTAGGTTCCCTCTGCCTACCCTGATGTATGGACACAGCGTGAAGCTAACTATTGATATTAATTAAGACTGTGATCTTCCAGTTAAGACGTGTTTCATAGTAATAATTTTTGTTAGACCACTAGGTTTTCATTATTACATAACACATAGATATATTTTCCATCAAGAAACTACTCAGTAATGAAATAGATAACGAAATAATAAAATAGATTGTCTCTACTTTAACCGTTAAAAAATCAGAAGTTTATAAATAAAAAAACAAACAAAAATAATAAAAATATTAAACACGCTTATGTACGCCGACTCCGAAAGTACTAAGATATTTTTATCTAGCGTTTTTACAGGGTCATTAATTTAATATTTCTCTCGTTCAGTCCCATAATATATGCTAGTACAACCAGCAATCAAATAAGTAACTACACATACCAGTGGGGCCAGTCGTAACGTAGTAGTCACAAGTGTGTGACTGTAAACGACTGGTTGTGGGTTTGATTCCCACTCGAGGAGTGGAAATATTTAATATTTCCATTTGCTTCGCTCTGGGATCCAGGCAAAGTGCGGCGTTAAGTTCCGCCACTTAGCATACAATGCCTCTGACTTCGGCGGAAAGTGGGGAACGGAGTGTCTTAACATTAGGCCTACCCTGCCTACCCTGCTGTGTGCGGGATACCGCGTGAAGCTAAAAAAAACTACACGTACATATGTATATATATCTTTTATATATATGCGAAAGTCTGTGTGTTTGTCTGTCACGTTTTCAATCAATCTAAGGGTCCGATTTGGATGAAATTTAGAATGAAAGTAGTACATAGGCTATTTATTTTCTCAAAAATCAACCTCTAAAGGGTTTAAATAGGGGATGAAAGTTTATATGAAAAATCTAAACCGCTTGACCGATTGTAATGAATTTTGGCATAAATATAGTTGATAATCCAAGGTTAAGCATACGCTACTTTATTTTTTTAAATTTACCTTCGAGGATCGCAATACAAGGAAACAGTCATGTAGTTCACGCGGCGAAGCCGCGAGCGGGCCGCTAGTCTTTTATATATTAAATTAAACCTGATTCAATATGAACTCACCGCTAGCAGAGAGTAACAAGTGTTAAGACACTCTGTTCTCATCTATTCATCCGAATCCTTGGCATTGCGTGTTAAGTAAACTCAACTCTAACCCATCGAACTCAAATCCTTGCTCGGCTTAAAAAGAAAATAATTTCATCTTTCTGTCGATGGGACTCAATCCCACAACTCGATCACGATTACAGTCAAGAGCTGTTATAATATGCCTTGATGTCGTTTATGAGGACGGACGAGTATGAAACTTAAAATTTATATGTCGAAGAAATACAGAAAATTAATAATATCTTCTTATATTATAATATAAAAAATATGATATATTTGATATAAACGTTTGTAACATAAACGTTGCTAAGGCAACCCGTTTTATGCGGCAACGAAACATAGATAATTTAAAAATGTTATATTCTTGGACATTTATTTACATTAGTTATGATATAGAAGCTATTAATCATAAACAGTAATTAAAATATATATATATTTAACTAAATAAAACCACTAAATTCATTAAAATTTTCATACAAAAATATTTAATTTGAAGTAAAAAATATTTGAAGGTAAAAAATACACAATATAGATGTACAAATTATACAGTTATAACAATTTAACAAATTATTTATTTACATTAGGTATAATTATTAAAGAAAAACTTCACACTCCTTCCCAAAAATAATTTAAACATAACCATTTCCCCTGAATGGGAATCGAATCCACAACCAATCCCGTTTCCAGTCAAACTCCACTGTACCACGATACCTCACACAAAATTATTTTAAACTTTATGATACAAATGTACTATAAAATCCACCATGTCTATCAACTAACGTCATCTTACGTCATACAAGCGAATACGTATAGCGCATATATTTATAATACCGTTCACGCCAACTCGGGCGCAGTATTCGCTCGCACTAGGTTAAGATAACACGTGTTTTTTAGTGAAAATTAATAAAAATGACGCCTGTGAATTTATTGGAAATGAAAAGTGAAGAATTTAAGCAGTTTTTGGGTTCCTTCGACCATGTATTCTCGGACTGCGACGGTAAGTTACGTAGGCGGCAACGCCGATCGATAGAACAGGCAAAATATAACCTAGATTTGTCGAGCGTCTACTGTTTTACGATTTTATATGATATTTACATTATATTATACTGGATTTGGTGAAATTATTCTTTATTAAATGCAATGATATAATATAAAGATTTTACAGTTGTTATTTAATAGGTTATTACATAAGTTATTTCATAATGTTTTATTGAAATTGCAGTTTGTCATTGAATTTTTTTTATTATTATTTTAATTAAGACTAATTTTTATCTGCAACTTTATTAGCATCGACTTTTAAACATTAAGTCCCGTCTCTTCCCGTTTCCGGTAGGAATCTCTAAGAAACGTATATACAAAATTACAGCTTTCTTAGACCAGTAGTTTTGGCTTTGCCTAGTCTATTATACTCAGTAATATAAGATATCGAGTCTTTTTAATGAAGTTATATTTTTTTATTTAGCTAATTAAATTGTATACGAATGACAAATAGTCATAAGTTGTTAAAGTATTTTACATTTAATTCGGCCTATACTGTTTTAATATTTATATGAAAACAAAATTGTTTATTTTTATTTATATTTGAAATAAATTATTATTAAGGTTAAATATTTTATTTAATATATGTAATGGTAAATTAGTTACTTTATAATTGTATTTATTTTTTATTATTAAAAAATATACAAAAAACGCAAGCTCTTGACTGTAAACATGATGGTTATGAGTTCACACCATGTTCAGAGTTCAGAGAATATTTAAATTATTGTCATTCTTAATTCTGATGAAACAAAATTGGGCTGTTGAGTTCCAATACTGAAAACACAATATCTCGATTTTGGGTGGAAAGTGGAGAACGGAGTGTCTTGGCACTAAGTTCTCTCTGCCTATCCTGCTATGCGGAAAAATGTTTAAACCTCCAAAAAAATTGCAACAACCGGGAACATAACCATGTACTTTTCAACAAACATCAAGTCTTATATAACAACCAAATGTAAACCATAATGTAAACAATTTACTTTATAACGAATATCACAGTATAATTTAGTATCGTGCGATAGTTTAGTAGGTCAGGGTCGTCATGTAGTTTGTAGCAGATCGAAATTCTATTTATGGCGTTCAAAGTTCAAAAATTTCCGTTTGATCTTTGAAGCGAGGTTCAAATGTAGTTCAAATTTTCACATGTTTCATAAATTAACACATGTGTAATACACACATATGTACAAATTAACAAAAATATACGTATTGATCATATAAGTTTGAAACAGTAATGGTGCAGTGGTGTCTGACTGCGTGATGGTTTTGGGTTCAATTTCCACTCGGGGAATGATAATGTTACATCGGAAAATTTAAAAAGACATTTAGAAAACGTGTAAAAATTAGAACGCACTGAGCATTGCTCAGTGGTGAGAGCGCCTGGACGGCATTGAGTAGGCGCGGGTTCGAATCCCGCTGCGTTCAAATTTTTATACGTTTTCTAAATGTCTTCTTCAATGTTACATTATTTTTGTATCTTTTACTGGTAATCTATGTCTTAACGAAAAGTGGTGTTAAGTTCCTCCACTCAACACGATTTTAGGCGAAAAATGGAGAACGAAATTTCCTCACACCGGGTTCTCATAGCTATCTATGTGGAAAGCTGCTTTTACGTCATACAATTTTATATTTAATGCTTTATACACAATTTATTAGAAACGTTCAGATAGAAAGTAAGTAGGTAGTTCAAGGAATATTCCATTACCTGGAATATTTATGTCACTTAATTTTGTACTTTTCCTAGAGGCTGATATCATTCTGTCCTCCATTTGTAAACAAACATATTGTCAATTACTCTAAGCAAACATTCATATAGTTAAAATATAAATGTTTAACTTCACGCTGTATTTGAACTCGTCACCTCCGCGTCACTACTGTAATTTTTCTTTCTTTTTAGTACCCAGTTATTGTTGTAATGAATTGTGAAGTAATTTCGTAATGTTTATTTTCTAATATTATTTTATTTTGATAAACGTAATTCATAATAAGATCTTTTGTATTTGCGTTTATTATACAGTTTGAAATAAAATTATTATTTGGTATTCTAAAATACATTTTTAGACACAGTTTACCTGTCCCTGACCACGGGCTGTAAAGTGTTCAAAACGTCGGGATTTCTGAAAATGTATTTTCGAATATCAAAAATAAATGCAAATAATCCGGTTAAAAGTAGTTTCATTTCAAAACGTAATTTAATTGTTTTGATATGCGTGAGCAATTTCATTTTACTTTTCTTAATAAATAAGTGAAAATTAAGTGTAATCAACGGTTAATCGAGATAACTTATTCAGTCTCAGTTATTCAAGTTATAAAAATTTTTACATAAATAAATCTCTTGTTATTATTTTTATTATTTATTTAAATTTATTGACGGGAAATATTTCTGTATGTGTACTATATTATGTAAATTTTTACACACATCTCGTCCGAAAATAGTCATAGTATGACGAGGCATTTTAGCGATGTGTACAATTCATATTTCCTTATCTTGACGTAACGACTTAACAATACTAATGTATATAACAGAAAAAAATCTTCTTAACTTCTTAACTTCTATATATGTACAAATAAGTTATAGTAGATACTGGCGAAGCGCTTGGAATGTTTCCAATAGACGCAGGTTCGAATCCCGGTCCATTCAAATTTTAATTTGTTTTATTAAGATGATTCTCATTGAGTTGCTTAAAATGATTCTCATTGAGTTAGAAGTTTAACTATTTCAACATTAATTAATACAATAAATGTTTATTTTTACAAAATAAAATTAATAATAAAATAAAAAAATATATTATAATATTATATACACAATCTATGCACACAATATAAAAAGTTACGTTGAAATTATATCATGGCAACTCGAAAATGACTAAAATGACTAAATCACAACAGTCTGTGTTTATAGTTTCTTTCTCATGTTGTCGTAACTTTAAAATCGCGTGATAAAATATTTATGCCAAAGTCACCTGTCCCTTATCGTGTATTTTCAAAATTGTGAAATGACCATTTTTGTCACTATAAAAACACTGTACTGTGTAGAACAGGGCTTCTAAAACTTTACTCTTTCACGACCATATTTATAATTGCGAGTTTCTTGACGACCCCATACAAATATAAAAGAAAAATAAAATGGTATATATAAATATTTGACATTAAAATCTCGCGACCCCAGAATTTTGCTGCGCGACCCCATTTGGGGGTCGCGACCCATAGATTAATAAGCTGGTGAAGAAGAACATTTAAAGGATAAAAATGCGTGGTGGTAATCTGATTCTGACTCCAGTGTAGGTTAGCTACCATTGTGACAAAAAATAAAATCGTAATTTTTATGTTTGTAAAGACCAATTGTTGAGTTTGTTTCTGACTGTTCTCAGCAGAACTGCCTTTCAAGTCGGTGGGTAGCTTTATGTTCACGACGATTCAAAAATACTTGAAAAAGTCTGTTTTAATAAATATATTTTGATTTCGATTTTACTTATAATGAATTACTGTTTAATTGAAAGTGCGTGTTTATAATTTCATGGTAAAGCAACGAATCATAACATTCTTTAAAAATTAAAATATTTCTCTTGCTTTGATTTAAAATCCTGACTATCTACTTAAATACTTTAATTATATTCCGTGGGGGGACGGGTTAAGAATACAATTCCCCCCCGCCGTTGGATAGCGTCCCTTAAAAGTAGGAGATTCGTTCTACGGCTGGCTCGCCACCACTATCACGTCAAAGACGAACCGCCAAACTTCTCATGATGTGTTCCGGTTCGATGGCATGTAAGCCAGCTTTCACCATTTCCACCATTCCCATCCTTCCTCCCTCCTGTCCTACAATCCCAAGGCTGGCAACGCATCCACAACTCTAATGTTGTGGATGTCTATGGGGAAGAAACCACTTAACACGAGGTGGGCCTTCTGCTCGTTTGCCTCGTAGTTATAATCATAGTTATAATTTTATGTTATTCGTCTCAAGGGATTTTTTATCTTTGTATGTAAATGGAAATTCCATTTTAGAGTAATTTTTATTTTTTTTAGTCCATGATATTTTATTGCGTAGGTTAAGTGTTCAATAAATAGGTTTCCGTTTATATTTAGAGATATGTTTAAATATATTTTATAGTATTTTTTCTATGATTTATTTAAAAAATAAAAATAATAGCTTTCAAATAGACGTCTACTTAATATATTATCCACACTTGTATTATAAATGCGAAAGTCGATCTGTTTGTCTGTCACGCTTTAACGGCTAATATACCGGTCCGAATTGGATGAAATTTAGAATGGTAGTAATAGGTTCGAATTTTGGCATAATAATAGTTAATAATCCAATATAGGTTAAACATAGGCTACTTTATATTTCAAATAATCTTGAGGGTTGCAATGAAACAGTCATGTAGTTCACGCGCCGAAGACGCTAGCTAGCCACTAGTAAGATATAAGATGGACTTTTAAACCTTTTTTTATAAGCGACTCCCACTAGGTGGAATGATCATAATTTAATTATTTTCATTTCTTCGCTTTGGTGATCACGACAAAGCGAGGCGTAAAAGTCCATCACTTAACACAAAAAAATGCATAAAGCTGTTTTTTAAAATAAAAACTATTGCATTAATTTTTTGAATAGTGTAGACCGGAATATCATATATATTTTTATGTGTCTTTCGAAAAATACTAAAGAGATAAGGAATATAATGCTGAATGTTATCGAAAAAATCTGCTCCATTCTGTCTTACTACTTCGCTATAGATAAAATAAAATAAAAATAACAAATAAAACCTTGTACATTTTCCTTCCTCACTTCTCTGAATTCGATAAATTAAAATATATAATAATGCCACCTTCCGTATTTTAGAAATTAATATTTGCTAAAGGTCATTATAATGCAAAAGGACAGCGTTTGTAGACCGGAATATCATATATATTTTTATGTGTCTTTCGAAAAATACTAAAGAGATAAGGAAAATAATCCTGAATGTTATCGAAAAAAAACTGCTCCATTCTGTCTAACTACTTCGCTATAGATAAAATAAAATAAAAATAACAAATAAAACCTTGTACATTTTCCTTCCTCACTTCTCTGAATTCAATAAATTAAAATATATAATAATGCCACCTTCCGTATTTTAGAAATTAATATTTGCTAAAGGTCATTGTAATGCAAAAGGACAGCGTTTATCTGTTAACGTGATAGTTGTGGCTTTCATTCTTATAAGAAAGCTTGATTGTATTTTTTCTTTTTTTTAGCTTCACACTGTTTCCCGCATACAGCAGGGTAGAGGAAACCTATGTTAAGACACTCCGTTCCCCACTGTCCGCCGAATTTTGGAGGCATTGTGTGTTAAGTGACGGAACACAACTCGACACCAGAGTGAAGAAAATGCAAATATTAAAAATTTACACCTCTCAAGTGGGAATTGAACCCAAAAACAACAACTCCCAGTGGCTTTACAGTCACTTATGGCTCATAACCACGGCCTGTACCACGACTGGAAGAAAGATTGTAATTAAATTATTATCATTTCCCTGTTTTGGTGAGACTAAACGCGACGTTGAGTTCCGCCACCCTAACCCAATGCTCCAAATGTTTGTGTAAAGTGAAAAACAGAGTGTCGTGACACTAGGCTTTCTCTGTCTACCCTGCTATGCCAAATAAATTGTAAAGCTAAATAAAAAAAAATCTTGGATTATGTTTACAAACATCATTGCAATTTTGAATTTTAAAAGGTCAAAAAAATATATAAAGATAACTATTATAAAAAAAAAAAAAGACATTTAAAGAAAACTTCTAAATATTTGAACGCAGCGGGATCCGAACCCGCGCCTGGTGAATACCGTTCAGGCGCTCTCACCACTGAGCCATGCGTTCTACTATCCGCTGCGTCGAAATTCTTATACGCTTTATCACAATTTATTTATATTGTTAGCATCTCTGTAGACGCATGGCTCAGTGGTGAGAGCGCCTGAACGGTATTCAGTAGGCGCGGGTTTGAATCCCGCTGCGTTCAAATTTTTATACGTTGTCTTTAAATGTATTTTTTTCAATGTTCCTTAGTGTAGAATAACACTTTAAAAATGTTTAAAAAGATACCTATTATGTTGAAAGAAAATTACGGTTAAAAACAAAAAAATAGACAGGATACTGTAGCGTTGCGCTGCCACTTCCTTTACCGATAAAAATATAATAGCTCCAAAGGACCTATAAGGAAAAGAGAGATAACTAATTTAGGAGTTTCCATTTACATACAAAGACAAAAAATCCCTTGAGAGTAACAATAACTATTATGTACCTACGTATTATCTTATTAAATGAGATAGACGGTCACATGTTCGAATCCAAGTTACACCAATATTTATATTTTAGGTATTTTTTTATATACTCTAATCTATTTTCTTTTTTTATAGCTTCACGCTGTATCCTGCATACAGCAGGGTAGGCAGAGGGAACCTAGTGTTAAACACTCCGTTTCCCACTTTCCGCCGAATACTGTAATAGTTACTTTAATCAAAAATTAAAAAAATAGCTTCACGCTGTATCCCGCACACAGCAGGGTAGGCAGAGGGAACCTAGTGTTAAGACACTCCGTTCCCCACTTTCCGCCGAATTCAGAGGCTTGCGTGTTAAGTGGCGGAACTTAACGCCGCGCTTTACCTCGACACCAGAGCGAAGAAAATGGAAATATAATTTCCACTCCTCGAGTGGGAATCGAACCCACAACCAGTCGTTTACAGTCACACTCTTGTGCCACTGGGCCACGACTGGCCAGATACTTTAATTGAGGTATTTTATTTGCCTTTTCCGGTCTGTAATCGCTCACGTAATAAGATCTGTTTGTTTTCGTGATTATTACACATTTTAAAATAAAACTAACTTTTAAAATGAATAATAACTAACTTTTAACACGATTAATCGCATATTTTTTGGTATTCGAAAATACATTTTTACAAAACCCATCGTTTCGAGCACTCTACAGTATTCAGGATTCAGGCAGATAGGAACAGTATAATAAATATACAGAATATACGCGATTAATCCAGTTAAAAGGGATTTATTTTGAAATATGTAAAACTAAGTCATGAAAAGAAAAGGTCTTAAAAAAATTAAAATAGATCTTTAAACGTCGGTACTCTTTAGACATTCTTCTTGTTAAGCGATTTTCTGGAAAATTTACTCATATGTTAAGATCTTATGACAATACCCGCAATATAATATACTCAGCATGAACTCGATATGTTCGTTAGTACGAATTGTATATTAGAATTTATTTATGTTTTATAAATATTAGGTATTTCATTATAAAACCTTTTATTATTTTAAGCTATAATCAATTAAACTATTGAATGTAAATTATTTCTTGTGTTTTTACGCGAAAATCAAAACATTCCGTCTTCTATTTCCCCCCTTTTGTTATAATTCAGGTTTTTTCCGCTTAGTAAGGTAGTCAGAGAACCCAATGTCAAGACATTCCGTTCTCTACATCCCGCCTGAATTTCAGATATTACGTGTTGGGTGGCGGAATTCAACACTGAGGTAAAAATGTATCTCTTCATAGCTACAAGTAAAAATGTATCTTAATTGACTTGACGCGTGAAAATCTAACGCACAATCACTGCGATCACAATCGGACACTGTCCAATACGTCACAATGGCTTTCTTGCTTACATTTTTTTTTTAGCGTCACGCTGTATTCCGCACACAGGGTAGAGAGGGGATGCTAGTGTTAAGACACTCCGTTCCCCATTTTCCACCGAATTCTGAAGGAAACGGCATGTTAGGTGGCGGAACTTAAGTCCGCGCTTGCATTGATACTAAAGAAAAGAAAATAAAAATAGAATGGAAACAATGGAATCGAACCCACAACCAGTCTTATTTACAGACGCATTTATGTACCCCTGCACCATGATTGGCCTCACAAATTTTAAATACTTGAATTACATTATTAAATTTTACATTGTTTTAGGTGTCATATGGACTGGCACACCAATGCCGAATGTTGGAAAATTCTTTGAAATAATGAAAAGGCTGGGAAAGACAGTCCACTTTGTGTCCAACAATAGTTTGCGGACGAAACAAAACTACGAAGCGCTGTTCGATGCTGCGGGCATTGAAAATGGATATGTAAGTAGTTAGAAAACTAAAGCATTTTTTTTAAATATTAATTAATTTTAATTACAATCAATATTATGTATGGCGTTGAAATGTAATAACAGACTGAATTATGATTATAGGTTATTGAACTCAATAGCAAGTAATTATTTTTAAGTGATATATATATATATTTTTATTATTTTAAAGTGTTTTAAATACTTAGATACAAAAATCTATTACTGAAAAATACTACAAAAAGTTTAAGGATGCGGGAATCGAACCTGCGTCTTTTAAATACAGAGATTTACTAGTTTTTGCTCATAACTTAATGTTTACTACGTATTTTTATATAAATTTACAATAATCTATAATATTTTTAATAAGTTAGACCAGTAGTGTCCGAACTTTTTAACCAGGGACCAGAAAAATTAGAAATTTTAAAGGATATGGCTATTATTACAGGAAAAATTATTTTACGTTAAAAGTTTGAATTATAAAATAAAGCAATACAGTAATAGTACTGGTCTGACCTGGATGAAATTTAAAATGAAAGTAGTAAAAATGACTAGGTGTAGGGTGTACTTAGTTTTTCAAAAATCACCACCGCTTGACTGATTGTATCGAATTTTGGCATATATATAGTTGACAATCCAAGGTTAAACATAGGCTACTTTATTTTTCAAATATCCACCACTGAGGGCTGCGATATATCGAAACAGTTATGTAGATCACGCGGCGAAGCCGCGAGCGGGTCGCCAGTATTTAAAATATATTTATCGTTTGCTACCCCGATACTACTTAGCTTATCATTTAGAATGACGATAAAAATGTTTTAAATAAGCACATTCATTTTTCCCTGACTACCCTGCTATGCGTAGTCAGAGAAAAGCTGATATCAAGACACCCCGTTCTCCATTCTGCACTAGAAATTAGGACATTGCGTGCTGAGAGACGGAACTCAACTACGCGCTTTTGTCCTACCAGGACGCAGAAATGAAAATAAATTAAAGTAATGCTAAGGAATGAAACCACTAGCAATTGCGTTTACAGAGAGACCTTTCCACTCCACCAAAATGGCTTCCTTCTTTTCTTCTATTTTTTCACTTTTTCATTATTTTACTAGAAGTCCCAAATTATATACAATATTAAACTTAATATACGTATAGTATTTAGAAACAAATGTATATTTATTTATTCCTTATATTAACAACAATAAAATAATAATATATTTATTATTTACTCACAATACATACTTATATACTAACATTTCCCATAATGTCCAACACAATAGAAACTCGAACAAGGCTTAGCTGTGATTGATCAGCCAAATCTAGAAGGCTTTGTATCAAAAGAAAGTACATTATCGTACAAGAAGTATTATTTGTAGCCTCTTTGCGATTGCTGATTGCCAATTCTCTTCAAGTCCTTTGTTGGAACGGATAAGATAATGTGTTATGTATTATAAGAATGTAATCGTGGCACAGTGGGATATAAACTGACTGTAAATGTCATTGGTTGTAAGCTGAAAAATGAGATTTAGAAATTATTTATTCAGGTATTTAGGAGGCGCGGGTTCGAACCCCGCTGCGTTCAAATTTTTATACGCTTCCTAAATGTCTTTTTCAAATTTCCTAAGTGTGGAATAACACTTTATTTTTTTTTTAAACGTATTTAAATTAATAGCATTCTCTCTCGCAAAACGATTGTTCGTAGAAATAATCTTTTGGTAGAAGAAATTTATAAAAATCTCTACAGAGATGATAACAACAAAAATAAGTTGTAATAAAACGTATAAGAATGTCGACGCAGCTGGTAGTAGAACGCATGGCTTAGCAGTGAGAGCGCCTGAACGGTATTCACGAGGCGCGGGTTCGAATCCTGCTGCGTTTAAACTCTTATACGCTTTCTAAATGTCTTATTTTATTTGGTCTCATTAAATTTATTCTTATAGTAATAATTAGGAAAGAAAACTTTCTACCATTCTTAAAATAACGATATTATCTTTTACGAAATAATTTTTAAATAAAATGTATTATATATTCGAATAGAATGTATAAATAACACGTATATTTGATAAACTATCATATGTATTTACTTACACGTTTATATTAATCTACAAAGTGGTATACATATTTGCAAAGGTTTTTTTTATATATTTATTAATTTATTCTATGATTAGAGAATATAACAATTTCATTTCAACCAAAACAATTTTTTTTTCATTTAATTGAATATATTGGAATTGAATTGAATATATAAATATATTATAAATATTGCTACTGTTCCACTATAATTCCACCGCTTCATAGACAGAGATTACCTCTAACTCGAGACTTTGTGTGTAAAATAACTGAGTTCAACCCCGTATTTTGTCTACCAGAACGGCGATAATGAAAGAATAGGAATAGAACTACAACCACCGCGTTAACAGTTAATTCTGGAGTAATTGGGTGTTAAGTGGCGGTACTCTATCCCGCGGTTTACCTCGACCCCACAGTGGAAAATTAGAACTATTTAATATTCCAATTCGTCGTGTGGGAATCAAACCCACAACCAGACGCGTTTACAGTCCCACTTGGTCCCCTGCACTACGACTGGCCTCAAAAACAGGTCTTTTCATTTAAATTAAAAGTCAAAAATGCTTGGAAGACACAACCCACTATACATCCAAAATAATTAATTGCGTTTCAGTAACAAATGCTAGAAACACTGGGAGCTAGTGCTTTAAGTTAATTATCTAAGTAATTTAAACGTGGAACTTATTAAGCTCCCACTTAGTTCATCTCAGTATAAGCCGGCGTGTTTAATTGCAACTATTATTTATTATAATATAAATATATGAAATGCTAATTTCTTTACGTATGTTAATCCATATTTTTTTATTAATATTATAAATTGAAAAAGTATGTATGTCTGTCTGTTGCGCTTTGACGATCTATGTATAGATTCGATTTGGATGAAATTCAGAATGAGAATAGTTGAAGATCCAAAGTCAAAACTAGGCGATTTTTTCAAAAATTTATGCTTGCAAAGGGTTGCAGTGAAATACAACACCTATAGTTGTGTAGTTCACGCGGCCAATGCCGCGAGTAGGTGCCTACTGGTACTTATTATTCTCATATATTTTGTTTATGGTGTCATTGTGAAACAGTATGGAACTGTAAATTGATCAATGTCTTTTATTTTTTTTTTTATGGAATAAAGGAGGCAAACGAGCTGAAAGCCCACCTGGTGTTAAGTGGTTACCTTCGCCCATAGACATCCATAACATTCAAGTTATGGATGCGTTGCCAGCCTTGGGAATGTAGGACAGAAGGAGGGAGGAAGGATGGGAATGGTGGGAAAGGGAGAGCTGGCTTACATGCCATCGAACCGGAACACATCATAAGATATTTGGCGGTTCGTCTTTGACATGATAGTGGTCGCGAGCCAGTCGGAGAACGAATCTCCTACCACCAAACTACTGGGTTACCCGCCTTTTACGGGACGCTACCCAGCGGCGGGGGGGAATTGTATTCTTAACCCGTCCCCCCACGGGATAAAATCAATATCTAATGAAATCATTCGAATTAAACAAAAACTGAGTGACCTTTTATACGTTTTCTAAAAATATTTTTCTATTTCTAAACGTGTCAATAACACTTTAAGAATGTTTAACTATTTAATGAAATAGTTCATTCCCTCTTGCCAAACAATTGTTCGTAGGCATCATCTATGAATAGCAGAAACTTCTAAAAGACTCTCTATAGAGTTGCTAACAATAAAAATAAGTTGTTATAATCGTATAAGAATTTCGACGTAACCGGATGGAGAAAGAATGGCTTAGCGGTCAGAGTTCTTGGACGTCTTCCAGCAGACGTGGTTTCAAGTCCTACTACGTTCAAATTCTTATAAGTTTTATAATTTTTATTAATATAATGATACTTGTTAAGACCATCATGGTGCAGTGGTGTAGCATCTGACTTATACGCGATGTAATCGCGTGTGGGTTCGATTCTCGCTTAGGGGATTGAGTTTATAAAAATTTTGCTTTTACTGGTATTTTGCTAAGTGAGAAAAAATATATATTTAAAAAAAAATATCGTTATTCGCCGCCAATACAAAAAATGCTTAAATTGCATGAATATTTTAATAAGCTCCGAATATAATTATTCAGTAATCATATAATGTTCATAGTAACGTTTTATACGAAGAAATAGTACAATATAATAACTGTTTTTAATTCATTTGGCCGTTTCAGAGAATTGAAATATTCATTTTACTCTATACCTATTACGAATATTTACTTTACTTCGACCATTTATATTGAAAGAAATATATATATGGTTAAGTTTTTATAGAAAAATCATTGTAAAAATATGTATTTTTCTGTGATATTATGAAAAAACTATACGCTTTATCCAAGATAGCAGGGTAGGTAGTTTGTAGACACTATTCTCCGCTTTCTTCAAGTAGGTCAGTTCATAAAATATCGGGGACTCATATTAGATAGCCGTTGGAGTTTTGATGAGCATTTTGATCGTGTGGTTCCGCGGGTTGACAAAGTTATAGGTGCATTACATAGATTGCTGCCTAATATTGGAGGTCCAAATGTTCATTTTATTTTTAATTCCTAACACAACACACCAGTGGCGGTACTCAATAATTCAGTACACGATGGAACCGTTCGTTCCATTGTAAGTTCGATCCTTGAACGTTAAATACATATTTTTTATTTTTATCAATAAAAAAATATTAAGAAGCACTATATTATAGAGTGGCCCTGGCCTGTGTGTCAGTGTCGAACTATAAACGCGATCGTTAAGGGTTCAATTCCCTCTCTTACTCTTTTAATTCTTTTAATTTCTCCGCTTAACGTCAAGTCAAAGCATGGCGTTGAGTTCCGCCACTTAACATGCGATTAGAACGAAAGGCGATAAAGAGTTTCTTGATATTACAGTTTTTCTGTCATGTGTTCATATTTAAAATATTTACGTATTATTTTTTTTATTTATTTATTCTTTTTTTCTTTTCACAGGAAAATCTAACAATACCATCAGTCGCAATCGCAACATATTTGAAGTCGGTGAATTTCAATAAAAAAGCATACTGTGTGACGTGTCCTGAAACTATTACAGTGTTAAAGTCACACGGCATTGAATGCAAACAAGGGGTAAGCTATATACCTATTTAATTATTATTATGTACATATATAATATAGGTGTTCTACTGTGTATTTAATTCGATCTTCAAAAGTAATATTAGAAAATGTATATTTTTTAAGTATTACGTAAGCAGATTTGTTACAATTATTTACCCCCTTATCCCCCTTGTCAGTAAAAGTAAGCAAAGCTCTTACCCCCTCCCCTATGCTTACATAAATATTTTTCAATTATTGTATTATTTTTTTAATAACTATATTTTTATAAAACTTTCATATATAAAAGTAAATGACTACTGATGACGTAACAACTATTTAGACTCCCCTACCCCCTATGTCATCCAAAATAAGCAAACCAGAGACTCCCCCTCCCCCTACACTGCTCACGTAATATTTGAAGGGCCCCTTAGAAAATACATAAGTGCAAATTTTATATCTTTTTTTAAAGCGACTTTTCATATCTACAGTATGAATAATACTTTAAACATATTACATAACTGGTCTTGAAGTAGATTTATTCTATGTTTTAAAATACACAGATTGTATTATCTCATATAATCTGATTATCAGTAAGTACTATATTGAGTACATAAAGATAAATCATGACACTGTAAAACAGCATCTGACTGTAATCTTTGTTTTAAATTTACTTCCTGCTCAGAGGAGTTATTATAATTTTTTTTTAGATAATTTTTATAGTTATTTACTATAGTTATTACCATTTCTCCGCTCTGATAAATAGACATAGCACGGCGTTTAGTTCCGCCATTCAAAACGCAATGTTTCGAATCAAGAAGAAAGTGGACGGATTGTCTTGACATTAGGTTCTTACTGAATATCTCTCTATATTGAGTAAAATTAAAGAAAACAATATTATTTAAACCAGATCCACTTTTGTAGGAGGTTAGGGATAAATAAAGCGTCCGTTCGGTTTTGAACCATTATTATATTAAACCGAAAAACAAGATCACTATAAATGACTGCTGAACGTAATAAAGTACATAATACAAAAATAAAATTGGCGGCAAATCCTTTCATAGGGGGAAGTCAAATGTCATACTATTTTTAAAAGATTACTTTTTTCCTATAATACTCAATTGACAAACTATAAAATAACATTATCCATACTTATATTACAAATGCGAATATCTGTGTGTTTGTCATGCTTTCACGGCTAATCTACCGGTCCAATTTGGACGAAATTTAGAATGAAGTTGTAAATGTTATTGGGTTACTTATTTTTTCAAAAATCAACTCCTAAAGCGAAATAGGGGATGAAAGTTTATATGCAAAATTTACACCGCTTGACTGATTGTTATGAATTTTGGCATAAGCATAGTTAATAATCTAAGCTTAAATATAGGCTATTTTGTCTTTCAAAAAACCACCCCCGAGAGAGGTAATATGTCGAAACAGTGACGCAGTTCACCCGGCAAAGCCGCGAGCCGGCCGCTAGTAACTTATAAGTCAATTGGCTAACTATAATCAATAGATATGCCAACAATTTTTATATTTTTAAATTAGGGATCCTATTTTGTCATTTTTCGCAATTTATTTTAAAGATTCAATTCTAAAAATAATTTTCTTATTAATTGTAAAAGTTAGCAACTAATTACATACTTTATATATTCAATATCAAATTAGTATAGATTTTAAAAATTAGAAATACTTAAGTTGTTAGACATTAAACTTCTACCTATAGTAGCTTCACGCTGTATCCCGCATACAGCAGGGTAGGCAGGGGGAACCTATAGTCAAGACACTTCGTTCCTCACTTTCCTCACTTTCTTTTAAGTGGCGGAACTTAACGCCGCTCTTTACCTCGACACCAGAGCGAGGAAAATAAAAATATTAAATATTTATTAATTCTACCTATAGTAATTATGTATAATAAAGTTTTCCATACTCGAGTTTCCACTTGAAACACCATCGATTTCTGTTAGCCTTGATGGGGGTTGTGTGATTAAATAAACATTAGCCGATAACGGTATTGTTTACTCATTAGTGAAGGCCAAGTCTGTAATTACAATTGAAGTGGGTATAATAGTTTTTTCAAAATTAAAAATAGTATATTTATAAGTATTTTTATAATATTCTGCATATTTCTGTACAGAGAACGAAATAACATTTTGGAGATAGTAGATGTAGATGTAACAGTTGTGAATAAGTTGATAGATAGAAAATAAAAAGATACCCTAAATTGAAAAAAATAATAAGCAAGTCGACTTTTTAATTTATTCATTCTGGCATAGCAAGGTCATCAATCAGCGAGGATCCAGTTTTAAAACGAGTGTTTTAAAACTGGAGAAAGGAGAAAGGAGTCTTTCTCCACGTTTCGCCCGAAATCTAGATACTGTTTTTTTGAATAGCGTGACTTAACTATGCGATTTGTGTTATTCATCAAAGTGAAGAAATTAAAATAATTAAATAACGATCGTTCCTAAGTGGGAAACGAACCCCGAACTAATCACGATTACAGTCTACTGTGTCACTGCCTCGTGATAAATAATATATTACTGGTTTAACTTACATTTCTATATTCACTTTTGACTTAGAAAATATCTTTTTTTTTATTTTTAAAGTATTATTACATACTTAGGAAATTGAAAATCTTTTTACTAAAAAAAGTATACACGTTGAAAAAAATCATACGTTTTCTAAAAATATTTTTCAATTACCCATACTATATATGTATGCTTACTATATATTATTTTGTCTATATAAATTATAGCCTGATCAAGTACATGCATACGATGAAACTGTTCTCAACGAATACTCGACTGACGACGAGGAAATAGGTGCTGTTATATTCGACAGCGACTATAAAGTGAATTTGCCCAAGCTGTATAAAGCTATCATTTACTTGAAGAGGCCAGAAGTACTCTTTGTTAACGGCGCCACTGACAGATACGTACCACTGAAGAAAGGAACTATGGCTTTAGGTGAATATTATTTGAATTATATAGATTAATTGATTGGGGCCAGTCGTGGCGCAGAGGCACGTAAGTGTGACTGTAAACGCGACTGGTTGTGGGTTCGATTCCCACTCGAGGAGTGGAAATATTTACAATTTCCATTTCCTTCGCTCTGGTGTCGAGGTAAAGCGCGGCGTTCCGCCACTTAACACGCAATGCCTCCGAATTTGGCGGAAAGTAGGGAACGAAGTGTCTTAACACTAGGTTCCCTCTGCCTACCCTGCTGTGTGCGGGATACAGAGTGAAGCTAAAAAAAAAAAGATAAATTGAGATTATCGAATCGGGACAGCATTTCACTGCTGTTAACGTGAATGGTTGTGGGTTCGATTCTCCCTTGGAGGAATATATCAATTATTTTCGTTACTTAAGACAAAACACCGTGTTAAGTTCTGCTATTCAACACGCAATGAATCGATTTCGAGTATAAATTGTTAAACGATATGTTTTGATAGTAGGTTCTTTCTTATTAGTTTGTTGCAGAAAAAGACGTGAAGCTGCAAAAAATACAGATATATAATTGGGTACGAGAAGTTAGACACATGGAAAAAGTAGAATTATATATACTATGTATTTAGATGGAAATATCCGTTGAGAATGGAGTGTCTTTACACTATATTCTCTCTTAATACCCTGCTATGCAACCTGCTATAAAGTGTGTAACGTTGCAAAATAAATAATCATTGCACAAGAGACCATCGACCATCTGACTATGAACCCGATTGTTTGTGGATTCGATGCCTGCTCGGGGAATTATTATATATACTTCAGGGGATTACTATAGTGGCCAGTCGTGGCCCAGTGGCACAAGAGTGTGACTGTAAACGACTGGTTGTGGGTTCGATTCCCACTCGAGGAGTGGAAATTATATTTCCATTTTCTTCGCTCTGGTGTCGAGGTAAAGCGCGGCGTTAAGTTCCGCCACTTAACACGCAAGCCTCCGAATTCGGCGGAAAGTGGGGAACGGAGTGTCCTAACACTAGGTTCCCTCTGCCTACCCTGCTGTGTGCGGGATATAGCGTGAAGCTATTTAATTTTAATTTAATTTAATTACTATATATACACTTAACTTATTTCTATTATCTTCTTTTTCATACATGTTGCCCGAGTGGAAATCGAACCCACAATAATAACGTAATCGTTATTATTATTATATAAAAGAAATATGAGACGATTATAGCCTCATATTTCTTTTTGTATTATTACAATAAAATTTTAATATAAATATATTACGAGAATAATATTAAATAATATAACATATCACAAGGTACCGGTGTATTCAGCGACATAGTGAGTGAGGAATCCAAACGAAAACCAACTTTATTAGGAAAGCCGGGAAAATCGTTCGGGGAATTTGCTATGAAACGAGCGGGTGTTAACGATGCCAGTCGAGTGCTATTTATAGGTGATATGTAAGTAGAATATAAAATGTACTAGATTTTTTTTATATATATTTTATTATTGTATTACGAATTTATGGAAGTATTTCGGCAATATTTGAGTTAGCTTTGATTGAAATGTTATTTGAGATAGCTTCACACTTTTTTCCTGTATAGCAGGGTCAGAGAACTTAGTGTGAACTCTCTCTGTTCTGTATATTAAGCTTGTTATATTTTAAAAGTCATAGTGGAGCAGTGGGACAGCGTCTACCTAAAACACAGTTAGTTAGTCGTTTGTCCAATTCCCATTTAAAGAAATGATTATATTTAAATTATTTTCATTTCTCCGCTCCTTCAAAAGGCTCGAGACAACATGTTAAAAAGTTTGGGTAGAAAATGGAGAACAGAATATCAAGACATTAGGTAACTAGGAAATCAATGCTGCCCTTTATCTTAGATGATAGAACAAATAAATTGTTAATATAATTTAAATATAATCGTACGATCGGACGATGATCGTACGAATCGGAGGTACCTCCGAATGGAAATCGAACCCTCAACCACTTTTACCTACAGACGCTGTCCTACTGCACCTATGATGACCTCTAAAATGAAAATTATTTAAATATCATTCTTTTTAGTTAGACATGAAACCACAACTATATTCTTCCACTATACTACCGAGGCCATAAATTATTATTTTACTCAATTTATTTATTTTACAGGGTAGAGCAAGACATCGGCCTGGGAAAAGCTATGGGCTTCAAAACGCTTTTAGTATTAACCAACAAAACTAAAGAGTACATGATGGAGCACGAACCTAAACCGGACTTATACGCTGATTCCTTAGGCAGCTTAGTTCCTATTTTACTTAAGGAATACCCAGAATTAGCTTAAATTATGTTATAAAGGACATATAGGTAAAAGAAATCATTGTTATTTTAGAAAACGCACTTCCAAATTTGGTCGCTTCCAAGCAGCGCAGGTTCGAATCCCGAAATGTTTAGATTTTTAATACGTTTCCTATAGGTATAAATTAAAATATCTTATGTTTAGCTGAAATTGACTTGTTCCATATAAAGTTACATATGTAAATATATTTTTTTATATTATATATAAAAATAATATTATTTAATTCATAAAATGAATTAATTTATCGCTTTGACTCTCTATGGATTATGTTTGTTATTTATTTTTGTTATCGTCATATTATAACGCTTGATGCTCGTGCAATTTACTGTTTGTATTTTTTTTTTAATATAAGGGGATTTATTCTTTTTTATAGCTTCATATTTTTTTCACATAATGGGGTAGTCAGAAAGAACCTAGTGTCAAGACACTCCCTTCTCCACTTACTAGCAGAATAGGAGAGTTTGTGTGTTGATTGTCGGCATTCATCAAAGTCAAAGTCAAATAATTTTATTCAAAATAAGAAGTTACAAGCTTCATTTTTTGAACGTTAAATAGTTTACCACGGGTTCACTAAATTTAATGCCTCAGATCTGAGAAAAGCCGGCGCATGAAACTCAGCGGGACTTCTTTTTTTTAAAGTAATCGTTATATACAGATTTATTGCTGACAGTGATACTTTTGAAACAGCAAATAGCACTGTGCTTGGTCTTACGTACCAAATGATTCTTAATCTTAAATTCAAAATATATAAGCAGTATTATAATCGAAACAGTGTTTAGAATTTATAGCTAAAAAAAATGTACTTTTTTCTAACTTTCATTTACCAACTGCTTTTCCGCAGTATTGCATGCACAGCGATTATATCGTATTTCGAGATAAAGAGATATTGCTGATATATTTACTGCACTTCTTTCAATAATGTAATGTTTCTAACGTAACTTGATATTTAATTTATTCGTATTATATTGTATAAGCCATTACAATTTATTTTTATTTTTTGATATAACTTTAATAAAAAATAAAAAAAATATTTTTTATATAAATGAATATGATTCATATATGTACTCGTATATTGTTTATATGTTGTTCTACAAACTTCCATCCAAATCTGTTTAGTTTTTAATTTTTGACTTACTTTAAGTAGCAAATATTTTTCTCTACCAAAAATTATATACTTAAAATGTGCATTACGATTATTGTTATATTATTATATACATATGAACTAACAAAGGAGACCGTCTAACTTTAACCGTCATGGTTGTGGGTTCGATTCCAACTCAGAGGAATGATTATGGGTCACAACTCACTACCCCTCACTGACCCTATACTCATATGTGATCCTATACCCCTCACTGACCCTATACTCATATGTGATTTTCATTACACTGCTCTAGTACATAAAACCAAGAGTGTCATTGGTTCCTCGACTTAACAAACTGCGTTTCGATATCGAGCAGAAAGTGGAGAACAAAGTATTCTCTGGGTTTCCTACTGTGTGGGAAAGCGTGAAGCTGCTTTTTTGTTACCATATTTATTTTTTAAGCGTAATAGTATATTATCATTTAACTGTCAGTCAGGGGCCAGTCGTGGCGCAGTGACACAAAGTGTGACTGTAATGCGACTGGTTGTGGGTTCGATTCCTACTCGAAGAGTGGAAATATTTAATATTTCCATTTTCTTCGCTCTGGTATCGAGACAAAGCATGGCGTTAAGTTTCGCCACTTAACACGCAATGCCTCCGAATTCGGCGGAAAGTGGGGAACGGAGTGTCTTAACACTAGGTTCCCTCTGCCTACCCTGCTATGTGCGGGATGCAGCGTGAAGCTAAAATAAAGAAAAAAAATCACTTAACTAGTTTTAGTTGGTATACGGGTATATTTTTGCAACCAGCTAAGTTGCCTCGCTGACGATATAATTTAATTTTGTTGCGGTTAGCTTTACATGTTATTAAAATAGGAATAAGTATGGATATGAATAACTTAGTATTAACAAATAAAATCTTTGATTTGTGTGATTTCTCTTGTACATATTTTAAATTAAACTATTTTAACCAAGTTTATTATATTTTTGAAATAATATTTAGACATTTCGTTTAGAGCACTTTGCTTTAGAATGTTCTTTATCACTACATTACATTAATTGCACAGATAATATACTGAAATATATAAACGCAATCAATTTGGTTACAATAGTTTCATTTAAAATCAGTGTTAGATATTATTTTTAAAATTTTAAATGGTCCTAAATTATGTATTATTAATTATAATAATATTTTTGACGTTCCTAAAAATATAGACTAATATATTATATTACTATTTGTGACTTTCTTTTTCGTTTGACGTTTTTACCGCATAGCATAGCATAGAGTCGGAAAGAAATTAATATAAAGATACATTCTCTGCTTTACGTCCAAAATTGAGACATTGTCGCTTGCTGTCATACGCAGATCGAAAAAATGAAAATAATTTTATAATAATCATTACCTCATGTAAACTTCCGGAATAGAACCCATAACCAATCGCGTTTACATTCGAACCCTGTCCCATTTCACCATAACTTTTTAAAGATTAATTATATTTAAACTGAATAAATGAACCATTTTTACTTATAAACTGTCTTTTAAATTCCACAGCTAGTTAGCTGTGAACGAATCTTAGTTCAAACAGCGACGCTAGGCTCCAAGTAAGTTATTCAAATGAAACGCTTATTACCGTTTTTATTCCTTTTGTAATGAAAATTGTAACTACGGCATTTACGTTTTATCTTTATGTGATAATTATTGAGCAACCTCAATAAAAGATAATGCTTTAGATGTTATTTCCTTGTTTTATTTTCTTCTAATATATTTGTATTCTTGTTTAAATGTAACTATAGTTGTAAGACAAGGAGTATTGAATGAAGTAGTTATTATGGCACAGTTAACAAGTTGGCAAAGACTTCTGTGTACACACACGGTGGTTCTAGATTCAATCTTGTAAACAAAACATGTTATAAACAAAAAATACAATATATTTAAAAATCTACTTTACACCAATAAATAAGAAAGGCAGAAAGTCCCTAATCCTAAAATAAGATTCCCCGTTCTCTACTTTCCGCCTATATAAGAGACGAGTAAGTGGTGTGGCGGAATCAAATGCCGCGTTTTGTCTTGTCACGAGAGCAGAAAAATGAAAATAATTTAAACATTAAAATCATTTCGAGTGGACTTAGATGTAGAAAGACGTATTTTAATGGAAGGTGCGTTTGCCAAAGTTGTGCAACAAACCAGCTTAATCAGCTTCTTTGAAAAAATTACAACCATTCGTCCTTTTAAACATTAAATTAACAGCATATCTCATAAATACATACAAAAACATCAATCTAAACTTACCTAAATAACACAAAATAAAGTCTAATATTGCCCAAACAATTAAGTTTTTTTTTTAAGCTTCACGCTGTATCCTGCACATAGCAGGGTAGGCAGTAACCTAGTGTTAAGACACTCCGTTCCCCACTTTCCGCCGAATTCGAAGACATTGCTAGTTTGTTTTGGCGGAACTTAACGGCGCGGTTTACACCGACACCAGAGCGAATAAAATGGAAATATTAAATATTTTCACTCCTCGAGTGGGCATCGAACCCACAACCAGTTGTTTACAGTTACACGCTTGTGCCACTGGGCCACGACTGGCCACAAAATGGTAAATAAATAAAAACATAAAGTAAACATAAATATTTGCCAAAACTGATAATCGAATCCACTCCTCTAGTATCACTAACCACTCAACTCACAGGTCAGTCAATAAATACAAGTTAGCAAGTTATTGTGCTCCCTCTATCAGTTTCGAGACCGCCTAACAACCTCCTTTCAACTTGCCACTGTATACACCGGTGATTGAAGTTTATTGTAAATCCTATACGTTCTGTAGAATATTATTTTACATGCATATCTATTATATTGCAACAGAATTTAATATTATACACGGTTATATTTTGAACAGAAATTTCGAATTCCTGCGTATTTGTAAGCGATATACAGCTAAATATGGGTTAGTGGGAGACTGTAGTCAACTGTTAAATTGTTAAATGTTAGGAACTGTGATTAACTGTAACGAACTGTTGTGGGTTCGATTCCCAGTCGGTGGAATGATAATAATTTAATAATTTTCGAACTCGAACTCGGATGGAAAGCAGCAAACGGAGTTTTTTGACATTATCTGTGTTATATCTTTATATCTTTGCCCGAGATTAACAACTTAAATAGAATGGTCAACATATTAACAATAGATTATTTCTTTAACAAATATTTTTTTTTTTTTTTTTTTAGCTTCACGCTGTATCCCGCACACAGCAGGGTAGGCAGAGGGAACCTAGTGTTAAGACACTCCGTTCCCCACTTTCCGCCAAACTTGGAGGCTTGCGTGTTAAGTGGCGGAACTTAACGCCGCCTAAACTTAAAAAAATTTAACAAATATCTACCTATGTATTAAGTAAATAACACGATATAATAATACTCAGGTAAAAGCGACTACTTTACTTCGTGATATACTTCGCCAGATTATATTAAACCTATTTCAGGTTAAGCGTTCTCGGAAACTTTCCATACATAACTAATATAAGTAAAAGGTGGGCTCGAAATACTGGCTTGTTACTTGTATAGGATATTGTTATATTATATGATTTTAATGGCCTATGTAGCTCAGTGGTACAGTTTCTGTCTGCAAATGCGATTGGTTATAAGTTTAATTCCCCTTCGGAAAACTGAATTTTTACGTCTTCACTCTGGTGGGACAAAGCGCAGAGTTAAATTCTGCCACTTAACACGCAATATCTCGAATTACGGTGAAAAATAATGGAATATCTTAACACTAGGTTTTCTCTGACTACATTGCTATATAAATCAATTAACAATATCATTTTTATAATAAAAAAATATGTACGTATGAGGTTATTGTGGCGTCGATTAATTTGAAATTTCGATTTAAAAGGTAACATCTAGTTAGTTTCCTTAATAATCCCTTAGAATATTTTATTTTAACCTAACCTAATTTTGAAATAAAACTTTTTTTTATCTTCATGCTGTATACCACACGGAGCAGGGTAGGCAAAAGGAACCTAGTGCTAAGATGCTCCGTTCCTCAATTTCCTCCGATTTGGAGATATTGCTTGTTAAGTGACGGAATAAAACTGAATAGTTGGTAGCCCTACACAAAAAATAAGAATATATTTTGTATTATATAAAAATGATGTATTTATATTTCAAAAAACCTTGATATTTCGTAATCGTGAATATGAATTTTGCAAACAATAAGCGATGTATGGAAGTAAATGTAAGTAATATTAGGTCTATATAAATCGTAACTAGTAAGTAGACTGTAGATTATTAACAAAAACACTGCTTGGTGAAAATTTATGACCTTTTATATCCTTAAGGCTGTTATGGTTCAGTGGGTGGTGGTTCGATTCTCACTCAAAGTAATGATTATGTTGCAAATTTTTGTCATTTTTAAGAATCATTATAAATACTTTAATATCTTAAAGTGTTATTCACAAACCTAGCAAATTAAAAATGACATTTGAATATAAAGGATAGAAGAATTTAAAGTGGTATTCACTATCGGTATATTGAGCCATTTCTTAACTGTTGTTAGACAGAGAGATCCAAGTATGATGACACTCAATTTCTATTTTCTATCAGAATTTTTAAGTTAAATGGCGAAACTTAAAGCTGTGCATTATCCTATCAGGGCGGGAAAGTGAAAATAATTAAAATATAACCATTTTCCTAAGTAAAAATCGAACCCACAACCATCACGCTTACAGTCAGTCGGCTGTCCAACTGCTCCACTATGTCCTAAACTTTTTAACTATTATACAATGGTATAATTTAGAATTTCAAATGTATTATAAAGTCTAATAAAAATTACGTTCATTCCAAATGGCAATTTGCCAGCCATATGGCGTCTGATCTTAGCTTTAACTACTTGACTTACAGTTAAATATTAAATTAAATTTTTACTTTTTATTGTTTTATTGTACTTACTAAACAAATTTATAGTATTCAGTAGTTATAAAGTAACAAGATTATGTTAAAAATATGCAGAGTTTTTAACATTTAATTTAGACTGTTGGACTCAACAATTGCATGTATCTCAAACATATAGGGGAGAAGTGGCATGAAGGAGCCAAGTTTTGAAAGAGCCACTTGCATTATTTCGGTAGTTTAAGAGTAGATCTGGCTGAAAATTATATTTTTAAGAAGCAATACTGATTTCCTATCAGCCACAAGCATTTGACAGTTGGCCGAAACCGTTGGACGCCGATACGTCGAGTCAAAGATTTTCCCACTAAAAAGTAACTATTTCGTTTCACTTATGTTGTTTTTTAGTAAATTATTGTAAACAAATATAGGTACAGGGATTATTGATTGAGTTTGTGCATATATTTGGCTTTGTAGATACGTAAAAACTAAGCCGAAAAGTTTCGACATTATTCTTATTTTGAAGGTTTTATTTTTTTAAAGAAAAGGTTATGAAAGAGCCGAGTGAATAAGCCTTAAAAGAGCTGGCTCTTTCATGCCTGGCTTTTTCATAACCTTGTATTTAAATTTTGTAAATAATATGCAATAATAATAATTACGCTTTCTATTTAATATATTTTTAATAGCTTATTTTACATATGGCATTACGGATAAAAATAGTATAAAAAAAACGAAGTAGACCCGAAAAATCGGTAATTGAAGGAGCAGTAAGTGAAGTTTTGGAAAAAGGCCATTCTCTAAACAAAACTGCACTCGCCGTAGATATATCAAGGGCTAACTTAGTTAAAATAATTAAGAAAGTAAACGCTTCTGGTGAAACATTTTATAAACACTTTCCTAATATAGGATATAAGCAAATTTTCACTTTAGAGCAAGAGAATATACTTGCGGACTACTTGAAGACTGCTTTTAAAATGTGTTATGGGCTAACACGATAACAAACAAGAAAGCTGGCATTTGATTATTCCATGGCAAATGATGTCCTATCTAAATGACAAAAAAATGAAACTGTGAGAGAAAGATTTTAAAGCTCTCAAATGAGTCATTTTTTAAATTCTTAAAGATTTTACAATGTTGTTTTTTCTAGAAGATATCATTTGTTATTTTGTAAAAAATGGTTATTTATAATTAATAATCTGCCTTTTATATTTTAAGATGGTATATTAATAGTTATGACTGAATAATGTATTAAGATTAAAGTGTTTCCTAGTTTCTCATTAATGGCTGATAGAGTTAATTTCATTAGTATATTAAAAATATTAGATTTAAAACACTTTTTTAGATATTTTTTTAAATCATATAATCATCTTCAATACACGCTGTTTACCACAAAACATTATAATACAAACTAGCTCTTTCAAAACTTTTAGTGGCTCTTTCAATACTGAAAAGTTATGAAAGAGCCAAATTACATACTTTTTAAAAATGATAATTTGATTGACTATTATATTATATTTAAGGTGTTTTCCTAAGAAAATATCAACTCCAATAAATAAAGAATAGTTTGAGAAAAAATAGATTATAATTTCTTTCATTTCAAGTGTACAATTTGCTCTGTTTAGCAAACTGGCTCTTTCATGCCACTTCTCCCCTATATATTTACATCTTATATAGTTCTTACATAAATATTACACAAATGTACAAGATATAAAAAAAACATACATACATATAAAAAACAGATTTACGTTTTTATGAATGGTAGAGTAGTCAGAAAGCATCAGACCTGAGAAGATCTGGTCTCCACTTCTTGCCGAAAATAAAGACATTGCGTATTGTGTGACAGCAACTGAACGTCATACTTTTAGTTACTAGAGTGAGGAAATGAAAATTTCTCCCAAATGGGAATCGAACGGATAATCATTGTATATACAGAGAGACGTTGTCGCACTGCGCCACGGTGCAATGATCTCCAATATTACAATAATATCACAAAATAGATAGCCTTTAATAATATAATAATTTATTTTTTTAGCTACTCACTGTATTTCGCAAAACGCAGGGTATACAGAGGGAACCTAGTGTTAAAACACTCCGTACCCCCATTTTCCGCCGACTTCTAGAGGCATTGCGTGTTAAGTGGCGGAACTTAACGCCGCGCTTTGCCTCAACACCAAAGCGACGAAAGTGGAAATATTAAATATTTCACTCCTCCAGTGAGAATAAAACCTACAACCACTGGGGCTTACAGTCATACTTTGTGCCCCTGCGTCACAACTGCCCCTTATAAATATTTAATACTAGCGGCCCGCTCGCGGCTTCGCCGCGTAAACTACATGACTGTTTCGTTATATTGCATCTCTTGGGGGTGGATTTTTGAAAAATAAAGTAGCCCATGTTTAAGCTTAGATTATCAAATATATTTATGCCAAAATTAATTACAATCCGTCAAGCGGTTTAGATTTTTCATATAAACTTTCATCCCCTATTTCAACCCTTTAGAGGTTGATTTTTGAAAAAATAAGTAGCCTATGTTAGACCCAGTCACTTTTACTACTTTCATTCGGACCGGCAGATTAGCCGTGAAAGCATGACAGACAAACACACAGACTTTCGCATTTATAATATAAGTATGGATAATTTAATATAGTATAATAATACTTTTTATAAAAAAATAAATACAATGATTGACCTTTTCAACAATTCTTGATTAAAGAATGAATCTGAAATATAAAAGTATAAAACGAAGTTCCACTTGTGCAGAATTAATTAAAATCTTGTACAGTGATATTATACAAGTATGTATTTTTGCAGCAATTGTATGAACGAGGCTCGAGAGTGGAATCGTACGGTGAATTTATTAAATCTGCCAATTTATATACATATTTGATTATATCTTGATTTTTAAAAAAGTTTCTTATATATGTATTATATTATATTTAATGGTTTCTTTTTTATTGAAAGTATGTTTTTCCACCTTTACGCTTTGTCTCGCATATCAGGGTATTTAGTGTTAAGACACTCCGTTCTCCACTTTCCGATCGTATATAAGATATTAGTGATATACGTTGAGTGGTGTAAACTTACGCATTTTCTTGCGCCTAAAACAAATAATCCTTCTAATATTCTACATATTTTAATTGTAATAATAAAGTAGGAATTATTCATTGATTTTGTTAAGTTAACCTGATAGGGCAGGTTTAATACGAATACAAATTATATATCAAAATTTTGAAACTTCAAAACAATTGCTTATTTTGTTCTTTCCTTGTTTCATGAGGATATTGTGGCACAGCGGGGCAACTAATTGTAACCAAACCTATTCTTACGCGGAAAAAATATTATATTTAAAATGTATTGCAGAGGCAACTTGATTGCAGTTGAAAAGTGGAAAACAAAGTTTCTTGTCACCAGGTTTGCCCTGATTTCCCTTCTATGTGAGAAAAAGCTTGAAGCTCGTAAAAACCATTTCTTTTAAAAATAATTCCATGACGTAACTAAATACTAAATCTATTTTTATTGGCTCCACGCAGTATCCCGCATACAGCAGGGTAGGCAGACGGAAGCTAGTGTTAAGACACTCCGTTCCCCACTTTCCGCTGAATTCGGAGGCATTGCGTGTTAAGTGGCGGAACTTAACGTCGCGCTTTGCCTCGACACCAGAGCGAAGAAAATAAAAATATTAAATATTACCGCGCCTCGAGTGAGTCTCGAACCCACAACCAGTCGCTTTACAGTCACACTTTGTGCCACTGCGCCACGACTGGCCCAACATATTATATAATAGTAAATCTATTTTACAACTTCGTTCCTCCAATAACACCTTAATATCGGATAGAAAGGAGATAAGTACAGAAGTAGAACACTTTTATACGAAGCTCTATCACTCCCAGACCACAGAACCGAAATCAGATCCAAAAGACCCGAGAGCCCCACTTACTAGACACAGAACAGAAGATCTCCCTGAAATAAGTCTATACGAAATTAAGAATGCTCTCAAGTCAATGCAAACTGGAAAGTCACCTGGACCAGATAAGATACTGGTGGAATACCTCAAGAATGGCGGAACACCACTTTTGAAACGATTGCAGCTGCTATTCAACAAAGTTCTATTCGAAGGGAACACTCCAAAATCGTGGAAGGAAGCAATTGTAATTCTGCTTTACAAGAAGGGTGACAAGGCACTTCTGGCTAACTACCGACCGATTTCTCTATTGAGCTGTATATATAAACTGTTTACTAAAGTGATCACATGGCGCCTCAGATCACGGCTGGATATGGAACAACCAGTAGAACAAGCCGGTTTTAGAAGCGGGTTCTCCACAGTGGACCACGTCCATACTATTAGACAGTTGATAGAAAAGTGCATAGAGTACAATCAGCCACTCGTGGCTGCTTTCATCGACTACGAAAAAGCATTTGACACCGTAGAACATTGGGCTGTAATGCGCTCTCTACACAGAACCTTGAATCAATCAAGGTATGTGGATCTGATTGGAGAAATATATAAGAACGCCACACTTCGAGTTAAGCTTCACACGCTAACAAATCCTATACCTGTTGGAAGAGGTGTCCGCCAAGGCGATACTATCTCGCCCAAGTTATTCACATCATGCTTGGAAGATGTCTTTAAACTCCTCGACTGGTCAAATAGGGGTATAAACATAGACGGCGTACGACTTAACCACCTTCGCTTCGCAGACGACATAGTTGTTCTATCAGATAACATCCAAGACCTACAACAAATGGTACAAGAACTGTCTACAGCCTCTTTTAATATCGGTCTAAAGATAAACACCCGTAAGACAAAAATTATGTGCAAAGACGTTGACGTAGATCATATTATTGTGGATGGGTACAGGATTGAGAAAGTAGACGAATATGTATATCTTGGCCAATTAATCACTCTTGATAGGTCGGGCCAAACACGTGAGATACAACGCTGCATTCAACTGAGCTGGGCTGCATTTAGCAACATGTCGGACATATTTAAGAGTAAAATACCCTTGACACTAAAACGTCGTGCGTTTGATCAATGCGTACTGCCAGTCATGTCTTATGGTGCAGAAACGTGGTCCTTGACTCAACAACACATTGCTAAACTACAAGTCGCGCAAAGGAAAATGGAACGTGCTATGTTGGGTATCTCCATAATAGACCGCATACCAAATGTGGAAATCAGGAAGAGAACGAAGATAACCGACATTGCACAAACCATAGCACAGCGCAAGTGGCGATGGGCGGGACATGTGTGCCGAAGAGCTGATGGAAGGTGGAGCCGAAAAATTATAGACTGGAGACCTAGGCCGGCAAAAAGAAATGTGGGACGACCACCAACAAGATGGACCGACGATCTTGTCAAAACGATGGGCCGTCAGTGGATGAGGAGAGCCGACAACCGCATTGATTGGAAGTCCAATGAGGAGACCTATACCCAGCAGTGGGTGAATAAAGGTTGAAAAAGAAGAAGAAGAATTTTACATAACTTACATTGTGACATTCACTTTAAAATTTAAATATCCCCGCATTTCTATAGTGCTGTTGATAGTACAGAGTTACAGTAGTTTTCGCATACATAATAAATTAGCGGAAATTGTTTCTTAAGTTAGTAGCAACATGGGCTCAGTGTTGGGTTAAAATAATTGAATTAATTACACGAACAACTTGTTTATTTTGAGAATTATTCTATGAGACAATGCTTTCTCTGCGAAAAGCTTCTTGGTGTAATGAAGAGTGAGAAGTTTATTTTATGCAAGGAAGCTAATTTTAGAGGGTGTTGTAGCGCAGTGGGTTTGTGTCTGATTATAAGCAACATTGGTTTTGGGTTCGATTACCACTCGGTGGAATTGTATATAAATAGATTTTCGACTTTTTACTTTATACTTTTGACTTCTACTCTGGTATCTAAGATAAAGATGAAGGATAACATATAATATCGATATTTAGGACGGAAAGTGGCGAACGGAGTGTCTTGATATTAATTAGCTCTGACTACTTTGCTGTGCGGAAAACGCTTGGGGAAAAAAAATCAGGGAAATATTCTATTCTCTAATGTCATATATATCGCATATTACTAAGCAGAACCCAATT
Source organism: Dryas iulia moderata (assembly GCA_019049465.1). Lineage (NCBI taxonomy): Eukaryota > Metazoa > Arthropoda > Insecta > Lepidoptera > Nymphalidae > Dryas > Dryas iulia. Next base: position 3,403,165 of record CM032428.1, read on the forward strand.
CCGTGTTTTTTTACATAAATAATGTGGCATCGACATAATGGCACCAAATAAGTTGTAAAAAGCTTATAGCATTTGCTACGTTGGTTAATTAATAAGGCATAGTTTAGTTAATTAGATGATTAGAACGTTTTTGAAGAGGCGAAGGTATGATTATTGTAGTGTTCATTATTTTTTCAATATTTATTTATTTATATTTTAAATATGTTTTATTCATGTGTTACAAAACAATTTAAAATAATATTATAGTCATGTTATTTACATATTCTTTGTTTAGTTAAAGCAAGTCGTGGCGTAGGGGCACAAAGTGTGACTGTAAACGCGACTAGTTGCAGATTCGATTTCCACTCGAGGAACATTTAATATTTCAATTACTTTCCGCTGAATTTCACATTTTCTGACTCCAGAATTAGGTGGAAAGTGGGGAACGGAGTGTCTTACCATTAGTTTCCCTCTGTCTACCCTGCTGTGGGGTGAATACACCGTTAAAAAGAATAGCTTTCTATTACGTAAAAAGTTCTTTTAACAAAATTTATTAATAATTTAATAAAATTTAACAAAATTTATTCTTCACAACAAAACTATATCACCAAGATGGCCAACAAAAACTGAAATTACTCCAAATAAAAGCGTTTAATGTGAGCTACTCGGGTAAGCGGATGACCTTTAATTATATACAGATTAGGACCGGGCCCTTGGTTAACCGTAGGTTGAGATAATTACTTTATAGCCCCCGTAATTGGGCGTAGTTTAAAATCTTGATAGTGGAATTAGACTGTTTTGTATGTAATATGTAATAACCTGTTAAGTGATAAGTGAGAACCTTTTTCAAATTTTTTTTTGTTATTTTAGGCTTTTTACTGTAAAGCAGTTGGAGAAAATATAGTGTCAATACATTCTTTTCTAACGCCTCGTATTTTTTACTAATTTAAAAAAAAACAATCCGCTGAGTTTCTTGCGCTGCTTCTTCTCAGGTCTGAGGCACGAGTTTTACTGAGCTGGTAGTAAATTATTTGATGTTTAAAAACGAAGAACGAAGTTTTGTGACCAGTCGTGGCCCAGTGGCACAAGCGTGTGACTGTAAACGACTGGTTGTGGGTTCGATTCCCACTCGAGGAGTGGAAACTATATTTCCATTTTCTTCGCTCTGGTGCCGAGGTAAAGAACGGCGTTAAGTTCCACCACTTAACACGCAAGCCTCCGAATTAGGCGGAAAGTGGGGAACGGAGTGTCTTAACACTAGGTTCCCTCTGCCTACCCTGCTGTGTGCGGGATATAGGGTGAAGCTAAGAAAAAGAAACGAAGCACGTAACTTTTTATTTAGAATAAAAATAATTAACTTCGACTAATTGTTCTATGCCTCACATACTTAAGAGATAGTGTATCTGGTAAAAGTTCCCTCTTTCAGCTGAATTCTGGAGGCATTGCGTGTTTGTAGTGGAACTTAACTCCGCGCTTTGCCTTGATATCAGAGCGAAGAAAATGGCAATATTAAATGTTTCCAATCCTCGATTGGGAATCGAACCCACAACCAGTCGCTTTACAGTCACACTTGCCTCTGCGCCACGACTGGCCTCAAATTAAACCTGCCCATTCATATAAACGCTTACAACTTCGCTTTTACATTCATTACGAGTATAAAAAGAAGAACTTAATTCATTTCAAAAACTATTTTGCGCGAGATTTTCTTTTATTGCATAAAAATGCAATACAATGATCATGAATTTTACATGCACTTGTCTATAGTGAATGCTAACGATAAAAAGGGTACTTTAAAATAGTTCTACTCTATTCTACATTTATTTTAAATAAAAAAGGTTAGTTTTCTTTAGTGTCCGTCGGGTAAAATTGACAACATTTGAATGTATACACGAAAGGTGTGAATTCTATTTCCTCTCGTGGGAAGGTTATATTTACTTTTAAACATTTTTTAAACTGTTATTCCACACTTCGGAAAATTGAAAAAGATATTTAGAAAACGGCCAGTGGTAGTAGCCAATCGTGGCCCTGTGGCACAAGTGTGTGACTGTAAACGACTGGTTGTGTGTTCGATTCCCACTCTAGGAGTGGAAATATTTAATATTTCCATTTCCTTCGCTCTGATATCGAGGTAAAGCGTGGCGTTAAGTTCCCACCTCTTAACACGCAATGCCTCCGAATTCGGCGGAAAGTGGGGAACGGAGTATTTTAATACTAGGTACCTTCTGCCTACCCTGCTGTGTGCGGGATACAGTGTGAAGCTAAAAAAGAAAGAAAATTATAAATATAATTGTAGCTTTATCGGAATTAAGACTGATTACCATATAATACATATGTTATTATTTTGCTTGTTATTACTTTTCTGAGCACGCTCTTCAGCAGGGTAGAAAGAGTTAGTGTTATCGACCGAAGACCGAAGACAATCTTCATTTACGTATTGGATGTACATTCACATTCAGTTTGTGATGTTATATACTTAAGATATAACTTACGCTATAATAGCGCAGGTGAGAAGTGCATGGCAGTGCGCTTTATTTGTGGGTTAAGTTTCGTTTAATATTCAATTTATAAGTATTTTCTTAGTAATTTAAGAAGAAACGCGATTTAATTAAATAATTAGTTAAAAATGACACTCTAACTTATATAAATATAAATAAAATATCTGTTTATGTTATTAAAATGTCTAACTAACATGAATATATAAATTTCTTATTTTATTTCTATAATTGATATACTTATACGTGAAATATAGCAAACTTACAGTTGTTTAACGACTTACACTTTAAGATTTGAAGTTAAAATTTGCTAAGAAAATCCTATACTATACGAGCTTTCGCTAATAATTTAAAGTTTTTCAATTTTTACACTGTAATAAAGCTTTAGGCATAAATCCACGGCTATAAATTCCTTTACCCCTAGAAACTTTCGTCGTTCGAATAAAAGAAAGAAAAGGAGCAACCTGACTTTAGACATAGTAAGGTGGTAAATATGAAAATATTTTTAACTTTTCTTTTGTTAATATTTTTCCTGAAATCTTGACGATGGGGGTTAAGTGGCGAAAGTCAACTCCGCTCTTCGTCTTGTCAGCAGAGAGGCGAAATTATTATTATTTAAATCGATGGATGGCCTATAAAATATAATAATAATTGTTATGTGTTCATTGTATTTTTTTCTATTTAAAATTTTTTGCAATATGGTAAATAGAAAGAACCTTGTCACTGCCTACTTTATTCTATTCTTAAAGAACCAAATTTAAAACATTTCTTGTTAAGTGGCAGAACTAAACGCATTTTGTCTTGACAGAACAAATATTTTTTTTTAGCTTCTCGCTGTATCCCGCACACAGCAGGGTAGGCAGAGGGAACCTAGTGTTAGGACACTTCATTCCCCCCTTCCCGCCGAATTCGGAGGCATTGTTATGCATTGGCAAATGTTAAGTGGCGGAAGATAACGACGCGCTTTGCCTCGACACCAGAGCGAAGACAATGGAAGCATTAAATATTTCCACTCTTCGAGTGGGAATCGAACCCACAACCAGTTTGTTTACAGTCACACTTTGTGCCACCGCGTCACGACTGGCTCCAAATGGAAATGATTTAAATATTATGTTTCCTTGTGGGGAACGGAGTGTCTTAACACTAGGTTCCCTCTGCCTACCCTGCTATGTGCGGGATACAGCGTGAAGCTAAAAAAATAATAATAATAAAAAAATATGTTTCCTTCTAATGGGCATCAAACCTACAGTCTATTGAATTTATAGTCAAATCTTGTCCCACTATACCAGGACGGTCTAAGAGAATGGTACCCAATACAAAGCGCCTCCGCCACTCAACACGCAATGTCTCAATTTCGGGTGAAAAGACTGAACGGGAAAAAACTGACCTTGCTAAGCGGAAAAAATATTTCTCATCAGGTCTGAGCCATTAACTTTAATGAATCGGTGGTAAAATATTTTTGACATAAAAAAAAATAAAGCATGTGACTTGTTTTTTTGAATAAAATTAGTTAACTTTGACTCTGTGTTTAATCTTTCGATATTTCATAAGTTTTTTTTTCTGATATGCAATATGCTATAAGACCTAGTAATCTCTATAGTGTCAGATTTTGCTATAGAATAAGCTAAAGGGATTTGTTACTTGTCATTCTGAAATGTATTTAATAAAAAAAAGAAACATTCAGAGAAAATAAATAAAATTTTGAAAGTAGTCGTATCCGATTTTTGAATGTCCATACTTTCTATGAATGGCATACGTTCATAGAGGTTCACGTTAATGGTTAGACCCCTTGGACGATTTCCAAAGATGCGGGTTCAAGTTCCGCCACATATGAATAACACTTAAATAATGTTAAAATATTTTCATATTATGTATTAGAACCCTAGTAGCGTTTAATATGCAACATGATTTTTTGCAAAAACTTTAAACTAAATCACAAGATACCTTATAAAATATTTTTATTGTTTTTTATTCAATTGCTTGTTCCAAAAGTTAAACTTAATATTTTATATAAAAAAATATTGATATTAAATTACTTAAATATATAGAGACTAATAAAATCACAAAAAAACAATATATACAAGGCACGAAACAAGGTCTTATCGCTAATTAGCAATTTCTTCCAGACAGCCTTAGGATTATGTAAGAGGAGTAGTCGCCCGCAACTTCGTTAGCGTGGACTTTATGATATATTCCAAACTATTTTCATTTCATTCTTCCATACTTTGGACTGCAACACGTAAAATCTCAATTTTATAGTTCCCGTAAGCAAACTGAAAATACAATACAAAACCTAAGCTAAAAAATATAATTTAAAACGAATTTTATAGTAAAAATTAAAATAAATGGTACCGCAGAATGGCAATCGAACCAACAACTAATTACTATTACAGTCATGGCATCATAATTTAATTATTTCTGTTTATTGCTATTTATGTGTGTAGTGTACTGAAGCAAATTCGGTAAAAAAAACTGAATTAAATAATTCATATAAATTTAAAGGACAAAACATATAAATTATACTAGTTTCATTTTTTTTTTAGATTCACGCTGTATCCCGCACACAGCAGGAAGAGGGAACCTAGTGCTAAGACACTCCATTACCCACTTTCCGTCGAATTCGGAGGCATTGCGTGTTAAGTGGCGGAACTTAACGCCGCGCTTTACTCCTGATACCAGAGCGAAGAAAATTAAAATATTAAATATTTCCACTTCTCGAGTGGGAATCGAACCCACAACTAAGTCGTATACAGTCACACATTCGTGCCACTGCGCCACGACTGGCCCCAAAATACCACTAGTAAGTGTTGTATAAAATTCTACATAATGCTTACACAAAATAAACTTCATACGTATATTCACTTCTAAAACTATAACACACAACGCTTGATTAGTTTTAGCACCAAATTCCTAGTACCGCTTAGTCAGATCGCAGGAAATGGCCACACTTAACTTTTTCTTTTACGCTTCGTAAAACTGTCGTTTCTGCAGTGTATTGAAAACTACAAAGTTAATATATATTGCCGAGCTAACTGCTGCCTTGTTTCAAATAGTAGTTGAAAATGTATTTTAGGTTAGGAAGCTAGACTTTTGATAGTATGTCTGACTGTAAACGAGATGGTAGAGGTTTCTTTGATAAAGCACGGTGTTGAGTGGCGGAAGCCACTCACCACGCATTGTGTCGATGGGTGCGGAGAACGGAGTGTCTTTGCAGTGAGTTCTCACTTACTATTCTGCTTTGCGCTAAAAAGCGTGAAGCTGTTGAACTTGCCACATGATACATGCTAAACTTGCTCCACACGTTGAAACAAAAAAAATATATTAATTATGTTTCTAGGGCTAGATTTGAATCTACTACTGATACAGGTTTTTTTTTAGCTTCACGTAGTATCCCGCACACAGCAGGGATTTCGAAGGCATTGCGTGTTAAGTGGAGGAACTTAACGCCGCGCTATATCTCGGCACCAGAGCGAAGAAAACGGAAATATTAAATATTTCCACTCCTCGAGTGGGAATCGAACCCACCACCAGTCGTTTACAGTCACACGCTTGTGCCGCTGGGCCACGACTGGCCACACAGGCCAATACAGGTCATGAAATATATGCTTTATATAAATTACATATAACAAAGAATTGAAATATAACATTTAAAACGAAAATATAGAGCAAATGATTTTTATTAGTTAAAAAAAATCAATTAAAAAAATCCCAATAAAGCTTTTCAAAGTATTACACGCTAGGATAAGATTAGCTCGTGTGGAAACTAGACGTAACCTTATTTCGCAGCTTTAAATTCCTTTATTTTTCCCTTTTACATAGTATATTTAACCTTGGTCCGTTCAATTGATTTACAAAGTATATGAATTATTCATTAGATACTTTGATTTTTTACTTGAAATAATATATTCGACAATTAATACCAGCTAGGGTGATGAGGTACATATTTCTGACGCAGTGGTCAAAGATGCTATAATGAAATATATTTTTATGTATAGTTCTCATATTTACAACTAACCAAATCAAGTAATAAAAGAAACGAAAACATTTTTAAAATTTAAAAGAACAAGAAAACATATACAAAATTTATTAAAGCAGGATTTCCAAGAGGCGCACGTTCTAGTCTTGCTGCGTTCGGATTTATATATTTCGTCTAAAAAAATATTTTTCTTGTCCTAAATATGAGAAAAAAACTTTAAAAAACTTAAGAAAAAAAAGAACACATTTTATGCTACATATAAGTTTTAGAGAAATCCATAATAACACATAAATCAGAATTATTCCAGCTTCTTAAAATATCACTGTGCGTTTCTACACCCTCTAAATCTACCTTATACTAAGGGGTATGTAAAAACAGAAAAAAGCATACAGATTATATACCAATATCTTACCCATGTAGGCTTTTAGGGAAATCCATCATCAAGCACGAAAATATGGAAAGCGTAACAAGAACTCGCCTCAACCTTTCACGAGCTACACGTACACCTTGATCCGATAAAATGTAACCCAATTTTCACAATTTCGCCGTCCCTAATAAATCTACGTCACAGTTTAGGAATTTTGTTTGCTCCACCTGATCTCGGATGAAATATTTAGTAGAGAACGATGCTTTTACTAAAAACTAATATTGGGAAGTAGCTGAAGCCTTTTTTTTTTTTTTTGTAATTTCTTGGTTTCCTTTTTTAGCTTGATAAATGTGGAATTAATTAAATTTCATTTTATTTAACCTTCTTCTTAAATTTGTAGTATATTTTTATAAGTTAACTGAAATAATCTGATACTGTAGTGAAAGGAATTTGTACCGCCTCTGCTCATCTTTATGTAACTAACGAAGTACACATAATTTCATAATAATCATTCTTTCCAGTGGAATTACCAAAGATAGGTAGGTAGGTTTAATATTTTTTAACGCCGAAGAGCCTTTACGAAGTTTCAATTTAAAAAAAGACGGAAACGTATGAAAATTTCTTCGCAGCGGGATTCGCACCCGTGCTCCTTGGAAATTATCCGTGTGCGCTGATCACTAAGTCATGTTTTCTACAACGAGCTGCGACGAAATACTTATACGCCTATTACAACTTACATGTATTGTTAGCAATTCTGTACAGAGCTTTTTACAAATTTCTGCTACCCAAAGTTTATTCTACGCACAATCCTTTAACAAGAGAGAATGCTATTCATTAAATACTTTAAACGGCTTTGAATCCCGCTAGGTCTAAATTTTTATTATATTTATTTTTTCGTGGTACCAAAGTGCGGCGTCGAATTCCGCCTCTCAACACGCAATGTCTCGATTTCGTCCAGAAAGTGGAGTGTTTTGACACTAGATCTTCTCGGACTACTCCACAATGCGAGAAAAAGCTAATACTAATTTAATTTTTTATACCTGTTAATTTCCACGATACGTTCTTACATTATATAGCTTTTATCTCTTGCATCGTATTACCCTAATAATTTACGTTGAATTTTCACCTCAACATTATGGTTGCCCTTTCAGGTTGAAGGGCTTATAAATGTAAATTAAGAGATTAGACGCAGACATGTGTTAAAATTTGTATAAGTTTAGTAATCCTATTTTTTCTTTGCGCATAGGTTATATTTTGTAGTATAGAAATAAAAAGTTTAAGAAACAAAAAAAGGAAGTGACAAGTCACTTCGTTCTGCAATCATTCAGAGATCGTCACGGTTTGGGTGAGAACGTCGCGTTTTGTGTAGTCTGCAAAAAAAATAACTAAATTGTAAATAATATACGGAAACATTTAAAACCAAATTGAAAATATACCAATGGTAAACGATTTGACATTCATAAAATGAAGCATACAACTTCTTATTTTAAATAAAATTATTTGACTTTGACTATCCATACTTATATTATAAATGCGAAAGTCTGTGTGTTTGTCTGTCACGCTTTCACGGCTAATCTACTGGTCCGATTTGGATGAAATTTGGAATGAAAGTAGTAAAAGTTACTGGGTCTAACATAGGCTACTTATTTTTTCAAAAACCACCCTCTAAAGGGTTGAAACAAGGGATGAAAGTTTGTATGAAAAATTTAAACCGCTTGACCGATTGTAATGAATTTTGGCATAAATATAGTTGATAATCCAAGCTTAAATATAGGCTACTTTATTTTTTAAAAAACCACCCCGAAACATTAGTGTAGTTCACGCGGCGAAGCCGCGAGCGGGCCGCTAGTAGGTATATAAAAAACAACGATTTCTTACCAAAACCATAGCGCCCTAAGTGAATCACATACATTTTTCTAGTCGTAATGCTTTAAAAGGATCATTAAACAAGAAGAAAGTTGGGGCCACTCATGGCGAAGTGGCACAAAGCGCCTGGTTGTCGATTCCCACTCGAGGGGTGGAAATATTCAACAATTCCAATTTCTTCGTATTAGTGCCGAGGCAATGCGCGGCGTTAAGTTCCGCCACTTAACACGTAGTGTCTCCGAATTCGACGGAAAGTGGGAAATGGAGTGTCTTAGCACTAGACTCCTTCAGGCTACTCTGCTATCTGCGGGATACAGCGTGAAGCTAAAAAAAGCATTGAGTTCCTCCACTCAGCCCACAAAATGTCAAATTCGGGTGGAAAACGGGCAAAGAAATGTCACTAGACTATCTTTGCGTATCTATCTATGAGGGTAAAAGGGGCTTCTTCTTTTTAAGAAACTTATTTATATATCGTACTAGAAAATCGGCCGCCAAGTAAATTAATGTTTAGACCTGAAAGATGAAGAGTCAGATCTTGGAAAATAATATATAGCTTCTGTTTCGCTTATGCTTACATTCTTTGAATAATCAATTAAGAGAAATATTAAACACTAGCGGCCCGCTCGCGGCTTCACCGCGTGAGCTACATAACTGCTTCGTTATATTGCCACCCTCGGGGTCGGATTTTTGACAAATAAAGTAGCCTATGTTTAAGCTTAGATTATCAACTATATTTATGTCAAAATTCATTATAATTAGTCAAGCGGTTTAGATTTTTCATATAAACTTTGATCCCCTATTTCAACCCTTTAGTGGTTGATTTTTGAATAAATAAGTAGCCTGTGTTAGACCCAGTAACATTAACTACTTTCACTTTAAATTTCATTCAAATCGGACCGGTAGATTAGCCGTGAAAGCATGATAGACAAACACACATACTTTCGCATTTATAATATAAAAATTATGGATGATGAGTCTGAGAATATCTTTTTTTTTTTCTATTTATTACTATCTAATATGTTTTACTAACGAAAACACATATCTATAATATATACATACATACATACATACATACTCATACATAAATGTATAGATACACATATGCGGTCAACAAACGTAAAATATTTTCTATAGCGTAGCATTCTATTTCATCCGCTGCCAATTCCAACTGCGTAACGTCGGGGGAAAAAGTGAAAAATTCACTAGTTTTCCATTTTATTTGTCTGTCACTGAAAAGCGTTAGTGGGCCGCTTTTATTTGTGGCGTCTAGTTTTCATTCCCATACGTTTAGTCAGTCTGATGCGTTTTCGGTAGACACGAGCTTTGTTCAATTTAGCTTTTAAAAGTTCTTAAGCTTTTTCCCACCTCGATTTACTTTTATGGGCTTTTTAATGTTATTAGTCTCCTAGGATGCCTAAAATATGTGGTACCTTAGCAACTTTTCTGTCAATTTGTACAAAAATATATGTCGAGCATTTTGGTTTGTGAATAATATTTATTTTTTTAACTTAATGTATTTCTAATTCTTTATAGTGAATGATGTTTACGATTGTTTGCACTTCTCATGTACGAGTATATAAACTTTATGTATGCCCAATTATCTACTTCTCTGTCTTTCTGGTCTGTCTAGGTTTTTTTTTAGTATAAAGGGTTCTAAAGTTTTTTTTAAGTATTAATATAAAATATTTATTAGATGTTCTTGTAATAATGTGTAAATTAAATTCACTTAGCGATTATGTTTAATTCAAATTCAAGTCAATCAAAGTCTTTATATGAATCACTATTATTTCCCCAACTGGTCGAAATACAACTATTTTTTTATTTCACAAGAATATCGTATAAAAATATATTGAATTTAGTATTTTAATAATCATAGGAATAGTAAAATATTCGAATATTTACTAAACAGTGACAGTTTGGGCGCCAGTCGTGGCGCAGTAGCAAAAGAGTGTGAATGTAATCGACTGGTTCTGGGTTCGCTCTGGTGTCGAGGCAAAGCGCGGCGTTAAGTTCCGCTACTTAACACGCAATGCCTCCGAATTCGGCGGAAAATAGAGAACAGAGTGTCTTAACACTAGGTTCCTTCTGCCTATCCTGCTTAATAAATAAAAAATACCAGATTTCTCATACATATAAATTTTATCTAAGCCAAATTTGTAGTAGAGGGTATAGTATTACCTAATTTGTAACAATTGTATAATATGTCTTATATTCAAATATTAAAAAAAGATTTATAAAATTAGTTTTTAATATTACACACATTGTTTTTTAATACGAAATAAACAAAAAATATTAAATCAATAAATTCTCTTTCCCTAACTCCTAACTCACTAAAAACTAAACAACCATAAAAATATAAAAAAATATATTTTAAATTCCACCTACTTCAAAACTTCGGGACACTATCCAGCATATATTTATAATAATGTAAAAACTTCTTGTTAAAGTACGAGTATGTTGGTAAAGCACTATGCACTATGCAGTATTCAATATTACGTTTAAAACGACTTGAAGTGGCAATTTTCTACGACCTGACTAAGAGACTCACGTAATACGTGGCTTCAGGTACGTACAGTTTTTATGGTTATTGTATGTCGAGTGAAACTGGTATAGTTTAGAATGTAATTTATTTCTAAAATGGTGCATTGACTTAGCTGCAATTGCGATTGTTGTGGGTTCGATTCCCACTTGGGGTGTGATTAGGAGTAATTTTAATCAGTTTGCGGCGTATCAAGCATAGCAAAGTAGCGAAAGATAATATGAAGAAATTCCGTTTCTCACTTTCTGGCCGAACTCGATTGCGTGTTATTAACACGACATTGCGTGTTAAGGGACGAAACTTAAGACAACGTATAAGATCGAAGAAATGAAAATAAGAGAATGATTAATGAGTGCAATGAGCACTGAATGGAAATCGAACCTGCATGTGCATGTGATTACAGTTAGCCGCTGATCCACTTCGCTTAAAATAGCCTCAATTCCAATTCATGTACAAAATATGTTGCTTAGGTAACGCTTATGTTACGCGTCAAGTTGACATATTTAAATTATATTTATTTACATATTTAATGTCGTTTTACAATGAAATTACGTAATTGTTTAATTAGTTTTTATATTTGTCCTAAGTGGAAATTATATTTCCATTTTCTCCGCTCTGGTGCCGAGGTAAGGCGCGGCTTTAAGTTCCGCCACTTAAAACGCAATGCCTCCGAATTCGGCGGAAAGTGGGGAACGGAGTGTCTTAACACTAGGTTACCTCTGCCTACCCTGCTGTATGTGGGATACAGCGTGAAGCTAAAAAAAGAAAAAAAAAGATATTAAGAACAAAACGATACTATAGCTTAAATACGAATCCTATGAAATCGAACTCACTTCATCTAAATTAACAGTTAGTCACTAACTTCTATTATCATCTACCTATATCAATTGTTCTTCGTTACATATACATATATTTGCTTCGTGATTTGTAACAATTTTTCAATGATTTTCTTTATAAAAAAATATTAAAACAATATTGAAGTGCACATATTGTTTGCTTGTCGTTAAAATCAAAATTTATATGATTTTGTTTTTACTCTTTAGAAATTTGTTAATAAATAATTTAGCTAGCATGAATTCAATACGCATTCGAACTGTATTTCGGATTACATTTTAGTTTTATTTTGGGAGCGTCACGCTTTCTCCCATACAACTAGATCGAAACTAGTGTCAGGAGACACCGTTCGCTACCTCCGCCACGTGACGTCATTTGAGTGGCGATACTTAACACCACGTTTTGTTTTAAGTACCAAAGCGGAGAAATAAAATATAATCAATCCCTCGAGTGGGAATTGAACCCGTTACCATTTTATTTACAGCCAAATGTAGTAATAGTTACTGGTTTTGAGACTATAATGGAGTAGTGAGACAAAACTGCACCACGATGGTCTCATAGATGCTACATTTTTTGGGCAAACAGAGGCTGCATTTATGTATAAAAAATAAACCCCTTAAAGTTTGAAATATGGGGTGAAAATTTATATGAAAAATCTAAACTGCTTGACCGTTTCGATGTTTTTTTTTTCAGTAAAACGACGCATAGGTTTACATAGATCTATATACCTATGACCAGGTATTATACCTTATTAATATGCATACATATAGATATTTTTTCACAAACCAATCCTGTGTAGAATATTAAATGTGGATGGAATGTGGCTAAAATAGTGGATGATAATTATTATGAAAAATATTAACACCTTAACTTAAGCGAGGCTGACACTGAGCAGCTATAGTCATGTCGTTCACGCGAGCAAAGCCGCGGGCATCTCTCTAAATAATTAAGCAGAACCCTCACACATAAATTCATATCACACTTACCATTTTTTTTTTATTTAAAATACATTTATACTTGATAAGAGATATTTTTTACATACTCTTGTTTTGTTAGGACTTCGTTAAATCGAACGAATCGGAACATTCATATGGATTCACAAAGCCATTTTTTATAATATTTTTGTTATATTGGAAAAATATAGCCAGAATATTGCATTGTATTTTTAAGACAATGACAATAATATGGCTTCAATATATAAGCATTGAATATTGAATTTGAATTTATTTAAACAATATAGTAAATCTAGCTCGTGTAAGTATATTTGATAGTATTCTAGTTTTTTTAGAGTCACGTGATGGTGTGCACATAGCAGGATTGGCAGAGGGAACCTAATGTTAAGACACTCCGTTCCCCATTTGCCCGCCGAATTCTGGTAGCATTGCGTGGTAAGTGGCGAAATTCAACGTTGCGTTTTGCCTCAACACCAGAGAGATTTATTTAAATATTTCAATTCCACGAATGGGAATCGAACCCAGTCGCGTTTACAGTCACACTTTGTGCCCTTACGCCACGACTGGATTCCGTTCGAATGTTATGAGCCCAAATTCAAGTTATACGTTATATATTTAATATATTTCAAGTATCTTTTTTAGTTTTTTTTTTTCAGCTTCACGCTGTATCCCGCACACAGCAGGGTAGGCAGAGGGAACCTAGTGTTAAGACACTCCGTTCCCCACTTTCCGCCGAATTCGGAGGCTTGCGTGTTAAGTGGCGGAACTTAACGCCGCGCTTTACCTCGACACCAGAGCGAAGAAAATGGAAATATAATTTCCACTCCTCGTGTGGGAATAGAACCCACAACCAGTCGTTTACAGTCACACGTTTATGCCACTGGGCCACGACTGGCCACTAAACTTAATATATTAATATATTTCAAGTACCTTTTTTAGTTTTGCAAGTACTTGTTAACTTAATAAGATTAAACTGCATGATAAAAATTTCCTTGTCTTATGAAACACAACTATATATTGATTAAATATATTCTTTCTCACTATGTGTCAATCGTGGTTTGTGGACACAAAGTGTGACTGTAACGTGACTGGCTGTGAATGCAATTCCTACTCGAAGAGAGAGAAATGAAATAAGTAAATATTTCCTATATTTACTTATTTCATTTTCTACTCTCTGGTGTCGTTAAGTTCCGCCACTTAACACGCAATACCTACTGAATTCGGCGTGAAATGGGCAACGGAGTATCTTCTCACTAGGCTCCAGCTGTCTACTCTGCTGTTCGGAATACAGCGTAAAGCTTTCTCTCTCTCTCTGTATCTTTCTCTCTCACATACCCACTCATACTAGCGCAGCGGGGGTACTTGTGTACCCCCAGGCACACATTGTATTATAATAATATGTTTTTCAAGTTATTTATAGGTTATTATGACTTGGTAATTAGGAAAAAAGGAGTAAATATCACGAAAATCAAATTTCCACCTCCCACATATTTGAACTTTCATATTAGAGTATCTCGTTATACCTCACGAGTATATTATTATACACCTACACGGAAATAATCCTTGAAATACTTTTTAATAATATACCTGAAGCTTTATAATATATGTCAGTAAAATTGGCAGCAAGCAATACTAAATATAATATATTTACAGACCATCATGGCGCAGTGGGACGGCGTAAGACTGTAAAACACTAAGTAACTTAGTTTGATTCCTACTCGGGGGAATGATAATATATTATTATATAATATGCACGCTGTATCCCGCACATAGCAAGGCAGAGGGAGCCTAGTTAAGACACTCCGTTCCCCACTTTCCGCCGAATTCAGAGGCTTTTGCGTGTTAAGTGGCGGAACTTAACGCCGCGTTGAGTTTCGTCACTCTATTTACAATGTTACGACGTCAGGTGGAAAGTGGAGGATGGAGTATCTTGACACTAGGTCCTCTCTGGCTATCTCGCTGTACAGGAAGGTGCGTCAAGGTATGAAAGATTTCACTTTTTAAAAGAGTATTGGAAATCCCTTATTTATTATTATTTAGTAATAAACTCCTAAATATAAACGCGTATAATATGTGTTATTTTAGCAACGCGTAAATTATTTTATACAACAGTGTCAAATATGTTGAAATATGACTAATATTTTCATTTAACATTTTTGGTATTTCTATTAAATTAAAAATATACCTACAAGTTTTCCCCTTGTAATATAATTTATAAAACATTTTTTTTAAATATACTTTTTTCAATGCCTTGGCACTAGGTTTTTCTTCTTTCTAGGTTCCTTCTCTTTCAAAATTAAATTATAAATAGAGAAATACTTCCAAAATGGATCTCAAACAAGGCAATGTAAAATTATACTACACGTCATGGAATTCTACACTTTACTTCAGATATAAATTACACCGTCTTTGACATAGAGTAATATGATGACACCGACGACAAAGGTAGACGCGTGACTTTGAAACTCACAAAGGTATCTATCAACCGCACTCAGAAACGTTACGTGAAGTTTTAATTGATGTCAAACCACTTTAAATATAATATATGTTTTTTTACATTTTATAGTGTTATTCACACACTCAGGGAATTGAAAAGGATATTTTCGTCTAAGAACGCATAGCTCGGAAATCGTTTACGATTTCCAAAAATGTGAGGTTCGATACCGTTGCCATCTATTTTTATACGTATTAAATTATTACTATAAAAATATAATTTTTCATATTTTTATAGTAATAATTTATATTATTATATATATATATATATATATATATATATATATATATATATATATATATATATATATATATATATATATATATATATATATATATATATATATATACAGTGGAGCTGAAAAAAAGGGGCAACTACTCTTATATATATATATATATATATATATATATATATATATATATATATATATATATATATATATATATATATATATATATATATATATATATATATATATATATATGGCTGAAATCGCGACATTATATTAAATGGCGGACGTCTCTTTGTCCTGGGTACCAGAGTAGAGTACAGATCAAACCCATAACCATCTCGTTTACATTCATACTCTGTCCAATTGTGCCAACATTTGGCAACCTTGGCATGAAGTGACAAAAATATAATAAGTAGGTAAGGTTGCTAATTTAAATAAGGTTTAATATCACTTGATTACTTGTATACACTTTATTTGGTTGTTTCCGGAATTTGGCGGAAAGAGGAGAAGCACACAGAACACGAGTATTTTAACATTAAACTCCGTTTGTCTGCCCTGCTATATGTGGGATACAGCGTGAAGCTAACAACTTGTACATTTGTATCATTACGGACAATGTTCACAGCTTTAATTTTTTTACATGACCAACCATAGTAAAGAATCTATATCGCTTAACTAAATACTGCATTCTCTGCATATTCTATCACAATTTAACACTTTTTCATATATTGAGGCGTGAAGCTAAAAAAAACATGTTTTCGTATACAATTCAATGTCGAGTACATTGATGATTATAGATACATTTTTTACTTTTTTTTATAGCAATATAGATGGAATAGATTTCAAAAAATTAACATTGTTAAATTCTTCTGTTTTTACAAACTTTACACTTTTTGAAACGAAACTACTTTAAATATTTGATAGTTATATATTATATATTCTAGAAAACCCGACGTTTCCAACACTTTCCTTTACAAGAAGGTAGATTCAACATCTACCTAATGACCACAGACTACTGTAAAGTGTTTGAAACGTTGGATTTCCTAAAATGTATTTTCAAATATCTACCAAAAGTATACACCATAAATTAAAATAGTTTTATTTCAACAAAAACATTTTTTTAACAGAAGTATTTTTTTTATATTTCTTTTTTATTATATATTTTCTATGATTACCAATAAATAATCAATTTAAAATTCTTATTACCTGTATCTATATGTTTACACATTGTATCATAATCTCCCATGATCACTTCATTAAGTAGGCCAATAGACCAATTCATTATGGCGTAAGCCTGCAGTTATAGCTGATTACTTCCATTGATTTATACTGAATGTTCGTATCTATGCATTTTCCTCTTGTAATAATTACGTACATACATACATGTTTCGATTTAATGATCAATCACTGTGTTCTGTTTGTCATTAATAATTAATGTTTCATTAATGACTCTATTTTCAATTTTAATGAAAGATTTGAATGTGTTGAATGAAGTTTAATATGTGTAAAATAAACTTTGCCTTATCATCGTATATGTTTGTCACTTTGTACAAATGACTATGTAAAATACATGGTTGTGTGTGTTGTATTTTGTTAATATAATTTATTTAAAACAATACATAAACAACTAAATATGACAAATTTCATACTTCACTGTGTTATATTAATTAATTTATTTTGGTTCGTCTGTTATTTCTCTTTATTCAAAGCTACATATAAAAACATAATGAAAAGATATGAAAATATTTTTAATATTAAAGAATATGACATACATATTCGTCTTTCGTGTTATTTTATGCATATGAATTTAAAATTTAATAATATAAATAAATGAAACGTGCCTATTTGTGCTAAAATTGGTCAACGTAACAAAACTTTTTAGTAGGTAACTTTTTAGTAGGTAAGCTTTTTTCTTCACGATTTAATATAAATTGCAGACAGTGAAGAAAACCAGTGAAAAGAATAACTAATTAAACAGAGAGTTCACAATGACTAACAATATGTAAAGAAAACTTAGTGTTAAAAATTAGTTAAATTTCCCGTTTTATACGGAATAGCAGAATTACTTACTACCCAAGTAATATAGGTAAAAGCCATAACGTTGATTTCCCCATATGCCTATATTTATCATATAAGGTGCACTATAATTATCTGAAGGGTTTTATTTTATTTTATCATATATAAACAATACTTTTTTTCACTTCACGCTTATCTCGCACACAGCAGGGTAGGTAGAGGGAACCTAGTGTAAAGACAATCCTTTCCCCACTTTCGCCGAATTTAGAGGCATTGCGTGTTAAGTGGCGGCACTTAACACCGCGCTTTGCCTCGAGACTAGAGCAAAAAAAATTGAAATATTAAATTTCACTACTCGAGTGGGAATCGAACCCACAACCAGCCGCCTCACCGCCTCACTTTGTGTCTCTACGCCACGACTGGCCCCATAATTAATTATCCTTATATAAATAAAAATTGCTCACACAATTACTAATTAATGTAAAAAGACATTTTGTATTGCTCCCATTACAAATGCATCTCTTTTTCCGAATTTACAACGAATTTGAGCGGGCCTCAGCAATTCGCGTCGATTTTCGGTCACTGTGGAACTGTTAACAGAATTAGCGCGTGCTACCTGGTGTTGCCCGCATGTAAGTTCGAACCTACGTACTAAAAGACAAAGAGAAAATGAATTTAAACCTTAAAACTGTGCAATAAAGTAGTTTTTTATGTAACAAGTGGACAATTTTAAAGGCACCTTAAATTAGAGTGTGCTAGAGCAATCGAATTGAAGCAATTAATCGACGTAGTGCCCAGTATTTTGAGTCTTGTGTAAGAGAAATCTTTTGTCAATGAAAAGTTCATTTTGCACAAGTACTTTTGAGTGTTTACATTGACAATCGGTTATGGAATGTTTGCGATTCACTTCGATAGTTGTTTCTAGACGTAGTGTCGAAAAGAGAATATTGCAATAATTTGTTTTGCCTACTTGCGTAGGCGATGCGGTCTTTAGTTAAGACATTGAAAGTTGGTATTATAATTAAATTATTAATGATTTACTTGAAGAATGAAAAGACCAGGCCAGTCGTGGCGCAGTGGCACAAGCGTGTGACTGTAAACGACTGATTGTGGGTTCGATTCCCACTCGAGGAGTGGAAATATTTAACATTTCCATTTTCTTCGCTCTGGTGTCGAGGTGAAGCGCGGCGTTAAGTTCCGCCGTGGGGAACGGAGTGTCTTAACACTAGGTTCCCTCTGCCTACCCTGCTGTGTGCGGGATACAGCGTGAAGCTAAAAATATATATATATATATATATATATATATATATATATATATATATATATATATATATATATATATATAGATATATATATATATATATATATATATATATATATATATATATATATATATATATATATATATATATATATTTTACGCTTTCTTATATAACTTTTGTCTGAATGAATTAAACACTTAAAAAAACAATAACGAATATATACATAAGTACTTGTAAGAGTTGGATATTTTAGATCAGCTTCACGTTTTTTCCACATAGCAGAAAAGGATGAGAAAATTTAATGTCAAGACACTTCGTTCACAATATCTACTTTAATCTACGACGTTACTCGTATGACTTGAGTGGTGAATCTCGCGCGCTTGTTTGTTATCATTTTCCCGAGTTGGAATCGAAGCTACAACCGTCGGGTCATTCAGACGCGTCTCACAACGTCAGTAATAAGGCGTCATGTTTATTTTCATTATTTTTCCATGTTAATGTAATAAGTGCGATAAAATAAAACGCTATTTGAATAAAAATAGTAAAAAAGTCCAGGGTCAAACAGTATTTTTTAAAGCCACACCTAATATAAATGGACATGGAATTGAAAGTATATATAAAAAATCTAAACCGCTTGATTGCAATGAGTTTTTGGCATTAATATAGTTGATAATATATTTTTCAAAAAATCCATCTTAAGATGTTGCAATATAACGAAATAGCTATAGTTTTGTAGACTGTTAACACTGTAAACGGACCGCTAAACATTATGATATTTTTTTTATTGAATAAAGTGGGTAAACGAGCAGAAGGATCACCAGATGGTAAGTGATTAAATTCGCCCCTGGACATCCACAACATTAAAGTTGTGGATGCGTTGCCAACCTTGGAGGTGAATAAGGGGAGGAGAGAAAAAGGATGGGAATGGTGGGAATAAGGAGAGCTGGCTTACATGCCATCGAACCGGAACGCATCGTAAGATACTTTTAAGCATTTTTAAAGTATTATTCCACACTTTGGAAAATTGAAAAAGACATTTAAAGAAAATGTATAAAAATATTTAAAAGTATTTGATAAATAGCATTCTCTCTTGCCAATCTATTGTTCGTAGAATAATCTATGGGTAGCAAAAATTTGTAAAAAATCTCTCTACAGAGATGCTAACAATAAAAATAAGTTATAATAAAGCGTATAAAAATTTTGACGCAGCGTGTAGTAGAACGCATGGCTCAGTGGTGAGAGCACCTGGACGGTATCAGGAGGCGCGGGTTCGAACTGCTGCGTTCAAATTTTTATACGTTTTCTAAATGCCTACATCGTAAGATGTTTGACGGTTCGTCTTTGACATGATAGTGGTCGCGAGCCAGTCGGAGAACGAATCTCCTACCACCAAACTACTGGGTTTCACGCCTTTAACGGGACGCTACCCAGCTGCAGAGGGGAATTGTATTCTTAACCCGTCCCCTCAGTGGTGAAAATTATATTATATATGTAATATACATGATAAACAATATATTAAACACATATTGTAACAATATAACATATAAGCATCGATTTATTGACTGTACCACACTAATTGTGCGGTAGCTTCCAATAAGATTAAACCGCAGGCCGACGATACACGACGCCGCAACAAATTAATAAAACCCCTGATAGATTATAGTAATTAACATATTTTAATCAGATCAATCTACCAATTATCACAGGAAATATATTTATTCGGGCCAATATTTCTATTTTTTTTTTTGTATTTTTTGTGTAATTGTAAATTTTATGTAGGATTTGCATTACTTCGCGCGATTTGCTAGTGAGGCCGGAGAACCTAGTGTTGAAACACACCATTCTCTACCGTTTATATCTTTTAAGAGACATTGCTTGTTAATTGGCAGAACATAGTCTTTTCAGAGGGAAGAAATTGAAAAAAATCAAACAGATTTTTTTGACCCAAGTGGAAAACTACCTCACAACCATTATGTGTTCAATTAGATTTTCCTACACTGCTGCGATATCCACAGCTTGCCACTTTCTACTAGTTACAAATTAAATAAATCCCTTTTTTTAGAAATATTACATTGATATTTTTGTTACATAAGTGGAATTAAAAACAGCCAGTCGTAGCGCAGTGGCAGAAGCGTGTGACTGTAAACGAGTGGATGTGGGTTCGATTCCCACTCGAGGAGTGAAAATATTTAATATTTCCATTTTGAGTCGTGTCGAAGCAAACCACGGCGTTAAGTTCCGCCACTGAACACGCAATGCCTCCGAATTTGGCAGAAACTGGGGAACGGAATAGTGTCTTAACACTAGGTTCCCTCTGCCTACACAGCAGGATGCTGTGTGCGGGATACAGCGTGAAACTAAAAAAAATATATATACTCTAAGGTTTACCATTCAACTAGGGGAAATCAATATGCAAAAAGTAAGCTTAGATAACGTTTTTTCTTGTTTCAAAATGACAAAATTGGTTTTTTACGCATATAAGATGGAGGAGAGACAATCAAATTTCAAGACACTCCATTCTCAACTTTCAGTCCGAACCCGAGACAATGCCTCTTGAGCGGCCATGAACTCAACCCCGAGCTTCATCATGTCACCAGAGCTAAAAAATGAAAATAATTGAAATGTATCATTCCTCCGAGTGTGAATCGAATTTAAAATCGTCGCGTATACAGCCAAACACTCACTGTGTTATTCTGTATAACTACTGCAGGAATTATATAGAATACTTTTATCTTATTTCCCATTAAAATGTAGAACTGCAAGTATTGTGTAACTAAATATCAAATTTTAAAAAAAGATACAAAAATTGACTGGATTTTTAAAACAGTAAATTCAGATTTAATTAAATTACTATTAACAAAAAGCTAATATATTTTGCTAATACAATTCTTACTTATAAAAACGTATTAAGAGAAACCTAAATTACCTTCATAGAGCTTACGTTGTCACAATTTTAAGGCTTTTACAAGACACAATGTAATCACAATAAAAAGTTACGATCTGGACATAAAGAAAATAATAAAACATTTACAAGAGTCTGCTTTATTATTACTTATATTTTGTAATATTATATGTTACTGTTAAAGCCTTAATTATAGCAAATCTACTGATTTTCCAGTAAATCTAAAAATTTACTAATGGTAAAATTCTAAACTGACCTTTCTTTGTAAGTAACAATAATTTATTCATTTACAACTTATGCCACGGAAATCTTAACTTTCATTCTTGAGAGAGACGGTAAATGTTGATTAGATTATTTTTATTCCTAGCTTGCTATATCCCGCACACTACCAGTTTCTGGTGAATTCTGGAGGCATTGCGTGTTAAGCGGCAGAAGTTGACGCCGCGCTTTGCATCAACACCAAAGCGAAGAAAATGGAAACATTAAATATTTCCACTCCTCGAGTGGAAATCGAAGCCACAACGAGTGGTTTTACAGTCCCGCTTTGTGCTTTTGGCTCAGGAGTGGACTGGACGATTAGGTATAATAATGAACATTATTAACGCTTTATTCACACACTTATGATATGCAAAGTATTTTTAGAAAACATATAAATATTTGAAAGCAGCGGGATTCAATCCTGCGCCTTTTGAAAACCGTCTAAGCACTTTGCCCACTAAGCTGTGTTCTAAATCCGGCATAAAAAAGTTAGTAAGATTACCGTCGAAAATTTTAAAATTTACCTTATTCCGGGGATTTTTTTACAGTAACATATACAAGTCTTAAAGCCGTATATAACTTTGTCATATCTATCATCTTTATTTTATATTCCTTTGAGCTACCATTCTAGACAGTACTACAAAAAGTTGTATATATAAATAAAAAGCTTTGTCTATGAGTACTTTTACGCTTCGTATATATTTTTAATGACTAATCGTGTAGCTTTAACATACTTTTTTTTTTTTAAATTACAGATATTTATTTCACTTTGGGTAATTTAGCCCAAATTGCTAACCCAATTTTGTTATTTATTCGTTATTTATTATCATATTACACATTTTTTAAAATTTATATAACTTGAAGTTTTATACCATGACTCATGTTCTCGAAAATCATGTACTGCATATACGAATGGCCTAAGGAGTAATTTAAAAAAGCATGACTTTGTATAGTGTATATTTTTTACAGTTTTAATAAAACAGCTAAAACCAACTAGTTACGAGCATGTGGCGGAGCTCAACGTGTAACTTTGTCTTCTTACCAGGAATAAAAATATTTTCCTTCGAGAAGAAATCGAACTCACAATCAATCGCTTTAACAATCAGATGCTATCTCACTGCGCCACGTTGCCTTTAATATATAACCCTAATATATATAAGTGTTCACACGAACGCCAGAATAGATGCAGCGCTGCATTTCCTGAACTAATGACCTGTGAAGTAGTAGATTAGATGGTTCTAAACAAATTACTATATATGCGGTCTATCCGTTAAGGCTTTATTTAATTGTTGCGGTATCATAATTAATGGCTAGAGCAGTTTCAGTTTAAGAGATATGAAGAGTAGAGTAGAAGTTAGTTAGTTTGATTTATGATTAGCATGCTTAAGTTTTTGGATTATTAATTGTTGATTTTTGATACTATAATAAGATTGGGGCCAGTCGTGGCGCAGCGGCTCAATGGTGTGACTGTAAAGCGACTGGTTTTGGGTTCAATTCCGATTAGAAGAGTGGAAATATTTAGTATTTCCATTTCCTTCGCTCTGGTGTCCGAGGCATGGCGTGGCGTTAAGTTCCGCCACTTAACACGCAATGCCTCTAAAATTCGATGGAAAGCGGGGAACGGAGTGTCTTAACACTAGGTTCCCTCCCTACCCTGCTGTGTCCGGAAACAGCGTGAAGCTAGAAAAAAAAAGATAGTTTCTTATTAGTAGACAGTAGGATAGAGTTTGACTGTAATCATGATTGGTTGTGGGTTTGTTTCCCACTTAAACAATATTAAAATTATTATTTCTCCGCTCTGGTACGGCCAATTTATATTTATACTTTTACATTGATGACAGAAACATACTAAGGGTAATTAAAAAGACATTTAAAGAAAACGTGTAAATTTGAACGCAGCGGGATTTATACGTTTTCTTTAAATGTCTTTTTCAATTTTCCTAAGTGTGGAATAACACTTTAAAAAGGTTTAAAAATAATATCAAGATATAGCGTTATCTATTTTCCACCCGAAAAAAATTGATAAATTACCTATTTACGGACGAAAATATGTATAATCATTCCGCTGAGTGGAAATTGAACCAACCTGCTTTTATTGCGACAGCAGGCATTGCAACAACCAATCCTGCTTACAATTACTCGCAATCTACTGTGCCCCGATAGTCTTACTTTATCAAATCCTTACATTTTTTTAGATGATTTTATTCTCTTTTTTTCATGTATTTAATATATAATTACAACTCAACATACCTTAACTTACTTTCACATATAGAACACCAATATTTCCTACCTTCCAAAAGTATTTTTGCACAATTGCGTATACGAATATAGCTTTTCGCTACCCCCAAGCTACGAACGAGTATGAATGTTCGGTTTCGCTCGGTTTAACGGATTCCCAATAAAAGTTTCTTTTGGAAATTTCACGGACCATTGCACAAACGTGTTACGATCTTGACGATAGAAATTCCTCTGCACGTAAACAACATTGTGTGCTTAGAGTTACGTTCTTACATATCAAAAAAGATTTAATGCCTATGTGCAGATTGTAAATAAACAATGGTTGTTATTGTTTTTATGTTAGGTGTTCTAGTATGCCTTTTGTACAGTAGAAGAGAAAATTAATTTGACATAGGATAAGAATCACCAAAAGCGTATAAAAATATGCATAATAT
This sequence comes from Dryas iulia moderata, assembly GCA_019049465.1. NCBI lineage: Eukaryota > Metazoa > Arthropoda > Insecta > Lepidoptera > Nymphalidae > Dryas > Dryas iulia. The sequence continues at coordinate 3,428,007 of CM032428.1, forward strand.
TCATAAAATATATTTTATTTTGTTTGGTAGTTTGGGTGATAGTGTGCTTTTGTAAAACCATAAGAAGTATGAAAAGTTAGACGAGGATTTTTTCACAAAAATTTGACAATTCAAACAAAAACACCTGGGTATTTTGTAAAAAATCTGGAATAATGCAGGATTGAAATGCAGGAATACAGTGGAATTTAGGAAATTATATTTGAACGTGTTTTACATTGATATTCTGCACTTTCCTTTATCACATATTCTTTTTTTTGACAACACATATATTTAAGGGCATCTGAGGGTCAAAAATAATCATGTTTACTTTTTGTTTTACTAAAACTTTACTACAATGCTATCATAATTTTTGTTTCAATTATCATTCTACACATTGTATGTGTGTGTATGTGTGTCGAAAATGTATTTTCAATTAATCCAGTTGAAATAGTTTAATTCCTAAATATATAAAAATGTCGAAAACAAAAGATCTTATTATTTATGTAGCTCTTTGTCAATGCTTTCTTTAACCTAAAGTAAGCTTAATTAATCCTTCTATATAAATCTAGTTCATAAATAAATCTGTTTTCATCTCCTTTGTTGTGATCATGTAATAACATGAAAATTAATAAACTGGTATAGTAACCCGTTACTAATCCGTTTCAAAGTAAAGATTAGTTATATTTGACACACACACACTGGCAACGTTTAAAGCCTATATCCACATAGGGCAAAACTACAAGGAGTATTTTAACTAAATACACTTTTTTTAACTATTACTACTACTACTACAAGGAACTACAAGGAATATTTTAACTATTATACTATTGGATTTATGTATTAATTAAAGATTGAGGTCAATTGAGGTCTGAAAATGAAGGCACTAGGTTCTCTCTGCCTACGGAAGGAGACACCACTTTCCTCCCAAAATTGAGAAATTATGAGTTGACCGGCGGAACTCAACACCGTGCTATCTTCAAACAGTGAACCAGAAAAAAGCGTATATTTTTTTTACGTTAAAATATGTTTTTTTCAATTTTCTAAGTGTATGAATAATACTTTAAAATATTTAAAGAATATAAAATTTCATTATATATCAAACTTCCAAGTAGTAATCAAATCCACAACTACTCGCTTTCAGTCAAACGCTGTCCTACTGCGCCTCAATACCATTTCCGTAAATATTATTTACAAATTAAAACAGCTCCACTACGCCTATCATAAAATATAAATAAAATGTATTTCGTAAAAAAAGCCGTATGTTAGAGGGATTATGTTCTGAAAAATTGGTCAATTTTGGCCAAAGTGTAACATTGGGTGCGATACGTCATTTTTATATGCCCCTGTCCCCGGTGCTTCCAAATATTTATATTGTTCAAACGACAATGACGCACTTTGCATTTTTTACCCTCTTTCTATTAGGGCTAAGCTCTGTCGTAAATATAAATGGGTGCTTTTATTATTTTACTTACGATCTGCAACGCTCTTCTTATAAATTCACGTGCGTTACGTTTTATGTGATACTAGTGGAATACTTTGGGTTTAGTTTTTTTTTTGTCATGAATGATGTAAACATATGTGGTATGGTGATATTCTAGTGTCAAGATTCTCTGTTCTCTAGTTAATGGAACATTATTTTGTATATTAGTAGTTTATCTGCAGAAAAATTCAAATATTTTAGTTTTTTCTTGATTTATCCAAAAAAATCTAAGTTAATATGAAGGGATGGTTAAACTATGCTGGATATTCTTTTATATTTTTCAAATTTAGAAGCCATTATGACGCATTGGTACCGCGCTGATTCTCATCGCATTTGAATCGCATAAGTTCAATTCCTACTAGAAGGATTGAGATCATAATTAACTTATTTTGTTTTTTCTGCTCTGACGAATATGACAAAACATGGCATTGAAGTCCACCACTCAACACACAATACCTTAAATTCGGGTGAAGTAAAGAAAGAAGTCTCTTAAAAAATAACTAAGTTGTGAAAATCACATTTCGTTTTATTTTTCTTATTTTCGTCCGATAAAGATAAATAAAATAGGTGTTGGTAAATAATATAAATATAAGTCCATAGTGATAAACATTTGCCAAACAATAATAATAAATAATTCAGAAACATACTTATTTTAAAAAATACAATAAAATAACACCTGAGTTGTATTCATTACAACAATTTAATATACATTAAAAGAAAAAACTCACAATTAATTATTTAATTACAAATTACCAAAACAAAAAACTATTTGAACAACATTGCTTCATTTTACAATTATTGTGTTTCACACTCTCCTAGGACATCAATTATTCCACCCCGCTACATGCTCGTGCCCCACCCGTCTCAACTTAAGTCTCTGGGGCACAATCAAACTTTTGAATCTCTACAAACTTCGAACGTATCGGAAAATAATTTCTTCAACTTCCCATCGTGTAATATCTAACTAGTTTTCTTGCACTACCTACTAGTTGGTTTTGCGTTCAAATATGTATGTGTAAATACGTTGTTATAGAAGTTTGTACTATGGTAAATCTTAAGATTTACCAAGTTTAATGGTAAAAGTTCGAATTTTACCTGACCAACTGAGTTTATAGATAAATACTAAAAAAAACTGAAGCAACATAAATTAATTACATAGAGATGTAGCTAATATGTTTGGGGATTTTATCAAAATTTACCGTTTCAAATGTAAAATGTAAGTTTTACCAAGTGTATGGCATAAGTTCTGAATCAATAACAGTCGCAGAATACTTCTCTTTTTTACCAATAAAGTTGGTAAATCTTAAGAAGCTTTAGATTTTTACAATAAGATAATACATTGCAGGCTTAGTTAGTTTCAGTTTGTTCGAGTCACGAGTTGTTCGACGATGCCACGTTTTATTTTACTAGAGCATAAATATGAATCCTCTCCCGTGGGGGGACGGGTTAGAATACAATTCCCCTCCGTCGCTGGGCAGCGTCCCGTAAAAGACGGGTAACCCAGTAGCTTGGTGGTAGGAGATTCGTTCTCCGACTGGCTCGCGACCACTATCATGTCAAAGACGAACCGCCAAACATCTGATGATGTGTTCCGGTTCGATGACATGTAAGCCAGCTCTCCCTTCCTATTCCCACCATCCGCATCCTTCTTCCCTCTTTTCCTCCACCCCCCATAAGGTCGGCAACGCATCCACAACTTTTCTAATGTTGTGGATGTCCATGGACGAAGTTACCACTTACCATCAGGTAGTCCTTCTGCTCGTTTGCCTCCCTTTCATCAATAACAAAAATATATATAATTAAATTTATCCATATCTCCGATTTTTACTTCGAGTACAAATCGAACCCAGTCCCAATCAGATTTGCACTCTGACGCTGACCTACAGCACCAAGATGGCCTCATAATTAAAATAACCAATCACAGCTCAGGTTTGAGCTAGCTAGTTAAGTATATCAAGAATTCATGATAGTAAAGATTTCAACATTGTATTAAAACGTTTTTATATTTTAAAATGAAAAAAAGGGAAGCGTATTTAAGTACTTTATGCAAAAAGCTTTTAAGACATCAACTGCCTCGCAATTTGCAATAATGTTTACAAAAATACTTAAAAATATGTACTATAGAGAGCTGCTGTAAATTACGGCGTTGCCTTAGCAACTATGTATTGCCTTAGCAAAATATTTATGTCACTTTATACAGCAGTTTATGTCAAATATGGTATTGAACATAGTATTAATTTTAATAATTTATATTCTTAATACTTTTAAATAAACATTGACCTTCTGGACTTATTCTTCATATTAACTTGTATAATGCCTTATTTTTTACTCCTCTGTTCACATATTTTCGTAAAGTGGATTGAAAAATTTTTCATTGACAATTTTTATATGTGGCAGTTAGGTAGCCATGGACAATTCAATTTCTAAGAAATTAAACGCAATTTAAGAATTGCGTGCGTTATGGTAAAGATACCTTCTTTACAGTTGAAATAACTGTGTAATTATAAATAGCGGCGTGTACCTACGTCAAGTGAATTAGTATTGAGAGTGTTTTGCTCGCACCATAAAAGATTTGATTACTGTGTCCTGGGCTACCCATTACTTTTTTGTTGATAAAAAAGAAAAACGGACTACATTAAAGTATATTGTCTGAAAATTTAGGTAAAGCGCGGCGTTAAGTTCCGCCACTTAACCCGCAACGCTTCCGAATTCGGCGGAAAGCGGGAAACGGAGTGTTTTAACATTATGTTCCCTATGCCTACCCTGTTGTGTGCGGGATGTAACGTGAAGCTAGAAAAAAGAAAAATATATATTTTCTGAAAAATGCAATTTGATAAAGTAGATATTTGATCAATATATATAGAGAAGGTCCTAATTTAATTTTAAGCACAAAAAACTTTACGTGGATTTTTATTTGCAATACGTTTAAGTATACAGGGTTACCTGACTTTCTGCTAGATATTGATTTATAGCAGCAAATGTTCTGAATTTTAGAAAAAAGCGCCTGAACAAATTTTGTGGCAATACTCACAATTGTTAAAATTATTATCTACAGAACAATTGTCGTAATTGTATTTTAATTGTTTTTGGCGATAACTTTTCAAATGTTCACATATTTTGGTGAATGAATAACCTATGTAATGTACTTGAAATCAAGGCTTCGCCTTATAATACAAATATACGCTACTTTACTATCAAAAATGTCGTATAATATTAATCGCTACATAAGAAGTGACTTCTAGTGTCGAGGCAAAGCGCGGCATTGAGTTCCGCCACTTAACACGCATTGCATTCGGCGGAAAATGGGATAAAAAGTATCATAACACTAGGTTCCCTCTTACTACGCTGCTGCGTGCGCAATACAGCGTAAAGCTAAAATCTTCGGAAAACATTAGGTAACTTAAAACTGTTGAAACATAAAAAAAAATTGTACATTGTTGTTCTATTGGATGAACGATATTACTAAAACGTTAAGAGTAAAAACCTTGTACTCCTTTTGACAAAAATTATGTAGACTGAGATATATAAAGAAAGAAAGTAGTATAAACAAAAAAAAAATCATATAATGTAAAAAAAGAAATTTTGCAACTTTTACTGGTTACAGATCCAGCACACAGTAGGATAAGTAGAGGGAACCTTGCGTTAAGACACTCCGTTCCCCATTAAATATAAAAAAAAAATACATTGAAATTAATAAATTAAATATACATATCTTTTATTATCGTGTATTTATCATATAAATTTGCATAAAGTGACATAAGCGTTGCTAGGTTACGCGTATTTCATACGTCAACCGGAACACTAGCGTTAATAATACCTTCATATATTATAATTCTATTATTACACAAAAAGTGGAAAATAAGCTTTGCTGCTGAACCATTTGTAGTGAAATTTATATACGAATAGTCTAAAACCTGGAAAAAGACATAGATTACCTTTTATTAGCACAATACCCGAGTAAAGCCGAGGACAGAACCTAGTATTAAAATAACTAGGTCGAATTATATTATGTACAAAACTTTTGGACCCGCCAATGACAAAGTTTGAAGACGTGAAACTCGTTGATTTCACAGCAAGTAATCACTTGCTTGACTCTAAATTAGAAACTGAAAGTTCATTTTAATTTAGTAAATTCTTTATAAAGTAAGTAGGTAGAGAAGAAATTGATGAAATAAGGCAGGGGCTAGCAAATTTCAGCTTAGTAATATTATGCGGTCCGCACAGCCTTTATAAGTTAATCCGTTAATATTTTAAGTTTTACCAAATAAATGCGATTATCTTCAACATACATTATATTTATAATTGGCGTTGGCGTTAGTGGAATGTTATGTTTTTTTCACATTTCATGTTTTTGTAATAAAATATTTACAAAACCGTATTGGTTTTTTTGCATACTATTAAAAACTGTGACATAATCCGCCAAAAGAAATGAAAATTTGGATAGTCCAATTGCTAATGGTTGCTCACTCCCGATATGCCATATAAAGCATCTTCACGAGTTTTGCTTCCGCATAGCAGGGCAATCACAAAGGGTCTACAGTCAAATCATTGCCGTACTTTTATAACTCAACGCCGGACATTGTCCTACCAGACCCAAGTAATAAAAACAATTTAATTCCTCGAGTAGAAATCGAACCCACAACCTATCGCATTTACAGACACTGACCCTCCGTACTCCGACAAAGATAACGATGGATGAAATATTTAATTCAAAACTAAGATTCATTTTAGCTTACGCAGAAACATCTTGTTACGAAATGGCAAATTTTAAACCTGAAAATTTTCTGTTTGTCTTTGCATCAATTAATTTAACTTTGCCCAAAGTTTATTACGTTGATTAATTTAAATTTGTAATTAAGAGAAATTTCTATTTTCTTATGTATATGGATATACTTGCTAGATTTGTATATTATTATTAATATTGTTAGTCAACGTAATTTGCTAAATGGATTTTCATGAAAGATATTGTAGAAGTAATTGAGGGCATCATGGCGCAGTGCGATGGTGTCTAACTTTATATGCGACGGTTATGGGTCAGATTTCCACTCGATGAAGTCATTACGTTTAAATTATGTGAATGTCTAGGCTCTAGTGGTAAGGCAAAGCGCAGTGTTGAGTTCCGCCGCTCAAAAAAAACAATATTTTGAATCAGTACGTGGAGATCGCATTGTCTTGAAAGTAGGTTCACCTTGCCATGCAGGAAACAACGTGAAACTGATAAAAAATAGACAAGACAGATTTCATACTGTTTTATATTTCCTTTTTAACTGACAAACAATGAAGATGAAAATTTGTAGATAAGTTAAGATGAAATTACATTGTCATAGGCTCAGGACACGTGTGAAATTTTTCAAATATTCTTCTCGAAGCACATAAAGTTAATATTAATATTGACACGTTAAAATTTTAAAATTTATATTTAATATTTAATACTAGCGACCCCTTGGTGTGGCGGCTTCGTCTAAGACTTAGTGTTGCCCAAATGCAAGAACAAGACGAGACTTAGCCAGTCTTGGTCTTGGTCTTGCGCCAATACACCTGGTCTTGGTCTTGGTCTTGGTCTTGCGCCAATACACCTGGTCTTGGTCTTGGTCTTGGTCTTGCGCTCCCAGTCTTGGTCTTGGTCTTGGTCTTGCAGCAAGAGTCTTGCAAGTCTTGCAATTACCTATTAGTCTATTACTATTTATTAAAGTTTACTTTAAATCTTGAAAAACGTATTAGAATTGGAACATTGTGAGCTTGAATTAACATAGCCATAGTAAAGATCAATCAGATTAATAAATAACTGAAGATTTGATAAGAAATTCGAAAAATCAACTGACCTATATGTCGTTTTCCATGGAAGTAACTGTTTCTTAATAAACATTTATGATTTATAAGCTTACATTTGCTAAAACATGTAAAAAAACACCAACAGGAACACCTGTAGGTACTCTTAAAATTCGAAATTATTTTGCATGAGTATACCTACGCCTACGCCCTATGGCGGCAATCAAATAGTGTCAAATGTTATGATTTCGGCGTGGCGGCAACGATTGTTTTAGATTTCAAAAGAAGCCGCCGGCGCGTGTATCATAACCATGTACTTCCGAAAAGCGGCAAATACTCAGTGAAATAGCGCTAAGTCCTAGCTGCAAGACGCAAGAGTCTTGCAGGCTATGTCTTGTTCTTGCTCAAATCTTGCACGGTCAGTCTTGGTCTCGGTCTTGCTAAAAATACGCGGTCTTGTTCTTGGTCTTGTTCTTGCGTTTTTGCAAGACCAAGACCAAGACTGCAAGACCAAGACTGAATTTGGGCAACACTAGTTCAGACAGCTACAATCCGTTACAATTTTATAAGATTTATGTAAATTATTTTACTCTTTTTTTTAGCTTCACGCTGTATCCTGCACACAGCAGGTTAAGCAGAGGGAACCTAGTGTTAAGACAATACGTTTCCCACTTTCCGCAGAATTCGGAGGCATTGCGTGTTAAGTGGCGGAACTTAACGCCACGCTTTACCTCGGCACCAGAGCGAAGAAAAAGGAAATATTAAATATTTCCACTCCTCGAGTGGGAATCGAACCCACAACCAGTCATTTACAGTCACACGCTTGTGCCACTGGGTCATGACTGGCCACAAATAAAAAAGTAATTTAAAATATACATATATGATAGTGAACTTATACATACATATTTACATACATACATACTAATAGTAAACACATAATATTGACTTTCATATAGGTATATCGTAAGTCAATATTCGTAACTAACCGACTCATTAACATCCAGTCCCAACCGCAAACCATAGATAGATAGAACTTTGATATTTTAGAGCGAGTTTTGATTCCATATTAAACGTAACGTTTTACAAGCAATTTCTCCAAAATTTAACTCGGAAAGGGTGGTAAATGTGATAATAAAGTGACTTTGGTAATAATAAAGTGACTTCAGTAATAATAAAGTGACTTTGGTTTTTTTTTTTTATTGTATAAAGGAGACACACGAGCAGAAGGACCACCTGATGGTAAGTGGTTACCTTCGCCCATAGACATCTACAACAATAGCAATTGTGGACCGACTCTAGGGATGAAGGAGGGAAGCAGGGAGACAGGATGGGAATGGTGGGAATAGGGAGAGAGTTAAATTAATCTCTAAGTGAAACTTAAACTGATTGATATTTTTTTCATCATATGTATTAGGCATAGAAATTAGTCTCATAACACTTCTTTCCCCACTTTTAAGACTGCATGTTGGGTAGCGGAAGTCAAAACCGGACTATGTTTACTTTTATAAGTATATATAATTTTATATATTTCTGATTGAAAATCAAACCATATACAGAGAATACCTAATTCTGGTACTACGTTCTACTACTTGCATTAATATTATATAAATTAAATAGCTTCACTCTATATCCCGCACACAGCAGGGTAGGCAGAGGGAACCGTATTAAGAAACTCCGTCCCCCACTTTCCGCCGAATTCGGAGGCATTGCGTGTTAAGTGGCAAAACTTAACCTCGACACCAGAGCGAAGAAAATGGAAATATTAAATATTTCCACTCCTCGAGTGGGAATCGAACCCACAACCAGTCGTTTACAGTCACATGCTTGTGCCACTGGGCCACGACTGGCCACTTGCATTAATATTATATAATATTCAAATCTTAATTTACAAACAAATTTTCAATTATATTAACTTCTGAAAACCTTCACACTTGAACTGATCGACAATTGAAACCTTGAATTCGTTTCAAACGATGTTTTAAATAAAAACAGGGAAGTACCGAAATAAAATTGACATTCACTTTTTGCTGATGAGTTAAGATTAATCATCTAGTAATTTGTCATGCATTTTAAAAATGACGATTGTTTTTCAATAAATGAGTTATTCGAAGAAAAAGACTATAAGAAGACAAAGCGCAGCGTTAAGTTCCGCGTCTCAACAAACAATGTCTCCTTTTGTAACAATTTTGCTTACTAAACAATCAGCAATCGCAAAATTAAATCAGCGAATATAAATATATATAATTATTTATCTGATCTTTTTTTTATAGCTTCACGCTGTATCCCGCACACAGCAGGGCAGGCAGAGGAAATCTAGTGTTAAGACACTCCGTTCCCCACGCACCGCCGAATTTTGAAGGCATTGCGTGTTAAGAACACAACCAGTCGTTTGAAGTCACACGTCTGTGCCACTGCGCCACGACTGGCCCTATTTATCTGATCTATTATTTAATATTCTATTCTATTGTATTTTCATTTTTATTACTTTACTGTACAACAATAGTATTTCACCATTTTTTAACTTGATTATATTTTTTGACCGGATGTTCTGTGACTTAGTCTTAATGACATGACAATATTGTTTCATACAGACTGTAAACATATCCCAAACATCGTAGGTTTCAAGTAACTAGCACGCCATTTTGGATTTTCCACCATCTTGAATTTAGAGCAACGTCACATAGCTAACCATATATTTGACTTTACTACTGATTATCTAAATTACTCGAATACGCTATAAAAATACATAAATCAAAGAAAACCTAAAAAAAATAAGTATTTGAACCTGTGATATGCAGTATAATAATTAAATACAATGAACTATATTCACTATGCCATAACAGCCGTCGATATAAAATGAAATATAAACAAAAGCGCTGCGGTTGTTTTCATTAAACCAAATTTTCATATCGTTTGTGCTTTATAAATTTCTTTGATTTAATTTAATAGTACAATGCTTTGATATTTTTTTATAGTAATTTGAAGCTTTTATTTAAGAAAAATTTAATATTTTTAATTTATTTTTTATTTTAGTTCTTTCGGATCTAGAAAAAAAGTAGCCTAAAGTTTGGATATAATTTATGATAATGTATTAATTATAAACGAGACCTTTTATTAGGAATTTATGGAATATTTGATTTTAAATAAAAAGAATAATTTCTCCCCTTTGGTACCTACGACGAAGTACGGCGGTGATTTCAATCACTCTCTAATGTCAAAGTAAAAGTCAAATAATTTTATTCAAAATAAGAAGTTACATGTCTCATTTCTTGAATGTCAAATAATTTACCATCGGTTCACTAAATTTAATGCCTCAGACCTGAAAAGAACCTGGGAATAAATCGGAACACGAAGTGTCTTGTCTATAGGTTTTCAAGTAACAAAAAATAGTAATACTAGTAATAGAAATTTGTAATTACACTTTCATTTCTACTCTATTCCTTATATCCTTGAAAACAAAGAAATCCTTCCTTTTTACGCAATAGGAGTAACTATTTCATACATACAAAATGGCAGAGGTTGTTAGAGTAATATATAGATATATTATAGATATATTATAAACATATAAAAAAAATCCCAAGCTATGATTTAGTCAAAAAAATCTCGTTTCATCAAATATTTTTTTCTTTTATATAAACATCTGAATATTTTTCACGTCGTGTCGCGTATCCAGATCATATTTTTAGACTGATACAAAATGAATGCATTTCGGGCTTTCGTTTAAAATGCATTGAATATTTTCCACTAAGTAATTATATTTCTGTATTTTGTTTTTTTTTAATGTATACAAACGTAAATATATTTGTATGAAAAAAGATCTTCTTTATTTTTCTTTTCAACTACACGCTTTTTTCCTATAATAGTGTCAAGATACTCCGTTCTCTCCTTTCCGCCTGAAATCGAGACATTGTATATTGAATGACGAAACTCAACGCCACGCTTTATTGCTATGACGACAGAGATATGTTAAAAATATTAATATAATCATTTCCCAAGTGGAAATCGAACCCACAACCAGTCACGTTTACAATTAGACGATGTCACATTGCGCCACGAAGGCCTAAATGGAGAGAAATGGAAGCGATATCGCTTATTAGGCCTACTTCATTTATTAACTCAAAATTTATCGTTATGATTTAATAAATAATGTACAGTTTTTGATCCCTATAACTAATACGAAGTGTTCCTAATAAAAATAATACGTGTAAAAATTCCACTAAAAGCTATTATAACAAAAATAAAAAAATATTGTAGAAAAAGAAGAAAGAATTGACTAAACCTATAATATTTTATTATAAAGAGTATTAAAAAAGGAGTCTATACGATATTATGTTCATAATCCATACTTATATTATAAATGCGAAAGTCTGTGTGTTTGTCTGTCACGCTTTCACGGCTAATCTACTGGTCCGATTTGGATGAAATTTGGAATGAAAGTAGTAAAAGTTACTGGGTCTAACATAGGCTACTTATTTTTTCAAAAACCACCCTCTAAAGGGTTGAAACAAGGGATGAAAGTTTGTATGAAAAATTTAAACCGCTTGACCGATTGTAATGAATTTTGGCATAAATATAGTTGATAATCCAAGCTTAAATATAGGCTACTTTATTTTTTAAAAAACCACCCCGAAACATTAGTGTAGTTCACGCGGCGAAGCCGCGAGCGGGCCGCTAGTATACATATAAAAATGAATGCTTTTTGTATGTCCTTTATACAATCGTAAACTATGCATTCGATCATTTGATGATATTTAGCAAAGTTGTTGTACACGCGCCTGCGAAGGTTTCTTAGATAGTCCACCTATGTCGGATTAAAATAATTGATTAAAAAAATGATCTTTTTTTTCAAAGTGAACAAGATCAACGAAATGACTCCGAATTAATTCAATATTTGTGTCATGTCAGTGTCAGTGAAAATGACTTTTCTATAAAATCATTTTAGTTTGTTGCGTAGCAACGCTCGCAAGGCGTAGCTGGTTTTAGATATAAATTTACTGCAGTCTGAGAAAGTGTGCTTGTTTATTTACCCATCGCTCATATTATGTTATACTTTTTTGACTAAATATAGTTATCCTAACTATGCTGGAGAGTGACTCAAATGTTTTAAGTCACGATATAACATCTACAGAAAAAAATCAAAACAATAAAGCTGCAGGCTAGAGCCAGTAGTTATATAAAAATTATACAAGTATACACTAACCGATATACTTTTTGTTGCATTTAAGTTATATTAAACCTTCGTTTTGTTCGTATAAACCTACGAATTAGGCAAATTTTTCCTTCATACGTGAATATAAAAATTGCCACACAACAGATGCACTATATATTTTTATCTGTTTATCTTATCTCAGCTAGATTGTTTTTAATTTATATTAATATTATAATACTTTTACCGAGCAATTACTGAGTTTCTCGTCGGTTCTTCGTAGCAAAACAATGTTGTGGGATCGACAACTCTGACAATTCTGTATTAATTAACGACTTAAAAATGCTGATATAAACTAGTATATACTGATTATAAAATACCACCGGTATACTCGTAAGTTAAGCAGTTTATATTTTTCAACTGAATTTTCATCTTCAATTCCGCCCCTTAGGTGTTGGTTTTTAAAAAATACGTATCCTACATATGACCTTACATCATAAACTGTATCCCTGATAAATTTCATCGAAATCGATCAAATAGTATTGTTTTTTCATACAAACTTTCATCCCCAAGTAAATTAACCGTGTTGGAGAAACAGTCAGACAGACATTGGAATTTATGACATTAGTATGGAAAAGTGCTATATTTCAAAAAGCATTTTTTTAACTTCATTTTATTTAATTCAAACACATATTGGTTTTTAGCTCAGCATTTCGAGTGAATAACTAGACCAAAATGTATTTCTATTTCTTATATTACAAAGGGATTACTTTAAACTGAATTCTGGAAACTACTTTAAACTCAATACAGGCTACATAGTAAAATTTAGTACTCCGTTCCATATTTCATGCATAGTTTATGAAGAATTTCTCAGAATTTAATCATTGTACAAAGGATTTATTACTTAATGAGTTTAACAAATACAAAAGGCTAATCCTATTACCGTCTTAGCTTAAGCAGGTAGACAAATAAATAATTGAACAACTTGTAACATTTCATTATTTTTCTTAGTATTTTTGGATATTTCAGTTTTAGCTAGTTATAGAGATATTTGACTTAACTTTGCCTGTTAGGTGAAATTTAACGTTGCATTGTCTTTAAGCAAGCCACAATTTTTGCCTTTACAAGATCCTTCAATAGGAGAAACTTGAATATAATAACTAATGGTCTAGTACAAATAGCCCAGGAAGAGCTACGCTACAATTCAAACATCTACTTCGAACTAACTAACAAGAATAGAAAAGATCTCCAAATAATAGCAAAACACGTGGTAACTGTGGCATTGTGTTTTTTTTAGAAAGCCGTATTTTTTTCCTGCCTAGCAAGGTAATCAGTGACAACCTAGTGTCAATACACTCCATTTTTCGCCCGAATCTGATACAGTCTTGTTATCAAAAGGGAGAAATGAAAATAATATAAATATAATCGTTCCCGAACGAAATGGAACCCACAAGCATCGCATATACTATCATACACTTTCACATTGTGCCATGATGGCTTCTGAATTACTAAATAAGGCACACTAACAAAATCTTTAAAGAAACAACATATTTTTATTTAATGAGTTTTCGTTCTCCACGGACACAGCTCCGTGCCTTTGTTGTTCTTAATTGATGATTGTATTCCTTTTCCTTATTTTGTTTTCTTATTTACTTTTTTACTCGGTCAGCCACATGAATCTTTTAACTTGGTTGCGAGTTTGGTGATAGCCTCGCTGTCTCTGTACGAGATGGCCATTTTCATGTTGTATACGATTATGTCGGCTGTGGCAGTCTCGTTAGCCCGTCGTATAAACCTACCGATTGCGTCTTCATCGGCGTCGGTGTAGTACGTACATTTGACTGTGTGTCTAGTGATGGCAACGACAGCATGTGACACGCTGTCGTGTAGGGCACACTTGGTGGTCTTTGTCTGAATGATGACTACAGACTCGTATGTTAGTCCCTGAGATTCGTTGATTGTAAGAGTGCGTGAGTTATCTCCCCTTCCATACCCCTTGTGCAGCAAGTCTGCCTTTTCTGCTTGTGTATGGACTAGGTATAGTGTATTTGGGGAGTCTGCAATGATGGATGCACCCGTATATCTCCTTCTTCTCAGGGAGCGAGTCGTCGACAGGGCTGAGAAAATTCCGTCGTAAACCTCGTTTAGAGCGTAGGTAACGTCCAGTGGGCACCTGTATGTTCTTGAGAGCTCTTGGCAGATGGACGCCACGAGGTTTGGGCCGACATAATTCATCTTAAATAGATTTAGTCTATCTATATATGGTAATTGGTTATTGTCCCCGATCAGTGTTAGCGTGCTGGCTCCTGCTAGTTTGGCCGCCATTACGATCGCCCCAAAGTGGTTCATCAAGGCCTCATCTACTATTAGTCTTCTAGGCCTATCTTGGAACCCGTTTACTAAAATTGAGGCGATAGTCCGCACTTTGTTTTTTGCATCGTTTTCACAACTAAAAGTAATTTTGTTCCTGAGGTCCGCGGCCGCCTCAGTTGTCGTAGTTGCGATAACGTCACTGTCGGGGTTGAAGTTCCTTATCACCCAGGTGGATTTCCCGCAGCCAGGGACGCCATTGATCCAGTGAATATCCGGTGCGTCCCAATCCTCCCAAAAGTTTCTTGGTCTGCTGGAATCTACAATAGCTTGTGCCATATGAAGTATTTTATGCTCCAGCGCGACCTCCGTGCATCGGGCTACCACTAATATAGGGTCGTCTTTAGATGTTTTGTATGTGGGTGGGCCCGGTTCTGCCTTTGGCTGATTTTGCTTGAAAACGAAGCCCTGTGACTTGCTATAAGCTGGCATGTGGGGGGATTTAGGTGGTTTCCCCCGCAGGTATTGTGATGTATTGTTGTTAAATATGGCGGCTTTCTCTTCCTCGAGAAGCACTCCGAGTAGGCCTTCATTTCCGAGCTCATAGGTACTGTGAATCTTCTCGCAGATCGCTAAGTTGACTTTTATGGTCTCCCTTAAAATCGCCATGTATTCTTGCCAGGCGTTTCCCATGTGGTGTTTTGCATTACTGGCTGGAGGTAGGTCGGGTGTAGTGACTTCTCCTTTGTCAGCTCTGGTAGGTCTATCCTTTCTTATCAGCTTCTGTAAAGGTTTAAGCAGGCTGAGTGGTAAAATTGAGGTTTCTTTTGGTTCCTTAGGTTGATTTAAATTCTTACGTAGGTTGTCTTCTGAGGCGAATTTCTCTTCTAGGCGTTTTGCACCGCTTTTGTTTGAAGCCGCTGGAGCTCCTTCTGCTATTTTTCTTCCTCTCAAGAAGGCCAGGTCCTGTCCCCTATCTTCGTACACTATTACGCTGTGTCTGGCTGATGCTTGGATACTGCCCAGCAGATCTATGATGGTTCCTATTTCGAATCCAATACTCATTGCATCCACGCTTAGCGTTTTTGGACCAGTAGTTCTGGCGTTTTGGGTGCTCAGATATTCAAGCACCTTGCATACCTTGGTGAATGGGGACACTCCTCCTAGTTCGTCGAATAGTGCTATGGTCTTGTTTTTAGTGCGCACAATCCGACACTCCATGTCCCCTATCCGGGTGATGGGCATGCTGTCGTATTCCGATCGTCTCATTGCGGCCTTGTTGGTACTGCCTCTAGTGAGGGCAGCTAGGCCAGGTGAGACGTAGACCCATTTTTTCGGACCTACGAAACAGAAGCTCAATCCCAGTTTTTCTTCATCTTCGTCCATGAACAGGGCTACAGGTCGAAGTCTTAGCCCTGGAAGACCGGGATGTCCATGTTGCAGAAAGCGTTGGATGTTTGATTGTAGCGTTGCTGTCATTTCTGGTCTTGATCTTTCTGTGGTCAGTGTGATCTTGGGTGTGAGATGCTTTTCCTTCTGGGCAATCCTCTTAGTTGCTATTTTGCTGCCATTCCTTAACATCGCAGTTTGGAAGATATCTTCGAGGTATTCAAGGAAGACTGGACGTGTCTGATCGTCTGTTATTAAGGTTTCTAAACCTGACCTTTCAAGTTTCGTGTTTATGATGTTTTCCAGATTAAGACGAGCTAAGGAAAACCGTGGGCAGTCTAGGATTATGTGCCAAACGGTTTCCTTGGCGTCGGGGGTCGCACTCACATTGCGGGGAGTCCTTGAGTTTATATTGGTATAGATAGCTAGCTATTCCTCCATGTCCGGTGAAGATTTGCACTTGGATAGGGCTCAACCTGGTATTCCTGGTGATGTGAAATGCAGTGGTGACATTTGGAAAGAATTCTTTGGTGGTTGACCCTGTGCTGGAGGTAGTGTACCTATCCTGCCATCTTTGGACGGATTCCTCCCGAATCTTTGCCTTGACGTGAGCCAGTGGTGTCTTGGCATAATCATAGGGCTTTGTGGATGCTGCCGCGCTTTTAGCGAGCTCATCTGCTCTCTCATTTCCAGCCGTTCCTACATGAGCTCTAAGCCATACTAGTTTGACTTCCCTCCCCTGTTCTCTTATGTACTGAATACTTTGCTGTATAGCACCAGCTAAGGGGTTTGTGGATCTTGGGGTCTTTAGAAGATCAAGTGAAGATCTTGAATCACTTAAGATCGTTACTAGGGTATCATTGGTGTTAATGATCTCTTGGGTTGCTCTGTAGATAGCATACAGTTCTGCTTGGAATACAGTACACGCAGGATGAAGTGTGAAGGTCAAATTTCTCTTTTCCTTCCCTTCTTCCCACCACGTCAGGGCAGCTCCTACTTTCTCGTCAATCTTGCTACCGTCTGTGTAGATGTTGGGACCGGAACTCTGGTGGATGCTCAAGGGACTTGGGCCGGAATCCTCTAGCAGTTCGTAATCAATGGCTTCTGATAGGGCTAGGTGTGATAGGGTGGTTGGATAACTTTTTACCTCCAAGCAGGTGTTTAGAGGTAGGTAGCTTGTAATTAAGCCTCTTTTTGTACGATGAATAAGAGCCGCCTCTTGTATTCTGATGTCGAGAGGGAGCAGGCCCGACAGGAGGAGGGCCGAGGTGAGTGATACTGTGCGGTAAGATCTACAGATCTTTTGTGCAAAGCCTCTCTGTAGCATGTTTAGTAGTTTTTGAATCATAAGTAGCTTTGTTGCTGGATACCAGGCGCTCGCTCCGTAGGTCATAATAGGTTCTATTACCGCAACGTATATGGTCTTGATAATATCCGAATTCAGTCCCCAGGAGACTTTTGCGGCACAAGCCAGCTGCTTGTAGATGTTAGCGGCTTTTCTGCATTGTGCCATGACATGTGATTTGAAAGTCAAGTTTCTATCGATTATTACCCCTAGAATCTTGATTTCTTGGACTAAATTGATTTTTATGCCTCCCATATGAAGGACCGGGGGAACGTATTTCAGCTTCTTGGTTATTAGCATTGCATTGGTCTTGTGCGGTGCGAAGCTGAGTTTGTTTTGGTTTCCCCACAGCATTACAGATGTTAGAATCTTATTGGCGTCAATTTGTAAATTGTCAATTTTCTGATTTGCGAAGACGAGTACTACGTCGTCTGCAAACGCTTGGCAGTATACTCTCTCTTCATTTAGCTGGTGTAAGAGCGAGTCCAGAATGATGTTCCAGAAGGTTGGTCCGCCAATAGAGCCTTGAATACAACCTTTTGTCGTTCCTTTCACTGAAATCTGTCTCGCATAATTGACCATGATCTTGCGGTCATTTAGGTAGTTTCCTACTAGTTTGAAGAGATTTCTGGGGCACTTCTTGTTAGCAAGTTGTAATTTAAGTGCCGGCCACCATGCGTTGTCAAAAGCACCTTCGATATCCAAGGAGACCACCAGTACTGACATCTTTTCTGAAATCTTAGTTTGGACGTGATCGATGAGGTCGCACAGTGCGTCTTCTGTGCTGCGTTGCGGTATAAAACCGTATTGCATCTTGTTAAGTTTGGGGAGTAAATGCCACTGAAGACGGCCGACCAGGAGCTTTTCCACAATCTTTCCCAACACTGAGAGAAGGCCGATCGGTCGGTAGGACTTGGGATGGGTGTAGTCCTCCTTTCCTGGTTTTCGAATGATAACCACGTGGGCCACCTTCCACTCCCTCGGGAAGTGATTCAGCGATAGGCATTTGTTTGCTATCGCCAAGAAGGTCTCCCGCGAGCTGCGAATGGCTGCGCTACAGATATCAGCGGTTAAACCATCAGGGCCAGGTGCCTTCCTAGGATTTAGTGCCTGCAGCACGGTTTCTAGTTCGGTGTTGGTGAATGGTGGATCGTCCTCCAATAGATGCTCATCGGGGCTGAAGTTAAGGGCCCAGTTACGAGTCCGTTGGTGGCAGGGGTGATCTGTCGCCTCAGAGTCATCGGGATAAAAAGTATGAGCAAGAAGGTCTGCGGAGCCCTGTGGAGTTAGAGTACAGCCTGAAGTCGGACATCTAAGAAGCGTGTCTTTCTGCCGGTGGTTGGTCTGCCTAAGCACTCTGTAAACCTTGTCCCACATGCTCTCTTTGGTTTGATTTGTACAGAACTCCCTCCAACTCTCCGTCTGAGCTTTGTCTGCCTCTGCCATATACTCCTCTTTTACTTTAAGGTACTCGTCTATCACATGCTGTCTTCTATTGGGAGCTGCGTTTCTTATCCTCCTCTTGTATCGTAGCACCTTTCTTTTGGTTTGTTCGAGAGATTCGGACCACCAGGGTGGTAATGGATCCTGATTTCCTATTCCAATCCTTGGGATGATGTCGTCACAAGTTTTGTGTATAGTTGCCGTATAGATGTTCACGATGCTTTCAAGTTCCTCAGAAGCTTCTATGTCCTTTATCTTCTCAGGGGTGATATGAGTGTCCTCTAGGAACCTCATAAAGAGTGGACAAAACTTTTCCCACTTAACCTTTTTGGTGTTGTACTTTCGCGTAGTGACGGGCTTCAAAATGGTGGGTGCCCGTTCCAACAGTAACTCGAAGGTTATAGCATTGTGGTCTGACGTGGTAATGTTTCTGTTTACGGTCCACTCATCGATGCTTCCTATGAGAGGATGGCTACATGCAGTCACATCTATAAAACTCGTGCATGTTATTCCTCCCCTGACTGTCTCAAAGGTTGGAGTATTTCCAGTGTTTAAAATATGTAGATTAAGTTCGTCAAGGAACGCGCTGTACATCTTGCCTCTCAAATCCTCGGTAGTACTTCCCCACCAGGGACTCCAGGCATTGACGTCCCCAGCAACAATTATTTTGTTAGTCCTCTCTGTGAGCTTTTCATAAGAGTTTTTGATCCTAGTCAGGTATGGCATAATTTCCTGGTCTCCCTCCAAATATACAGATATCAGTCCGATCTGTAGGTTGTTTCCTTTCAGTAAGACGGCTGCTTCTGTTTCAGTTACAAGCTGGGGGTCATGTATGACCTCCAGCCTGTTTCCAAAAATAATAATAGCAGCCTTTACCGGTTTGGTGCGGTTTAGGGTGCACTGAACGACTTGGGTGCCTGGGTGTTGCTTAAGTTCTCCTGTGCTTCCCACGTATGGTTCTTGCACTAGAGCTATCTCGATGTTTCGCTCTTTTGCCGCTTGAAGTAACTCGGTTGTTGCTAGCTTCGACCTATGGAGGTTTGCCTGGATGATGTTAATATGCCTCAACGTGCTATTTTCTTCTGCTAAGGCGCCCTTAGCAGTATGCTATCTTAGATCGTGCTATGGCGTCCCATTTGTGCCGTTCATGACATTCGGCACTGAATGCGTTATGGTCGATTTCTTTGTCTTTCCTGCCGCTCTCGAAGCAGTTTATGCAGGCTGGTGGCTTACCTGCTTTCCTATTTTTGCACTCTTCCCACTTGTGAGGGTCTCCGCAGTGACTGCAGAGGTGCTCTTTTTCTTGGCAATGTATCCTATTGTGCCCGAAGCCTAAACACTTTATACATTGCATCAGCGGTGATTGATCTGCAACTGGTCTTCGTTGCAAGCCTATGTAGAGGTATCCGGCTTCTATTGCCGCCTTATGAGCGGTAGGAGGTAGCTCTATCACCGGATGGCATTCTAAGGGGTTTCTAGCTTTCTTTCTATATCGTACGCGAAGTTTGGCGTCCATCCCTAGATCTTTTAGGACGTGTTTGTTTTGCGCCAGAATGTGCTCGATGATCTCGGCGTCTGTATGGTAGGCAAGGACATCTTTGATGATTATGAGTGGATTGGCTACTCTAGCGATTTCAGCCTTGAGGCCTTTCTGCGACCTCACTTTGTCTTGCACCAATCTTAGATCTTCCTTGGTATGGCAGCTGAGCACGACTTTCTGGTTTCGTGCTTTTCGGACCCGATCCACCTTTGCCCCAGTTTTTTTAGCGTCAATTGCCGCGACGATCCTTTTGATGATTGTATCTCCTGTGTGATTTGGATCAGTCGACGTTACGATAAGTGTATGGTTAGGCCTTGGTAGTGGTTTTGGTGGGGGGATAGCAGCGACCTTAGCATACGTAATCGTCATATTTTTCTTAGATATAGTAGGCGGGCCAGGCCTTTTTCCCTCTGCTACGTCCAGTTCCTCCTGGATTGATTTTAGTGGGATATTTGGTTTTTCCAGCTTTTTCTTTATTAATTTTAGTTCACTTGTTACTGAGTCGAGCGACCCTGAAATGGGAAGGAGGCTCTCTTTGAGTTCATTTCCCCCTATTGCGGAGGTTTGCTGTTGTTGTGGCTGTGGTCTCTCGCTTATCGAACTCAACATCTTCTTTATTTCCATGAGCTCCTTTGGGGTTTCCTGAGCTGGCGGTGGGGGTGCAGGCTTTTCAAGGTGCCTAAGCGCCCTGCCGCTTGTGTCTAAGACCTGCTCCAGTTGTTCCTGGAGTTTGTGGTTTTCTCTACGGAGCTCATCAATTTGGTTTGACAGAGAACACACGGTTTTTTTGAGTTCTCTGTGCTCTGTCAATAAGGCGAGGTGTTCTTTGTTGTTTTCTTTATTTGTTGAATGATTGAGGAGCCTGTCCATTCCCACACTCATTCGTGCCAATGTGGCATCAATATTCTTGATTTGTCGGTGGGGCTCTAGCATTTCGTACCCTAACCACGCCCTCACGGCCTTTGTTTCTGTTAGGGTAGTTGTTACATTCTCGCTTGTTTCTGCGAGCTTTCCATATAGTTTATCTGTTAGAGTCGCCACCATTTTGTTGTGTGCCCTTTCAATATGAATAAGCTCTCGAGCGTGCTTTACTCGCTCGGCTTCTAGGTTGCACTTATGCCTGGCTCTGGAATCTGACAGTGCTAGGATCGTTTCGTAGAGGGACTGCAGGCTGTCAGTGGCCGTCTGTTTGTATTCCTTCTTCATGTTTTGAGCTGCCTCGAGCGCCTCCTTTCCTACCTGGAGCATCTCGTTGGCCTGCCTTGTTGTCAAGTCCATCTCCACGCCTGACTTCCTTGTAGACATCGGTAGAAGGCTACTTCGGCGTTCGTTTGTGGCATCTGATGCTGCTGACACGGATAGTCTTGTATCATCGTCGGTGTCGGCATCTTGTTGGTAAACATTGTCTATTGAGTTTTGTGTGCGCCAGTCGGTTACTCTCTGTAGCGCTTCTGGTGAAATTGTGGTACTCTTCTCTTCCTGTACTTCTGAGGGAAGTTCTGCTGGAGGCTGAGGTGGCGAAGTTTCTCTTTCGGTTTCCGCCCTTCGGGATTCACCCGGTAGCTTGAGAGACTCAGCTCCCTTGCTGGTGGTGATTTTACGCCTCATTACAACTTCCCTTAGAGATCTTGATATTTTAGCCGTCACTGTTTTTTCGTCGACGGCGGTAGCTTTGTTGAAGCCAGCTTTTTTCGACATCTTTTGTTCTTATTCCTTTAGTATTAGATTCAGTACACCAACCGAGTACTCTGTGCGCTGGTAGAGTGTAGTGTTTCAACTATTTTTGTGTCCTGTCCTTAAAAACCTGAAAACCTTTTGCGTTCTGCTGATGTGCTGCGTTTCTATTTCAGTCCTAAGAAACGCCGAGCTGAAACCGTTTAGGCGATTCCAATGACGTCAATGCTTTGGGAATTAAACGGAGTGACTCTCTTGTAGTTGTCTTTTCTTGAAATAGGCTCAAAAGAGTTTTCACTAATAGGCTGTGACGTCGATACTTTGACCTTGGTGTATTATTTCGTACTTATTGTTTGTCGCTGCGTAATGTAATTATCTAGGTCAGTGGGTTGTTTACTAGTTGTATGTTATTGCGCGATCGCCGTGCAATAATTTGTAAATATCCGTGTTTGGTGGAAGTCGTGGAAGTTATAATTGGTAAACTTGCGGCTCACTCGCTCGTTGAATCATTAATCTATGTTTTGGGTGAAGTATGACATGTGCGATGTCAGATGTAGGCTCTGATGTTATTTTAATAGAATTCCGAAATGTATATTTGACATAACGTGATGTATAAGTAATTAAAAAGTATATATACTTATTATTGGAGAGAGTTTCGTGGCGCAGTGGCACAAACTGTGCCTGTAAAGCGACTAGTTTTGGGTTCGATTCCCACTCGACGAGGGGAAATATTTAACATTTCCATTTTATTTTCTCTATTGTTAGGGGCAAAGCGCGGCGTTAAGTTTCGCCACTTAACTTAGAATTTGAAAGAACCTGGGAAATGGAGCCTGGGAACCAACCGATAATGGTTGGATTCCCACTCAGATATATAATTATATATTATTTTCATATCTCCCCTCTATTATGTAAGACAAACCGCGGCGTTGATTTCAACCACTCAGCACGCAAGGTCTCGATTTTGAACAAAACTGGAAAACAGAGTGTCTGGACACTAGGTTCTCTCTGACTACTCTGCTATACAATAAACGGCACTTAATTTTTTTGCAATCTTTAGTCATATCGTTACATCTACCCATTTCCCATACATTACCGTTTTTAATAGAATTATTGCACGTAGCATTAGGATTGACAATAAATAATTTTTAAAAATTTAACATCAGCTTTTCTACACGCAATTCACGCAATATAAAGTGACACAACACTACGTTCTCTTATCTACCCTGCTATGGGAAAAGCGTAATTCTTAGATATATTCCGCATTTTCCAGGCTACAAATAGTATCTGGTGACAAGTTCAAAGCTTCAAATAATCCAGATTCTAGACAATAATCCGGCTTCTATTTGTTCCAATTGAAAGAGAAGTCATACAAGGTGTTTTAATCCTACGTCGTACTTTGCCCGAACTGAGCGTTGAATAGAATTTTATAGGTAAATTAATAATATTAACATTTTTTCCTGTCACCGTGGCGCAGTGGGAGAGTATCAGACTTAGAAAATGATTGAATGTGGGTTCAATTTCCATAGGGAAGAAAGATAATTTTTAATTTATTTTTATTTCTTTGCTCGCCTCGCTCGTTTCGAATTCGGACGGAGTGTCTTAACACTAGATTCTCTATGACTCTCCTGCTATGCAAGATAGTGCTGAAAGCTAATTTTTTTTGAAGGTGAAAAAATATTTATCATCATAAAGAAATATATTAATAAGTTGTCTTAATTTTTTTTAAAAGATAAATCTTTTTAAGTTACTCCCTTAATGCTTGTATGCTATAAATAAACTTCACAATTAATGCGATTAAAATTATATAACCTAATATCCTTAAAGGCTTTTATCCTTTTATCAATTATACAGTGGAAGTTATTTGTTATATTTTTAACAATAATTTTGCATTTATGTAACTTAAGCAATGGGATTTATATTACTGCTTTGTGATTAGTCTAATACTTGCAATAGAAAGAGAAAAGAAACATTTATAACGAGAATTTTACGTAGAATTGAGGATTTTCGTACTATGGAAAAGCCAAGTTTGATATGAATGGCATACTGAGAAAACATCTAGAGGCCTTTTAAAAATATATACCTGTTGTGTAAGAAGCTTTATAATATATATATTTTTCAATTCTGTTGTTTTGTAATGAAGTAACCTCTGAATATACCCTGGATAGTTGTCGGTTCAGATCTCAAGCCAATAATTATATTTGAATAATATTACTAATTTTGCCTGGTTGCTTTATGTGCTATGTTCTATATTCTCTTAAACGTCAAAAAAGACATTCTATCCAATCACTTCTTACTGACTCCCTACACTCTTCAGAGAACATATATGAACCTAAGGCCAAGATACTCCATTCTCCACTTTCTGCCTGATAGTGAAATCAAAATGAGATAATACGTTTTTATAAGTGGAAAAATTAATATAATTTTAATATATTCGGGAGTGGGGAACCCACTACCAATAGTATTTACAGTCAGGCGCTGTCTCACGACGGACTCAAAGTTTTTATATAAATAATAAAGATTAAATTGAGGCCCTCTTGGCGCAGTGGGACAACTATAGGCGCGATGGTTGTGGATTCGATTCCAACTCAGAGAAATGATTGTGGTAAAATGTTCATATCTTTGTTTCGACAAAATTGTGGCTTTGAGGTCCACGACTCAACACGCAATTTTGGGCGTAAAGTGGAGGACACTAGGCTCTCTCCCTGACTGCTCCGATTTGCGGCAAAAAACGTGAAGCTGCAAAAATAATAATAATAAAATATATATTATAAAATCTATAATATAAAATATATAATACAGAATATATAATATATATTTTATTATATTCACAATGAAGTTTCTATGTTCTAAAACTATCCGCATTTCCCCGTAATACAGTGTAATGTTATAATCTATTCTACAATTTTGACGGGTAATTATTTCCACATTAACACCTCTTTGGAGCATAAAAGCGATGTGCCGCAATTAATATCACATTAGCAGCTAGCATTAAGGTAATTATGAAACAAAGTTTAATATATTAATAAAATCTCTGGAAACTTCTCAATTCTCATCTTTGAAAGCTTTATTTTGACTTTTTGATATACATACCTACATATGTATGTTAATTAAAATCTACTAGTTTTATTTAAATAATAGGTTGGTAAAAAAATATGCGATAATGCGCATGGCTCAGTGGTGAGAGCGCCTGGACGGTATTCAGGAGGTGTGGGTTCAAATCCCGCTGCGTTCAAATTTTTATACGTTTTCTAAATGTATTTTTTAATACGCGTTAATACTATAGTGGTGTAGTGGGACAGCGTCTGGTTGTGCATGACATTGGTTGTAGGTTCGATTGCTGCTCGGAAATAAGATTGTATATAAAGTATTTTCACTTTTATGTATTGGTAGTTGAGAATAAGTGCAGCATTGAATTCAGACACTCGAAACGCGTCTCGTAATGTCTCGATCTTGGGAAAAAAAAGGAAAAAGGAAAACGGAGTGTACATAGCTAGTAAATAACTTAGGGGAAGGCTCTTAGTAAATAATAATGCATTTTTTTGTGTTTTGCAGTAGATTTTTTGTTATTTTGGATTATTGGTAGTTTGGATTAAGTTATTAAATTCTCTGAATTTAAATCCATACTTATGTTATAAATGTGAAAGTCTGTCTATTTGTCTGTCACGCTTTCACGGCTAATCTACTAATCCGATTTCGATGTAATTTAGTAAGTAGTAAATACTCCAGGGTCAAATATAGGCTAATTATTTTTCAAAAATCTACCTCTAAAGGGTTGAAATAGGGGATGAAAGTCTATATGATAAATCTAAACCGCTTAATCGATTATATTGAATTTTGGAATATACACAGTTGATAATCCAAGGTTAAACCTAGGCTACTTTATTTTTTAAAAATCCAACCGTGAGGGTTACAATACAACGAAACAGGTATGAATTTCATGCGGCGAAGCCGCGAGCGGGCCGCTAGTAGGCTATACTCGTATTTAAATTGATATATTATGATGAAAACGGAGTAATTTGACACTAAGTTCTCTCAACTATGCGGGTAAAACATTAAAACCCCTTTTTATCCATACTTATATTATAAATGCGAAAGTCTGTGTGTTTGTCTGTCACGCTTTCATGGCTAATCTACCGGTCCGATTTGGATCAAGTTTAGAATCAAAGTAGTAAAAGTTACTGAGTCTAACATAGGCTACTTATCTTTTTAAAAATCAACCTCTAAAGAGTTGAAATAGGGGATGAAAGCTTATATGAAAAATCTAAGCCGCTTGACCAATTGTAGTAAATTTTGGCATAAATATAGTTGATAGTCCAAGCTTAAATATTACTTTATTTTTTAAATATGCGCCGCCGAGGGTTCCAATATAACGATAAAGTACAAGTAATAAAGCGCTAGTAACTTAATATAAGAATTTAAGAACATAGTGGAACAAGGCACTAGAAAAATGTGAAAGACGGAAAAAAAACTAACCAGCATTGTATATACATACAGATGTTTTACACAAAGCATAGTTCTGGGAACCGCCTATTATGTTATTTGAAAGCTGGGGATGCCATTCTGTCTACAGCAACACTGTAAGAAAAAAGTTTACATATAAAAACTAAACGAAGCTTACCAAGTAATAATGTCATAAAAATTTTTACAATTTACAAAATTGTGTTTTATATAGGTATGCGTGACGAGAGAGCTCGCAATTTTGTTTAAGTGACCTTTTTTATTTCAACTTCACGCTTTATCTCGCATGTCGAGGTAAACAGAGAAATCAAGATATTCCGTTTTTCATTTTAATCCCAAATTTGAGACATTCCGTGGCAAATAGCGGAACACAAGGCTTTGTCGTGCCACCAGATTGAAGAAATGAAGATAATTTAAATATAATCATTTTTCCGAAGGGGAATCGAACCCACAACTATCGCGTACACAGGCAAACCCAAACAGATGAGTTTAAGTCAATGTAAATCTAGTTTTTTCCTGCTCCCTTAGATATTTGGGGAAATCTTTTATAATATTCCTTTTTCTAATCTCACTTTACACATTTCACGGAACTCATATACTAAATTTTATTTTATAATTGAAATAGTTAATGTTTACGTATATAGACTAAAAAATCTTTTTTTTTTGAAGTAGTAATCAAAGTTGGCACAGATAGCCTAGACTTTTCTTTATCAATTTTTTATAACCATTGCAAGTCCAAAAACGAAGCTCGACATGCCGTTTTTATAATCCATACTTATATTATAAATGCGAATGTCTGTGTGTTTGTTTGTCACACTTTCACGGCTAATCTACTGGTCCGATTTGGATGAAATTTAGAATGAAAGTAGTAAAAGTGACTGGGTCTAACATAGGCTACTTAGTTTTTCAAAAATCAACCTCTAAAGGGTTGAAATAGGGGATGAAAGTTTATATGAAAAATCTAAACCGCTTGACCAATTGTAATGAATTTTGGCATAAATATTAGTTGTTAGTTAGTTGATAATCTAAGCTTAAACATAGGCTACTTTATTTTTTAAAAATTTGCCCCCGAGGTTTGCAATATAACGAAATAGTTCAAGCGGTGAAGCCGCGAGCGGGCCGCTAGTTATACATAAAAAGAAAATATTTAAAACATACTTAAATATGACGAACATTTATTTTACAAATTAATTTAACAAGCAAATATACGCTTTTTCCCGCATAGCGGGGTAACCAGGAAGAACTTAGTGTCAAGACACTCCACCCTCCCCTTTCTGCCCTAAATTTTGTTTGATAAGTATCATTTTGAACAAGACATTTTGCGTATAAAGTGATGGAACTCAACGCCGCAATTAGTTTTAGATACCAAAGCGAAAAAAAGAAAATTAAAAAATAATCATTAATATAATTTATTAATAATAATATAACCTAGCAAGCTTTCGTTTAAGATGCATCCTACTCCAATCTATTTATAAAGTAGTCCAACAGGTTTTGTAGGCTCACTCGTAAAAACGCAGGTAGTTTTGCCCTGAGTCACTTAACACTTTGCTTATCAAATTTCAACCTTATTGCTACAAAAATAAGATGGTAATTTCAAATTCTTACATAAAACTTACAGTTGTAAGGTGGGTTTAGTGCAACAGAATCAATTAGTTTTCTTGCCAATTTATTACTGTCATTCAGTCAGTGTTCGAACTTCGACGATATAAGTTGTGTAAAGTGTTATTTTGTACAGCGAAAGGTCATAGAATAGAGGTAAATATAATGTTGTTTTGTTATTTTTAGATTACGATTGGTGTAATTGTTTAAATTTAAGGATTAGAGTTTAAATTTTATTTGGAGGAAATTAATTTAAGTTATTTTCACTTCTCTGCTGGTATTTCGGTCAATGCGCGACGTTGAGTTCCGCCAATTGACATTTAATGTTTTTATTTAAGCAGGACAGCGGTGTATTTTAACACTAGGTTCTCTCTGATTACCTAATTACAGTAGAAGCTCTTCATTCGCGGGGTATATGTTCCGTAAATATGCCGCGAATACAGAGACAGTAAATATGGAATGGTAATTTATATGGGGTTATAGGGGGTACGTTCCAAGGCGACGAAATAATCAATTAAATCATTGTGGATTATCAAGATGCACAATTTGCATAATAATGCATGCTGTATTAATTCTAAACGATATTTAGTTCATTTTTGTTCTTTTTTTTAAATGGCGTAAATATCACTAGTGGATCTGAAATAATAACCCTAGTACCCGAAGAAAAGCGTAATAACTTTTTATAAAATTCTTACCTAAGCCCTTTATATTTATTTATATCAAAACAAGTGAATTATAATGTTATCTATAACTGTCAATGTTCTACTTATTATACACATATTTATTACTACATGCTACATTTTGATAGTGTATATTTTGGTTGATAATTTATTATATTTATACGTACCTTAATGTTATGGCTATTGTAGTGGAGTAGACCGCCTAATCGTAATCGTGATTGGTCAGAAGTTCAGTTTCTGCTCGAAGGAATGATTATTTAACTAGCGGCCCGCTCGCGATTTCGCCGCGTGACCTACGAAATTGATTCGCTATAATGCAACTCTCCGGCAAAAAATTCTGAAAAACAAAGTAGCCTTTGTTTACCCTTGGGCTATGAACTATATTTATTCGAATGTATCACAATTGGTCAAGCGGCTTAGATTTCATATAAACTTTCATCCCCAATTTCAACTCTTTAGAGATTGATTTTAAAAAAAATAAGTAGTCTATGTTTGTATTGTATTCAAATCGGACTGGTAGATTAGTCGTGAAAGCGTGACAGACAAACAGACAGACTTTCACATTTACCTACAATATAAGTATGGATTGTTTTCATCTATTATGCTACTTAAATATTTTCTGCTCTGGTGTATAAAATAAAGTGCGGTGTTAAGCTCCGTCACTTAAAACTCAATGTCTTCAATGCGTGCGAAAAATGATTAACAGATTTTTTTTTATACTAGGTCCTCTCTCATTAGGTTCATTACACAGTTATATTTGATAAAGCGTGAATTATACATTACATGTTATCTAATAGTATGAAAGTTTGAAGCTTCATGTATTTCCAGTTTTATATATTAGAAATCTTGTAAAAACTGTTATGAATACTTCAAGTTGTTAATTAAATTAATTTTAAAATTTACGAAAAATAAAATTATATGAAATACTTGTTTAACAAAATAATAAACAAATTTGGTGGTTTTATCAATATAATTAATTAATATATGAAGGAATCACTTTTATATTAACAAATGTATGCCGATAACAAAGAGAAATTTGGCATAGTAAAAGTTTATATGACGATAAAGTGGATTTACGCCCAATATTCATGATCGATCCTTATCCAAAATCTTAGATTGATCTAGAAATCCTTTTTTGTGTAAATTGAGTAAAGTAGAGATAAAAAAAAGTTTAAGGGGCCAGTCGTGGCGCAGAAGCACAGAGTGTGCCTGTAAAGCGAGTGCCTGGTTGTGAGTTCGATTCCCACTCGAGGAGTGGAAAAAATTATTATTTTCATTTTCTTCGCTCTGGTGACGAAGCAACGCAGCGTTAAGTTCCGCCACTTAACACGAGATGCCTCCGAATTCGGCGGAAAGTGGGGAACGGAGTGTCTTAACATTAGGTTCCCTCTGCCTACCCTGCTATGAGCAAGATACAGCGTGATATTAAAAAAATAATATTTTTTTAGACGTAGTAGTTAGTAAGAAAAGAGAAATTAGTTAAATAACCCTCTATTTTCCACTTGTACACAAGATTATAAAGTAAACTTTGTTGGAGGTGGTACTACTAGAGTCGCTCAAGTCTATTTTAAAGGCATCATTCTCACTTACAAACATTTGTGAAGTTGAGAATGTACTAGAAATAAAACAAGACTTCTTGAGGTTTTTTTCACCGGTTCTTGTCAGATCTGAGACCTTATCTTTAGTGAATATTTTATAAATTATTTGAAGTTTGATATTGATGTGTGCTATTAAGAAAAAATCTTTTACACTGCCACTGGTGGTGGTAAATTTGCACAGCACACAGAATTTGACTATATGCGATGATTGAGGATGTGGAGTGAGGATTATAGATTTGATTTTCATTCGAAAGAATGTTTTTTTTTTTAAATATTTTCATTGCTACAAGATAAAATTCGTCATTGAGTTCCGCCATTTAACATGCAATGCTTCAGATTCAAGCGGAAAGTGAAGACGGAAATGTCTTGACATTAGGATCTCTTTACCTACTACTATCTCTGTGCGAAAAAGCTATATTTTATTTAAATCTATATTTTAATTTAAGGAAAATACTATATTTTATTTGTGACTTAGATGTTAATATCATAGATTAAATCTATGTTGCGAAAAAGTATTACTTTTGAACATTTTTCTTTATAATATAACATTCGAAAGACAAAGTTTCAAATAGTAGTATATAAAAGCTTAAAATGTAGAAGAGAGACTTAAATTGTAAGAAACTCAAAGCTACTTCTTTTCACAAGTAGATACGAGTACTTTTGTGCTTCTTAACATTGCATTAACACTAAGTTCCTATAAACGAATAACTCTGGTATACAAATTGTCTATATTTTCGCACGTTTTTCCGCTCTGTAGGGTAGACAGAGAGAACCTAATATCAAGAAACTTTGTTCCCCACTTTTCTCCAGAACTTGATACATTCCGTGTTGATTCGCGAAATTCAACGCTGCATTTTATTTTTATATTAGAGCAAAGCAATGACAAAATTTTAATTAATATAATCATGCCCTGAGAAAGCTTTGAACCCACGACCAATGGCATTTACAGTAAAAGTATTTCACACTGCGCCACGATGGGTTTAAATTGAAATATAAATAAAAGATTTCAATTTTTACTTCACAAATGAAACTATATTGAGTTGTTATATTGTAATTCTATATGAAAGTATGAACAGACATATTTCAAATACCATACAAATAGTATTTTTAAACAAAAATAAAAAATATATTATAGAGTATTGAATACCTTATATCAATATCGCATTTTTTGCGAAACAATAAAAACAATATACACAAAAGTCCATTTATTTGCAGAATTTGTTAAATTAAAAATACTTAGAATAAGTAAAAAACTGTTTTACGCTTTTTTCATAGCTGGATAGTCGAGGGACGTAGATTTTAGACGTAATGACGAAATTAAGGTGTTTTCACTGGAGTGACTCTGTTCTCCGTTTTTACCCAAATTCCAGATGTGTGTTCCCTTTTTTTACTAAATTAGGGAAATTAGGGAAATTTAAATAAAACTATTCCCTCGAATGAGAATCGAATCCGTTTTCAGTCAGACACTTTTAGAGTTACGTAGGCCCATAAAATGAAATACAAAAATTTATATTATTTATACATATATCAATAATAATGTAAAAAAACAGTCGGCCAGTCGTGGTGCAGTGGTACAAGCGTGTGAATGTAAACCACTGGTTGTGGGTTTGATTCCCACTCGAGGGGTGGAGATATTTAATATTTCCATTTTCTTCGCTCTCGCTCGCTTTCTGGTATTGAGGCAAAGCATGGCGTTAAATTCCGCCACCTAACACGCAATGCCTGCGATTTCGGCGGAAAGTGGGGAACAGAGTGTCTTAACACTAGCTTTCCCCTGCCTACCCTGCTGTGTACGTGAAGCTGAAAAAATGTAAAAAAAAATAGTTCATCTGCTAATATTTTGAAGTTTCATCGTTCATACTTTTCCTAAAACTTAAAACTTTGTCCTCTCTTTGTAGCCAACCAGTTAGGTTAGTTTAAAAGAATTTTGCCCTCAAAATAACTGTAGTGTTTTTATTAAGCGAATGCCACGAATACTTTGAATGTTATATTCATTCATCGTTATAATAATAGGGTATTGTCTCTTGGCCTTTACAAAACAGCTGATATTTTTGTTTCATCCTTCCATTGTATATGCAAGGTTATGCGACAATGCTTTTAAATGTCATGATTTGATCAGTGAGTTCTTTTATATGGATTCCCGCATAATTTATTGAGCTTATATCATTTCTAGTAATTGATATTCTATTTTCAAATAATTAATAGAGAAAATATCTGTAATATCGTGGAGAGTGGAGTGCTTTGACACACAGGTTTAGAAAAATAGATAGTAATGTAACAAGAAAATAAAAATATAACATGAAAATGTAAAATATACATGTTAACAAAAGGTACAGACACGTGTCCAGAGAGCATAAAAATATACAGTTAAAAAAAAGAACACTCGGTTCTGGTAGTAACAGGGAAGTCACAGTCCCTATGCGGAAAAATAGTAAAGTTACAAAAAATGTACATGGTTATATGAATAAAGTAGATGCCTTGCGTTAGTGACTTGGCTATCCTTTCTTACTAACATATTAAAAAAAACAATTGATGCCTTAAAATTATGTAACGTTTCTTGAAAAATAAAATATTAGACACTAAAAAGTTTAATGTTAAAACTATCTCGCACATATTAATATTGTGACTAGATATGCAGGAAATGCCTAAAAAAAAATCGTGTAACTAAAACGTTTAAAAGGAATAATATTCTGTAAGTGTTATTATTTTTGAAATCCGATACGATACTTCAATTTTAGTTCATCATAACGTTATAAATTGTTACGTAGCTACTACAGAACAACGAAATAAGTCAAATAAACTACTAGCAGTACAGAGTATAGCCAAATAAGTCAAAAAATACCTAGTAATAATAAACTAGCTAGCAGATAGTTCAAAAGCGGCCATTGCCCGATACAATTTTAATTGGATTTCATGAACGCAATCAAATGTGGAAAGCATTGCTTACAAAACTGTCGTGATGCAGTCATATTTAAAATGGAATTTTTTTTTGCTGTCATTTTTACAAGGTTCCAATTTTTACGTTATGGTGCTCTTTGTCGCGTAAAATAAGCGTTATTTTAGCAACGTTTCTATAAAAATATATGTAAATTATATAGGTTAGTATCTAATATGTTGCGATGGAAGATATTAGGTTTTCCCACTTCTTCCCTATGTAAATTTTAAATATCTCAAATTTCATATTATTTTGTCCGAAACTTTCCACTTGAAATAGGGACATGGCGTGCAAACTCGCGAAACTCAACACCGGGTAATATATTATTAAAAAAATGATTCCTCCTTCCTTAAAATGAGGAACGGAGTGTCTCAACACCGAGTTCCCTCTGCCTAACCTGTTGTGTGCGGGATACAGCGTGAATCTAAAAAAATAACAATTCTACCCGTTAACCAAACATGCTTAGAGTCAATAACTCTTTTATTACTGATTTTATAAATATTTTTGTATCATATTTTAATATTTAAATCTTATTTTTATATATGCAATATAAATGCCAGGGTACGGCATTTTAATTTGCAAGCATGCGTGCAGTATAAACTACGCTGCGTTGCACGCGTCGTTAAATGGTAATCTGAAACCACTATAGACATTAAAACAAGTATAAGATATTATGAGTAAAGTAAAAATCATTTTAAAAAACCTGATCTTGATCATAATATTTACATAATACAGTTTTTTAGTGTAGACTGTTTATTGAGTGTGGCTCAAGTGAACAAAGCTTACGCAGATTTCAAAAAGTATAGAAAAGCAAAGCCTGGGCACTTAGTGTAGCACATAGGTACTAACTCTTCCAAGTAAATAAGATCTAGTGGTACGCCTACTACTAAAATTTATTATGACGACGTAAAATAAAATCATAATTATATTAAAAACCTATGTTAAAGTTTTACTTAAGTTAAAGAAAAGACTGGAGCTACTTTTTTCTTTATACTTCTTTCTGTTTTTTTTTCTATATATTAATATTTCTATCGTTACACAGTGTGATATAGTCTGACTGATACCCAATGGTTTTAAGTTTCTTTCTTACTTCATTCATCATTTCTTTGTTAGTTTCACGCTGTATCCCACACACAGTAGGATAGGCAGAGGGAATCTATTATTATGACACCCAGTTCTCCATTTTCCGCCGAATTTTGGAGGCATGGCATTGGGCTCGGTACCAGAGCGAAGAAAATGGAAATATTAAATATTCCGACTCCTCGAGTGGAAATCGAACACACAACCAGTTTTTTATAGTCACACGTTTGTGCCACTGCGCCACAACTGTCTCCATCATTATATTTGATAATTATTTTCGTTTATATGCTCAATACAAAAATGGGGCCTTAAGCATTAGGTCTCTGACAACCATGGTATGCGGCAAAAAAACGTGAAGCAGTAAAAAATTAAAAACAATGGATAGGATTTTAACCCATAACCGTTTGAATTTTTACTACATGCCAAAAAAAAAAATACATAATTTGTTAATTATAATGATCGCAGTTGCGAAAAAAATGTACCTTTTAAAAACTCATTAACAATTATACCTAAAAGAGTGTCGTCAAAAACAAATTAAATAATTGTATAAATTGTTACCTAACTAGTATTAATAGGATTGTACGCAATCTTCAATTACTTCTATTTCTAGTAGTACTTCGGTTCTTTTTTAAGTATTTACATTAAAATATTAAATGTATGTGTGTATTTATGCATGTTCTCTAGATTGAAAAGAATTCATTGCTTCACTAATTTATAACCTATGACCTAGGTAATAAGTAAAGTATGCGTGAGATATAGCAAATAATGATTTACGAATAGAAATATAGAATATTGAGAAATACTCTTAAATAATCCAGTTACATTATATAAAATATACAAGAATAAAAGTTTTTTTTCTACATATCAGGGTACTTAGTGATAACCCAGTGTTAAAACCATCTATGTCCCAATTTGCGTCTAAGTGTAATACTGTTAAGTAGTGGACCTCGACCTGTTTTTTTTTTTTTAACGGAGTGGAAAACTAAAAATACTTAAACTATGATCATTTCACAACGTGGGAATCGATTCTTAATTTATCACAATTACTATCAGACTGTCGCCCACTATACCACGATTCTCCACAATAATTATATAAAATAATTAAACATATCTTTTTGTCTGTTACAGATCTTACCAAGAAAGATGTCGAGCAACGATAACAGTAAAGAAGATATTTTACAGCCCGCTACTTTACAAGAAGCTACAAATGTTATAAAATTTCTAAAGCTTTCACATAAGCAAGAAATAGCGAAAATTAAAGAAACATGTTTGAAACAAGCGGAGGTGATAAAAAAACTGGAACAAAATCGAAAAAAAGAACTTGAATATTTATCAAATGAATTGCAAAAATACGAATTAAATCTCGCTTTCAGAACAGAGGCAGTAAAAAAGCAATTGGCACAAAAAGACGACATAATTCAAAAACAGCAAGAAATTATCAACGAACTAACACAAAAACTAAAAGTGAAGGAAACTTATGTGCCAGAAATTACGTTACATGTCGAGTCGAATTCTGACTCCGGTGTTGCTATGGAAAACGAAGAGCTTCACAATCTGCATAAACCTGAGCAAAAGACTGAAACTAAAGCAAGTAGAAAGTACAGTAGAAGGTTTGCTGATCCCATCAGTTTTCTGCGAAGAGTAGATTTTTCTCCCATGAAGTATAAACCTTGCAGGGAAGCTTCCAAAAAGAAGGATGAAAAGAAAAAAGCTTTAGTGCAGTCCACAAAAGAAGATTGGTCTTTGAATTTGTGTAGGAGTGATAAAGCTACAAGTGATGAAGACAGGCCTTCAGAGGATACCCTGTTGTCTGATGAAACAATAGAACCAGTCATAATAAGACCTAAAAAAATGAACGACAGTATGAATAATCACTTCTCAGATGATGGAAGCGAAGACACCAGTGAAGAAATCTTCGATAGAGTCATGACCAGAAGCAGCATCCGAAGATCAGTTAAAGCGAATCCTAAATATAAGAAAATCAGCAGAACGAAATCTAAAATGTTAGAACAGGTTAAGGTTAACATCGTTGATTAGATTGTAGAATATAAACGAACTGATTATATTTATTTGTTATAAATAAGAATTCAATTGAATTGAATTAAACACATTTCATGTAATGATATTATTCTTTTATTTTCCTTTTTATAATAAATATGATTAAAATTATACTTATATTGATTCACGCTGTATCCCGCACACAGCAGGGTAGGCAGAGGGAACCTAGTGTTAAGACACTCCGTTCCCCACTTTCCGCCGAATTCTGAGGCATTGCGTGTTAAGTGGCGGAACTTAACGCCGCACTTTACCTCGGCACCAGAGCGGAGAAAATGGAAATATTAAATATTTCCACTCCTGGAGTGGGAATCGAACCCACAACGAGTCGTTTACAGACACACGCTTGTGCCACTGGGCCACGACTGGAATACTTATATTGATTTTATTATAATAAAATCAAAAAAGTGGGAAACGGAGTGTCTTAACACTAGGTTCCCTCTGTCTACCATGCTGTATGCGGGATATAGCGTGTAGCTAAAAAAAAGTTGATACTACACATAAATTAAATACTTTTAAAAAAAGCTCTAAATATTTATATATTATAATGTTTATATATTATAATTAATTATATAAATAATATTTCCAAATAACTTGATATAGATATGTTAAATAAGTTTTTTTGGGATATGTCTCAATGGATTTCAGATATCTTTTGAATACTATTGGATGTAAAAGTATCTTCACACGAACGAGTCGTAAAAGGCCTTCTTGATATGACAAAATAAAAAGTTTTATGATTATGTTGATATCCCCGGAGGCGAATTATCGAGTCTGTTTGGAATTGTCTTGAATTCTTTGAAATCTTATCTGTAATCTACATATATAGTAAATATAACTAATATATGGAGGATATATGTATAAGAAAAACTATTATTGGGGGCTAAAACTAATTGATCAATGTAATTCATCCCAAAACAAAGATTATTAAAAAATATTGTTTGTTTGTCTATGCGTTTGTGTAAGCTAATTTCCAATACATCTTAACCTGTTGATTTTGATAGTTTCATTAATATTCAGTGTTTGTTTTATTTCACTTGGTTTAAAAAACAAATAAAAATGTCCATACGATTTACATTATATACATTAAGTAAACAAAATAAAAATTATACAGACTACCATATTTGACATACCTTTTTATTTATGATTATGTTGCTACGGTTGCCATAGTTACCATAGAGAAGGCGTCATAGAAAAGCAGGAGTCAAGACACGACAGAGGTCGTCCACTATGGTTATTCTTTGAAGAAATTAAATCATTCCCCCAACTGGAAATCGAACTCGCATCCATTGTGTTAAAGTCCAGAAGCTGTCACCCTGCGCCACTAACTATTTTTAAATTAGACAATATTTACCACTTCGAATAAAATCTATAAAACTATGCAAATAATTGCGTCATGTTTACATAAAGATGGAAAGAAATGTTATTAAATATATTTAACACATACATTTTATAATAAAAAATTAAGCCTAAAACATAATTCACAATAAAAACAAAAAACCACTCGAAAAAATACAACATTTTGACATTAATTCACTCAATTATCTTATAGAAGACAACTTAGGGAAACACACGATGTAGTTGGTGATTCAATTAGCAAGTTTGCACAGGACTGTACAGCTGTTGGTAACTTTTAGAGGCGAGACAAGAGTGTTACAGGTACTCAGGCAAGTTGTTATTGAGTTATATCGATAATATAATATATTATATTGATTAGTTATTAGACTCGAGGTGAATTGTATGGGAAAACAGGTAGAAGTTTGATCGTGGCGGATATATTTTGTTTTATTGAGTTTGTTGGTTATGGAGACAGGTTGTTTTATGTTCGATCTAGGTTCTGAAAAAGAATATAATGATTGGCTTTTGGTTATAGCAGTGTGACAGCGTCTGTAAATGGGATGGATTGTGGGTTCAATTCCCACCTAGGAAAATTGTTATATGAATCTAAACTATTGAGACCAGTCGTGGCTTGAGGACACAAAGTGTGACTGGTTGTGGGTTTGATTCGAGGAATAAAAAAAAAATTCTTCTGCCAAGGCAAAGTGCGACGTTAAGTTTCGCCACTCAATACGTAAGTTCATTTTATATTTACCAAAATAAAAAGAATAGAACTATTTAATATTATATATTGTGGCCAGTCGTGGCCCAGTGGCACAAGCGTGGGACTGTAAACGACTGGTTGTGGGTTCGCTTCCCACTCGAGGAGTGGAAATTATATTTCCATTTTCTTCGTTCTGGTGTCGAGGTAAAGCGCGGCGTTAAGTTCCGCCACTTAACACACAAGCCTCCGAATTCGGCGGAAAGTGGGGAACGGAGTGTCCTATCACTAGGTTCCCTCTGCCTACCCTGCTGTATGCGGGATACAGCGTGAAGCTAAAAAAAAAATATATTGTAAAGAGAGACAGGGGGAGGCCTTGGTTGACCTTCGAAAACACAGTGTCGACGAAACTGGAGGAAGGTCACGTAAAAAGCATGAGGACCCCCCGTAGCAAAGAATTATGCAGGGACCGTAGCGTTTGGCGCTCCTTTCTCTCTGACTACTTTGGTCTAGATAGGTTGTTTAGGTTCAATTTTGGTTCTGAATATGCTATTTTTGGTTTTTTTAATTGTGTTTTATGCTGTCCTAGTAATGGATTCCATTTCATTTCTCCGCTCTGATACCAAAGCTCTGCCATCCAACATGCAACGTTTCGGGTAGTAATTTTATATTTATTCAATTATTCAAAAGCAGCTGTAAAAATCTATTCAAATAGACTGTACTCAAGTATAGGATATTTTTAATTTAAATTATAAGTTCATATCATTTCATATTTAGACACAAAATTGATTTCAGCTTCCTACTTCACACACACACGCGCCCACACTTATTCCTTTATGTAAGGATAGTTAGAGAGAAGGAAGACACTCCATCCTCACCACTATCACATCCTATCCACTTGTTCTAAGTTATTGAAATTCAAGAATTTCGTCGCTAACTTTCATCTGTTTGTCGGATAAACATAACATTAACGGTATCAATAAAAAAGTTCAAATATTTAAAATGTAAAATTTTACCATATCATTATTTTAATAGCATTTTAAACTGTTTTACGACTAATTAAAATATAACAGATAATATGTTGATAAAAATGCGGTTGTTCCCCGCATTCCGTTCCCAGAGCTATCCCGTTAGTGTAGCGGATGGGCTTACGTTACAATTCGAGTTTGCAGTATGACCTTATACGTTAGGAATATGAAAAAGGTAGAATTATTTCGATTTTTGTTTTATTTAAATGCTTAGTAATAAACAATATTAAGAATATAAAATAGTAATAATTGTTATTTTAATAGCAAACATACTAATAATTCCCAATTTCCCAATTAGCATTTGAACCTAAATACATTTAGCTTAAAGCTTATCCACCCATATAGTGAAAGACATCATAGTGTTTGTGTCAAGATATTCCGATCTCCACTTTTCGGTCCAAGTAACGCCGCAAAATAAAATAAAATAACAATACAAACAACAAAAGAACATATCAACACCGATCCAAACATTAAACATTCGCAATTTGTAAGCTCAAGATTCCAAGGAAAAATAAAATTTTATATACATTCGCCAAGTTAAAGCAACTGATACTCGCCTACAGATTTTACAGCCATGCGAGCCACATCTGCCAACTTCGTTTTATGGGCCGTGACAAAGAGCGAAGTATTTCAACGCTTGTTTTCTATGGAAGAAGTTCATTTCCTTTACACCCTCTGGCCAATGTACCGAAAGATGCAACACTAAATTACATTCAAACCGGAAACTTTTCAATTGTCACTGTTTGCTTACAAATTTTGCGAATTTCGAGCGATTTTAATACGAATTTTCAAGGTTTTTAAGAGTTATTTTCGTTTGTTAATGTTAAGATGAATGTGATCTTTCGACTAGTGTACAGTAAAGTTGTTTTAAACAAGTACCTTAGTTGGTAGTTCGTGTAGTTTGTATGTTTTTTAACTATTTATACTATTTTTTTATTTTATGTTCGAATTTTTTAATGACTTTTAAGTTCTAGAACGTAAAATGTGTATAATATATGATACTAGTAGTGTAAACTTTACTAGTGATATGAGCATGTTGAATCATGAAAATTATTATTTATTACCATTTTAAAATTAAATAAATACATATGATAACAATATAATATGGGTCTTAGGTAAATATCGATTTTACCTTATTTTTTATTCGATAAAAAAATATTTAATATTACAGAATAAATCTGAAGTTTATTAACACAAAAACGAAACTAAAAAAATATGAAATTGTTGAATTTGGAGTTCAAAATCCTTTTATACATGTACAATATCAAAATTTATACCATATTTTTTTATATTTTTTCTACTTTTGTTTTAAAAACTCAAGCTAAACACTACAAAAAAAAATGAATAAGCATACAAAATAAATACAATTGTATCTGTGTACCTAACTTGTACAGAAAAGCCTAGAGCGTCGCTGGACCGGTTTTAATCTACAGAACAATACACGAACCACCATTAGCTACTTCGCAATTAATATTCCAACATAAAAACTCGGCGACAGTGCTTTTGTTAAAATATTGTTACCCTCGTAGAAATAAGCACAAAGAAAACATCATAAATTATATTTTGTAAAATGTAAATTAATTCAGAATTTTCAATATTTTTTTTATTTAAATACAAAACAAAGATTGCTTGCGATAAGAATGCTGTAAACAAATTGATTCTATCTACTGAGATGACGTTTAGAATTTCTTTTTATTAAATGAACAGAGATGTAAGGAATATGGATGTGGTATTATAATATTTAGAAGAAGAAGAAGAAGTACGTAGCCTTAGTAAATACTATTTAAAAATAATTAATCAGTTAATGTATACATAAAATTCTTTCGTTGGTTGGTTACTAAGTTACTGACAGACAATGCACAGTTGAAAATGTCTTGACGTCGAGGATGAAAGCATAAGTTTTCTGGAACACCTACAAATCGGACATTTTAACAAAGTACTTTTTATTATATATATATTTTAATAATACTTTGTACTACTACTAATTCTTTGTTGTCTTTTAATTGTATCTATAGAACAAAGTATTTTTTTGCTTTAAAGTGATGATTTTTAAGAATATTGTTTACCACTTAATCATAAGTTCTATCAGCATTACACGTTTTAGGCTTCTAAAGTTAAGAAATCCATACTTATATTATAAATGGGAATGTCTGCCTGTTTGTCTGTCATGCTTTCACGGCTAATTTACTGGTCAGATTTGGATGAAATTTAGAATTAAAGTAGTAAAAATTACTAGGTCTAATAAAGGCTACTTGATTTTTCAAAAATTAACCTCTAAAAGTATGTGAAATAAGGGCTGATATTTTATGAAAAATCTACACCGCTTGACCGATTGTAATGAATTTTGGCATAAATATAGTTGATAATCTAAGGTTAAACATGGGCTACTTTATTTTTCAAAAACCCGCAAGTAGGCCGCTAGTATGTATATATGACCTGACTGCATAAAGACATGTCAACGCTGTTCTTGCACTTTGCGCTGTTTCTCATATATATTCATCGTAAAGTGAACAGAGGATAATTATTAGAATCAAGAGGTGATTAAGAAATGAGTAAGTATGTTTATTTTATGCAATGTAATAATATAAAATATGAAAGATATACTACACAAAAAATAAAACAATATGTAATAAACTTTTTTTTTTTTTTTTATAGCTTCACGCTGTATCCCGCACACAGCAGGGTAGGTAGAGGGAACCTAGTGTTAAGACACTCCGTCCCCCACTTTCCGCCGAATTCGGAGGCTTGCGTGTTAAGTGGCGGAACTTAACGCCGCGCTTTACTTCGGCACCAGAGCGAAGAAAATGGAAATATCATTTCCACTCCTCGAGTGGGAATCGAACCTTCAACCAGTCGCTAACAGTCACACACTTGTGCCACTGGGCCACGACTGGCCACAATGTTTTTTTGTATTTGACGTATTTGTTTTATAAATTGAGATAAGACTTTTATACCATATAAAGTGGACGAGTTACAGCTTTTAAGTGTCAAATGACATGTTAAGTCATTGATTATGTCTGTTAATTTAATATCAACGAGTAGTTACATAAGCTTATACAATTCTAATGATCTAACATTCAAGATCTCACGAGATGGTTTTCACAGATCAAATAACGATCTCTTGGAATCTCTCGGAAATACCTGCATTTACTTAACTCTAGGAATAATGAACTGATGGTAAAATTTTATAATGTAAGAATTTGGTAAAATATTATTCGTTTCTTTATTAAATATATAAAATTTGTCTTAAACTGGAAGCGTAATCAGTGCAAGTTTAAATTAAGCTACGTTTTAAATTATAAAGAAGACAAACAAATATGCTAATACAATTATAGTATTATATTTTATGGAGCTAATGCAAAAATTGAGAGGCTAGTAGCGTAGTGGAACAGCATCTGACTGTAAACGTGATGGTGGTGGGTTTAATCCCCTCTTAGGGGATCATATACATTTTCCCGACTTTACACGAATCGTCTCGAAGTTAGGCGGAAAGAGAACGGGATGTTTCAACAATAAATTTTCTTCAACTACCCTAAAAATTAATCGCTATAAAATATCTTCACAGATATGTCAATGATATATTTTTTTTAAATTTAAATAACTTCTAATATTGACTTCTTTCATCATAGTAACATTAAAAACTTTTAGTTACTTTTAACTTGAAAAAGCTCCATAATATTACTATAAGTTATTATTACTGAAAGTTACGACTCCTCAATGATACTTCCACTGTGCTATGCGCCAAGAATTTCAAATTAAACTGGTTTTTCATAAGTTTCCTGACGTTTGACTTTTTGAACGTGCTTTGTATCAGCCAGTGAACTTCTAAACGAAGCAAGTTTTTGTATAAAGCTTTTATTGTTAGAGCTTTCAGTAGTTTTTAGGTAACTTCTGGTTACTGGTTAACTTAGCTAACGCAAATGTTTGTAGTATTGAACTTAGTTGTGTGGGTATTTGGCTGTCTTTACTATGTTTTGATATGAATTAAGACTTTTTTATGAAATATGTATGAAGATGGTCATAGATTCGATAATATTAATTTAGGTTGTCTAGTTTAGTAGTATAGTTCAGTAAAGGGAGTGGCTATAAGTTACTTTAGAGTTATTTCGTTAAAGTCATCTTGGTATCGTAGAAGAAGGATAAAAGCCATCGTAGTGCAATAGGACGGAGACTGCAAACGGTGACTGTAAAACGTCGTGTGTATAGTTATGATTCCGATTCCTTACCTTTCCTTTCCGCTTCACAGATTGAAGGGTGAAGAAAGGAAAGAATGATTAGCAGGATAGGCAGAGACTTATTCCACAAATCATCAGAAATATATAGTATTTTCCACTTTCCAGGTGAAATTGAGACATAATGTACTGATTGACTGGAAACTAAACGTCGCGCTAAATCTTACTAGAGCGGGAAAGCGAAAATAGTTTAAGTGTAATCAGCCCCATAATGAATCGCGCTTATAATCAGAAGCTGTCACACTGTGCCACGATGTCCACTTTATATTCTTTATATATTTTTGGATATATAATAGATAGTACCTAGTGACATGACACTCCGTTCTACACGTTTTGTTTTAAAAATTCTATATTAAGTGTGTTTTTTTTTCAACTTTACGCTGTATCCCGCACAAAGCAGGTGGGCAGAAGGAACCTAGTGTTAAGACACTCTGTTCCCCATTTTCCGCCGAATTCGGAGTCTTTGCGTGTTAAGTAGCGGAACTTAACGCCGCGCTTTGTCTCGACCCCAGAGCGAAGAAATGAAACTATTAAATATTTTCACTCCTCGAATAGGAATCGAACCCACAACCAGTCGCTTTACACTCACACTTTGTGCCACTGCGCTACGACTGGCCCCTTATTAAGTATAATTAATATATTAAGTGTACTTCTAGTAAATTTACATGTATGTATGTCTCTAAGGGCCAGCCGTTTTGTGTATGCATGAGAGAAATTGAGTTGCCTTCAAAATATTGTATCTTATGTTGAAAAGTTGACAGTTTTATTTATAGTGTATAAAGAAATAATGATATACATATTTTGTGATTTTTTTTTAATAAACATGCAATAAAGAAACCGTCGTGGCTCA
Organism: Dryas iulia moderata; assembly: GCA_019049465.1. Lineage (NCBI taxonomy): Eukaryota > Metazoa > Arthropoda > Insecta > Lepidoptera > Nymphalidae > Dryas > Dryas iulia. The sequence continues at coordinate 3,472,635 of CM032428.1, forward strand.
GTGGGACAGGCTTTGAGTGTAATTGTTGTGAGTTCGATTTCCTCTAGGAGAAATAATAACATTTAAATTACGCTATTTTACTTTGCGGAAAACATATAATTAGTTTGTGTGTTAATCGACACTAAGGAAAATTGAAAAAGAGATTTTTAGAAAACGTATAAAAATTTGAAGGCAGCGGGATTCGAATCCGCGCCTCCTGGAGACAGTCTAGGCGTTCTGACCGCTAAGCCATGCGTTCTACTACCAGCTGCGTCGAAATTGTTATACGCTTTGTTACAATTTATTTTTGTTGTTAGCATTTTTTTACGTTTTCTAAATGTCTTTTTCAATTTTCGTAAGTACTTCTTAACATTTTAAAAATGTTAAGAAGTATTTAATAAATAGCATTCACTCTTGCCAAACAATTGTTCGTAGAACAATCTTTGGGTAGCAGAAATTTGTAAAAATCTCTCAACAAAGATGTTAGCAACAAAAATAAATTTCTAAATGTCATTTTTTATATAATAATTTTTCGAAGTTTTTGATAAAAACCAAGAGTTAATATAGAACGGTGTAGCATTTTTTGGACTAAGTATAGAAAATGGAGTAGGTACAACTCAATTTGTAAGTGGGCAGTAAATTCTTTTTAAGCACTGTATTGTGTTATACTGCTACTATAACATTTCCACATAACATGTGCATATACATGCATATTTCAAGACAATCGTCGATTGCTTGAATAAGAGAAATGTTATTATTATAAAGTATAATATTATTACTGTAATAGTACTGCCATAGAACACTCACGTAGATAGAATACTAAATAACATGTGTGACTGTGTATATATATATTTATATTTTTGATTAAGTTTCTATAAAAAGTAAGAGGTCGAGTTGATATTATTAGAAAACGTGTAAAAATTTCAACTTTTATAACTTTTTTTTATAAACTTTTTAGAAAATAAATTACGTAATTGTATGATTTAAGAACTAATAAATAGATGAAAGTAGAAAACGACATTCTGTATTACTAATAATATCTTGCTTGTACATGACATGAAGAAAGATAAAAAAAAGTCCAATTTACATTTTTAATGTGTCTACACTTAGGATATGATTTTTTTTTAGCAAACGTGTAAAAATTTTAACGCAACGGGATTTAAAGCTGTAATTCTTGAAAACCGTCTCTAGTTGTTCTGACCGCTAAGCCATGCGTTATACTACCGACTACGCTGAAATTGTTATACCCTTAACAAGTTATTTAGAGCACCATTGTAGAGAGACTTTTACAAATTACTGCTACCCAGAGATTATTCTACGAACAAACGTTTAGCAAGAGAGTATAGCATATTAAAGCCTTTTTTACAGTCATTTTCGTAGCGTATGGATTAGACTTTGAAAATGTAAAAAATTAAAAAAGAACATAGTTATTTGTACAAAAATCTCGAGCTCGTATATGTTGCTAAAAATAAATAAATTCATGAAAAACTAAGTTAAAATAAAAAAAATCATACAACATAAATTCTATTCGCTTCTCACCAAGTAATAACCTACATTGTGCTAGTACAATCCTGTAAAAATAGATAAACTTTAGAATAGGCCACTCAAGTTGAAGCGCACTACATCGAGTACTCCAAGCTATACTTACAGACTGACCGAGCTTTTAAGCTCGTGTGCTGTGGTTAGATGAGATCTCCTCGCAAGCTTTGAACTTTTTTAAAGTAGATCGTGAATGGAAAGATAGCTGTAGTTAAATTGATTCCACGCTTTTTTTTTAAAAGTAGAATAAATGTAAAGAGCTTTTTTTTTCTTTTAAAGTTTCAACAGTTCAGTTCAGTTACAACATTAAAAGTAAAAAAAAGTCGTTTTATTAATTAGACTTTGTTTAAAGGGCAATTATTATCACAAATTAGTTTTACGTAAATAAACGTTATTTATGTACCTATATATTTTTGTTTTTTATGTAAATGATCACAAATATATTTTTCTATTTCATGAATATATACACTCCACCATTGTGAAAACATATAATGAATGCACAACTACTTAATACTTACACAGAAATATCTTGATTGAGCAATGATGTTCTGTCTAATCTTTTGCTTTTGTAATTCAGATATATCAAGCGTAAAAAGTATTTACTTTTTTTTAGCTTCACGCAGTATAGTAACCTAGTGTTAAAACACTCCGTTCCCCACTTTCCGCCGAATTTTGAAGTCATTCCGTGTTAAGTGGCGGGACATAACGCCGCGTTTTGCCTCGACACCAGAGCGAAGAAGATGGAAATATGAAATACCTCCACTCTTCGAGTGGGAACCGACCCCATGACCAGCCCTTTACAGTCACACTACAGTGCCACTGCGCCACGGCTGGTTTTAAAAAAAAACTGACCTTAAATAAGAGATAGATAGATAGATAGATAAATTCTTTATTGCACACAAAACAAAACACAATAATTAGCACAGAAACATAAATACATGATTGCAATATGCAAAGGCGACCTTATCACTATGAGTAATCTCTATCAAGTAACCTTAGGCAGATACATTTTAAAATATAGTACATCTAGGGGTGCAAAAAAAAAAAAAAGAAATGTTCATTCATTATATACATATTTGTAAAACAAAAAAAAAAGACATAATAAAATAACAATATATACATATAAATATAATAAATACTATTATATACGTATAAACGTATATAAAATATATATTCGGTAAAAATATATAAATAAATAAATATATACAAAACCAAATATATACATATACTTTAATTATTAAGTTGTATAGCCAAATAGTAATGTTTTAAGTGTTTTTTAAATATATTGATGGATTTCGAATAACGAATATAAGATGGCAAATCGTTCCACAGGTTGACGCTTTTAACAGTAAAGGATTCATTGTAACCTATTGTGTTGCTAATGGGTATCTTTAACTTATTATCATTTTTGGAGCGGAGGTTGAGTTGGATGGAGGTATCAGAACCAAGGAAAGCAAAACGTTCCTTAAGGTAGGAGGGAGAGTTAGGGTGGAAAAGAATGGTATAGAGAGTGGTAAGGACATGAAGGTTACGACGATGCCGAATTGTTAACCATTGAAGCATGAAGAGATGTGTTTTGTATATAATAAATAAGCGTATCTAGCAGTTAAAGTTGTGTAGTTCACACAGGTGATGCCGCGAGTAGGTCGCTGGTATAAAATAAAGCAAAATAACGCAACCACTGAAACTGTGAGCAGAAAAAGCAAGCAAGAATAGCAAGTTATGGTAACTATTGTATCATATAAAGGAACCTTACTACAGGATCTAGTGTCGAGACAATCCGTCCTCCACTTTCCACGAAATGGATTCGATCGATCGATCTTTTTCTTGGGTACCAGGGCAAAATATTGAAAACTTAAATACATTCAGACTACGAAAGGGAGTCGAACACCCAACCATACATTTACAGTTAGACGCTGTCCCACTGTGCCACGATGGTTTCGTAGTATAAAGTAAATAAAGTATAAGTAATAAGCGCAAGCATTAACTATTTAGTTTCTAACGAACTTTAAAACTTAAAATTCATGCACATTACAATAGCCTTTAGGAAATTTTATATATTTTTTATATAAATTTTATATATTCTAATGCATTTTTTTTATCTGCACTTGAATACTTACTACATACTTCTTTTTCCCCCCTTTTTAGCTTTAGGCTTATCTTGTTTCGGCGCCGAGCTTTTTTCACGAAACAATAAAATAGTTAATCATTCTATAATAAATTACAAGAATCGGAATCGAATCCACAACCAATCGCGTGTACAGACAGATGTATATATAAAACTTCGTAGTGCCTATACCCCTATCCCGTAATCATGTTAATCAATCAGGCACTTGTCAACTGTACGACGACGTCTACAAATAATAACAAAATTGTTGATTTAATATAACAAGAGGTCCTTGACACGTTAAACACGCGTTGCCATAGCAACGTGTATGTCACTTGTATAGACGTATATGTCAAACATATGGCAGTGTGTATAATATTTGCTTTGTTAATTAAGTTACTATATTAAGTATTAATACCATCATTATAAAAATATTGTTTTTTTTACAATTCTCTATATAAACATTATCTATGCCTAATTAATACTCATTTTAATCCATGCTTATATTATAAATGCTAAAGTCTGTCTGTTTGTCTGCCACGCTTTCACGCCTAGCTCACCGGTTCGATTTGGATGAAATTTAGAATTAAAGTAGTAAATAATCCAGGGCCAAACATAGGCTATTTATTTTTTTAAAAATCAACCTTTAAAGTATTAAAATAGGGGATGAAAGCTAATATGAAAAATCTATACCGCTTGACCGGTTGTAACCCTACGATATATAGTTGATAATCCAACGTAACTTTATTTTTCAAATATCTATCCCCGAGAGCTGCAATATAACTAAGCAGTCATGTAGTTTATGCGGCGAAGCCGCGAGCGGGCCCCTAGTATACAAATATAATACAAATAAATTGTGCTCTAAACCTTCATTCATTCTCTAAACCTATTTAATGGCAAAGTAAAAGCAAAAAGATCTCTTTATTTTCATAGATAATAGTTTCATATAATTCTACAAAAAGAAAGGGGACAATTATATAAAAATTTAATGTAGTGATAATTGTCCATAATTGATCTCTAATCCTAAGTATCAATTGTTTAGGCTAAAATGTTCAGTAAAACCAAGATTAAGCAGTTAGCGTGACAAAATGTTTCATAATAAGAACATTAGGTCAGCTAGTTCTGGCGCGTTGGAAGGATAAGTAATTATATATTTTTTAACTTCATACTGTATCCTGCATACAGCAGGCAGAAATAACTAAATGTAACAACACTCCTTTCTGCATTTTCCTCCGAATTCCGGAGGCTTCACGTCTTAAGTGGTGGAACTTAACGCCGCACTTTGTCTCAACACCAAAGCGAAGAAAATGGAAATATTAAATATTTCCACTCCTTCAATTGGAATTATTATAGTATAGTATTTCCATTACCATCCACATAATCAAACCCATGACCAGCCGTGTTTACAGTCGCACTTCGTGTCCACAAGCCACGACCGGCCTCTATTGTTCTTCTTCTTTAAGTCTTATTGACTTGAAGAAGAAGAATAATTACAATTATGCTTTAATAATAAAGACGAGAGAGTGACGATGATTTTAATGAGGAAATTGTATAATAAAAAAAGTACTCAATGTTTCGTAATAGGTGTGAAAAGGTCAGGGGGAAAGTGAAGAAAGGAGTGTCTCACCACTAGGCTCTCTCTGACTACTATGCTACTGCTATGAGGGAAAAAGCGTAAAGCTGCTTTTAACTGCATTTGCAAGAAATGCATAGCACGAAGAATATTTATTGTATATCCTATTAAAATAACTGGAGTATACTGAACAATATATAATTTGTAATGCTATATGGAAAACTGGAAGATGGCCAAGAGACTGGACGGAATCGGTGTTTATACCTGTGCATAAGAAAGGCTCTTCAAGAGATTGTAAAAATTTCAGGGCTATAGCTTTAATATCACATGCAAATAAGATCCTGCTCCATGTGATTAAAAGACGTCTTAACCACTTTTTAAATCCACAAATACCTGAGGAGCAGGCAGGTTTTGTTAAAGGCAAAGGGACGCGTGAGCACATACTAAACATCCGCCAAATCATAGAGAAGAGTAGGGAGTTCAACTGCCCCGTGGTGTTATGTTTCATAGATTACACTAAAGCCTTTGACTGCGTACAATGGGACAAGCTGTGGAGTATTCTGCTCGAAATGGGAGTTCCTGAACATCTCATTGCTTTAATCCAAGTGCTTTACACTGAGAACCGCTCTTTTATCAGGATAGGCACTGAATGCTCAAATGTGTTGAAAACGAAAAAAGGAGTGAGACAAGGTTGCATTTTATCACCTACACTTTTCAACGTATACGGAGAGTACTTTATTAGAAAGACCTTAGAAAACTGGGAAAAAGGTTTCCCTATTGGTGGCAGAAGACTGTCAAATCTCCGATATGCTGACGACACAGTTCTACTGGCAACGTCCATGGAGGAAATGTGTGAACTGTTCCAAAGACTCGAGTCAGAAAGTAAAAATGTAGGGCTTGCAGTGAACAGAGCAAAAACCAAGGCCATGGTAGTGGACCGAGCTGGAAAGCTTTCACATACCATCTGCAACATTCCTGGCATAGACATCGTCGATCACTATGTGTACCTGGGCTCCCAAATCTGCAATGATGGAAGTTGTGCTCCAGAAATAAAAAAGCGGATCGGAATGGCCAAAGACGCAATGACCCGTCTAAACAACATATGGAAGAAAAGGGGAATCAGTATCAAAACAAAGACAAGACTAATACGAGCTTTGGTTCTCCCTATCTTTCTGTATGGAGTTGAGACGTGGACGATCCTGGCTAGAGAAAGGCAAAGGATTGATGCATTTGAAATGTGGTGCTGGAGACGTATGCTAAGGATACCCTGGACTGCGAAACGCACCAATGCATCGATTCTAACGCAACTCCAAATAAAAACCCGGTTATCAACAACATGCCAGCAACGCATTTTATCGTATTTCGGTCACACAATGCGCAGACATGACACCAGTCTGGAAAAACTAATAATACTTGGAAGTACGGAAGGCAAAAGATCGCGCGGCCGCGCACAAATGCGGTGGACTGATCAAATAAGGGAACCTACATCTTTCAAACTCCACACTATCGCTAGAGAGGCGCTGGACAGAGACCGGTGGAGGCAAATCATCCACTCCAGATGCAACCCTGATACTGGCCACGATCCTCAGGAATGAGGGACCGACTATAGAGAGAGATACTGAACAATTGCTATTATTATATCTATCTATCAATTTTCATTTGATTCTATGTCACGTATCAAATATCACGTCTATCATCTGAGTATATGTATATAAAATATTCTAGTACGTTTACCCCAGAATTTACATAGGATTCAAAATGAATTGCTTTTGTACGATTTTTTCATAATAGTCGAAATCTTAAAAGTATAGTAGCGAAAAAATGTAGATCTTTTTGTTTGCGGTTTATATATACATATATATTTGAATTATAAATAAAAACTGTTTCTTTTTTTTTTTTTATTAAATACTGAAACTCTACCAACACCCGGTCTCGTATCCTTTTTTTCCTTAATTTTTTTTGGTTACAAATCTTAAATTACATACTACTCAAAACTAAAATGATGTTTTAAATTACTTAAATAACTATTTCATATTAGAGAACCAAAAGATATTTAGTGCTTAATAGTCCATTATCAAATTCTTCTATGGCCGAACCCTACGCTATCTTTTATCAAATAAAAATCCAAAAAAGGAAAATATAAATGAATAATTAACCCTAGTAAAATTCGAACTTATTACTAAAACTTGTAATCAGACATTTCCCAACTGCATGATACTAACAACGAATTCTCTTTAAATTGTAACACTTTGCCAATAAAAATATTTTACCTGCAACTAAGTATTTTTATCTGTGCTTGATACATTTTATTTTGTGGTCAACCAAAAAAACGCGACGTGTTCCACCCAAGTATTTTCCAAGTTTAAAGATGGTCGAAACTCTTTGTTTTTTAGCCAGCAAACTAACGCGAGGGACAAAGAACGTACGAACAATTGAAGTCGTAATTGTGTGGTACAATTTAAAAGAGTTACAGTGTTTACAGTTTTTTTTTTTTTTTTCATTTTGAGGACATCGTAGCGCAGTGTGACAGTGTCTGACTAAACGCAACGCCACGGTAAGGCAAACTGCGGTGTTGAGCGCAGTTACTCAACACGCATTGTCTTGGTTTCGGACGGTATGTGTCTTGACACTAACTTGATAAGTTGACAAAAGTGATAAAAATTTATCGTCATTCATTTTGCTTGAAAAATATTATTTTAAAGGGGTGTACCTATATATTAACTAAACTGCAATATCTTGTTTTGCTTTAACAAATCCTCTGCTTGGTTGATATATATAGCAAAGGGTTTTAAAAATATTATCTTTTTCGCTTATTTAGATATTACGAAAGGTTTACGGCGCTTCTTTTTTTTGTTTAAAAGACCGGAGAAACAAAAACATGAGTCATTTACAGAGAACAAACACATCGAATCCATACACATTATATATCACTAGTCAGGAAAGTATGTACGCATTTATCTATCAGGTACATATTTTTTACAGATTGTATTTCAGTAATTTTAAAAAAATATAAGTATTTCAAAGATATTTTCTCGAATTTCGTCATAGACTCAAAGTCTAGATACTTTGAATTTCGAAAAGCTAATAGCAGGTTTAGATCTATTTTTATTTTGGCTTACCCTGTAAAAAAAGAAATTATGAAATAGGAACAAAAAACGCTTTTTTCTTATACATTAGACTATTGAACATTAAAACCGCGGTGAGCGGTCTCGCACGCTCCGAACAGTCAAAGGAGACTTTAATATGAGTGCTACAGATATTTTTCCACGAAATAAGGATTATTTCAACTTTATCTGAAATTACGTTTTATATTTAAATTGTAAATTATACTTTTACCGCCGTTCGTTCGTTTACAATTAAATTTGAAGATTTTATTGTGAGAACTGCTTTGGGATAATATTTTATTAAAACCGCTATCCTTTGAACTTTGAGATTTTATACATTGAAATATTAATTTATATATATACTTTTTTGTTAAAAACTTCTTTCTTCGTCTTATATTTTTAAGTGATCTTAGAACTCTTTAAGAACATAAGGCATTGATTTTGGGAAATTTTCTTGTAACATATTACACTCGTTATCAAAGATATGGCTTATACACATAATTTATGTGAACTGTATCAAACAAACGTACCTGTCAAATACTAAAATCTTGCATATACAATGGACATGTGTAAGTAATGCGAGTGATGTATTACATGTAATATCACTCGACCGCGTACTGTAACAGCACACATCACGCGGCCGAACTAAACATCACATATCACACCTAAACATCACATTACACTGCTTGGACCGCTGTCGGCCGAGCGTCGTGCGCCATGCTCGTGCGCTGTGTGAAGAGGACGACATGACGTGCGTCTCGTGTCGTGACGCGACACTTCGCTCACGAGGGTGGCTTAATGTTTATTTAGAACTGTATTATTATAAACATAAGGTTTATATTTGTGCCTGCACATTTCTTAGAGTGCGAAGCAAGGAAGCGCTCAGTTAAATAATAACAATTAGTTTATTTATTTGCGGAATGCTACAATTAACAAATTCATATATATTTTTTTGCAAAATCATGAGATAGCTACAAATACTCGCGGTATAATTTATGTTGTTGCGACTATTACCGTACTATGAAACCTGTATTACGGTACCTACACAAAATTCAGAATTGGTATCAAAAGTAATTATTTTTTTTTATAATATTGTGGGACCTACATTACCTACCACACGCAGCGTTCATACATAACATGAAGCATATGACCGTCGCGAGCCGAAGGCGCGCGGTTAGTAAAGCGTAGGAGCACATACGCCGAGTTTTGTATGGACGCAGATAGGCGCATATTTATATGGCACCCCCCGCGGTGACGGTGCGCCCCTCACCTCTTGTACAATTCGTAAGAAATAATCATTGTTCTTACATACTCATTTGCTATTGGTAGAAAAGCCAATGTTTTGATTTGTACATAATTTTACTTAAGATGGTTATTTTTAATATAGTTCTTCCGATTGGTAAATCAGTAATTAAATTATAACTCACATTATAATCCAATTTCATTGGTTATAATGTGAAAGTTTTTATTGGAGACGAATTTCTGTAAATATTGTTTATTGGTTATTTATAATTGTCATTTTTGTATATATACCAGTGTAATTTTCAAATAAAATCCCCCCCCGCCCACCGATGACGCAAGCCGAGGTCCTAGCCCCGCTAGGGGGTGCCCTGAGTACCCTCTTCCCTCACCCCCCCGGTGTCGCTGTAAAGACCACAGGGTCAACAGCATTTCCACAAACAAAAAAAAAATCAAATAAAATCATTCCACCTGAAGCATCAACAAGTGTATTACTATACCTCCAAGAAACCTCCGAAATAGTTAGGGAAGTAATAATTCCCTACAATATAAAAGTAAAACACTGTTTTACTGTTTAGATAGCTAATTTTAATATAAATATCAATACCGCAGGAGTGATAGTAATGTATGGCATTACGTGCAATTGCGTGTTATGTTTGAAATAATGGTAAAACCATACGACATTTCGAAAAATCAAGAGTTAGCTACTATTCAATCAACTTTAGTTCATTGTACAAATAGCGGTGCGATGGGCATGCCGTATTACTTATTACATTTCATATTACATGTCATCAGTATCTCAGTAATATCACATCACGCGCTGCCATGTGTGATATTAGTGTAATGCCATTACGCGACATTACGCGTGATGTTTAAAGTAATGCTAAAATGTAATATCACGCGGCACGAAATGTAATGCCATATCACATCACTTCATGGCGCACTGTTTTGCGCATGTCTAATATACAATGTATTTTATCTATAGTATTATATAAATTAGCACACGAAGGAAAAAATAACCTTTATTTTAAAGCTTTTATGTAGAAGAACTGTTGAAGTAATACTTGGTAAAAATGTTCATGAGACCAGATTTAAATAAAATAAATTCCAATATTTTTATGATTTGTAGAAAAAAGTCACTTTCGCAAAAAAAACACATTATATTAATGAAAAAAATATATTACAAACAAGTATCATGTGTATAATAAACATCTTTCTATAAATTGAGGGCAACATTGGCAACTAGGAAACACACATAACAGGGCTAATTTAAATGCATAAAATACACTTAGCCCAGGTGCAATTCCGTACAATGCCTTTGTATGACAATAAGAGGAAAACGGAAGGCTGTATCAGGTATTTTCTTTCCTTTTTTTAACTTCACGCTGTATCCCGTACACAGCAGGGTAGACAGAGGGAAACTAGTGTTGAGACACTCCGTTCCCCACTTTCCGCCGAAATCGGAGGCATTGCGTGTTAAGTGGCGGAACCTAACGCCGCGCTTTGCCTCAGTACCAGTGCGAAGAAAATGGAAATATTAAACATTTCTACCCCTCGAGTGGGAATCGAACCCACAAACAGTCGTTTGAAGTTACACGTCTGTGCCACTGCGCCACGACTGGCCCCATATTTTCTATCCAACCTGAAAAATGCAGAAAATTCATTTTTAATAAAAAAAAGCATTCAAACATTCTTTGAACGTTCATACTTATAAATAAAATGTTTATTTAAGGTTTGTGTAAAAGGAAAAGTTGAAATACCTTTCTGGAAATCACCTCGAACCCTCCAGAGACGAACCCTAGTTACTACTTTGATTTTTTATTTATTTCCTAGATTTCCCATATGATGGAAGTCAAATTACTTTACGTAAATTCCCTTCCTGTTATTTTTAACATAATATTTGTATGCATTGCTCAGTGGTGAGAGCGCCTGAACGGTATGCAGGAGGCGCGGGTTCGAATCCCGCTGCGTTCAAATTTTTATACGTTTTCTTTAAATGTCTTTTTCAATTCTTCTAAGTGTGGAAAAATACTTTAAAAATATTTAAAAGTATTTAATAATATTTGTGTTTATGGAATTTTTGGTTATAGCATAAGGGTATGAATGATATCAATATTATGAAGTATTTTATTCTAAGTATATATTTTTTAAATTGACTCGTGGTTAAACTTTTATTTCTATAGTAATCTATCTATAGGTATTTATCGTAGAAAACCTGTAGGTATAATACAAGTTTCAAACCAAGATGAATGATCTGTGTAGTATATTATTTCTTAACAATAAAATGTGGATAATAAATCTAATAGAGATTAAATAATAATACCTAATTTAGATATCCAAAATGATCCAAGAAAAAAATGTTTCTTTTTTAACAAATTTCACGCTTTTGCTTCGCCTTACTCAACACTCCGCACTGTATTTTATGCCCAAATCGAGACATTGCGTGTTGATTAGCGATACTTAACGCTGTGATTTGTCTTCGGTACCATAGTGGAGAATTTATATATAATCCTCAAGTGAAAAGCAAAACGATAACCTTTTTGAAATGAAACTATTTTTGACCGGATTAATCGCGGATTAGTCCGTGGTCACAGGTAGACTGAAATTTATAGATGTTAAATATCTTGCACATTTCGTTTTGAGACACTCTAATCGGCGTATTACGGACTACTGTAAAGTGTTCGAAATGTAGGGTTTCTAAAAATGTATTTTCGAATACCAAAAATATACGCGGTTAATCCGGTCAAAAATAGTTTCATTTCAAAATGTGTAGTAATCGCGAAAACAAAAGATCATATTAAAACCATAACCTGATGGGTTTTGGACCCAGATTCTGTCCAGTGGGATCAAAGCGCCTCGAAACCGTCTAGATTCAATACATTCTGACTGAATTGACTAAACTTAAAAAGATACAAACTTTAATAAAACATTATTCCCTTTTTATATACCATAAAAAATTCGTTAACTTATTACCGAATCAATAGATAATTGATCATTACCTACATAAAGCTGGTTCTAGTTAGGGCTCATCCACACATTGAATGAAATGTGCACAATAAAGTCGTTACGAGCAGTCGTCGGGAAGCAATTTGCAGCGGAGGAAATTCTTTTAAAGAATAAAGTCTACCACAAACTATAAATAGTAACATTTAATAAGCTAAAATAGGCCTTATTTTAACATTTATAAGGATTATAAGAGATTGCACGTTTTTACCAATATAAAAAGATAGTCGACTGTACTTGCATGGAAGTTCGATATAGACAATTGCACTTGTCTCAAATAATGACTTCTATTGTATTATATAATAAATATTTATGCTTTAATATGTTCTTATATTGTAATATTATTTTAAGTTTGAATATATGAAATGGGAGTAAAATTATCATTTTTGAGTTCGTTAGAGATTTTTTTCTGGGTATAAATTTAATAAGAATGTTTATTTTTATTATTTATTGGTCAAATTGGGTGTACGATATATTTTTCTTAAAATTTCAATATACACTACTATATATAACTTTTGATAAACTATACCTACTACATTTTGTATGAAGTATGTTTTTTCTATAAAATAAATTCTACAAGGGCTAGGTTTAGATAGCTACGTAAATCGAAATCTGTTTCAAAAATTATCTGATATTATATTATTGTGTATATTATATACAAATACTACTACAATTAGAAAAAGATAATTAATATAATTTAATTCATATTAAATAATTTACAACATTTTAATTTTTTTTTTTATTTATTTAAATCGTAAAAGTAAAATAATTTTCGCATAGACAACCAAATTATATTTAAAGTAAGAAAAAGTCAACTTTTTATAAGACTACCCTCGTTTCTATATGAAAATTGTGTAATGGTGTTTGTAGTTATATTACATTTAATTTTTATTTATGTTAAACTCGACAACAGTACTTCTACTTGAACTTAGTAAAGAGGAATGAAATACGTTAAAAGTAAGTACATTATAGTTTGAAATCATACTTATATTAGCAAAGCTTTATTAATTCTTTATGTTTAAGACTGTCGTTGTCCATACAATGGATAATACATGACAAAAATATAATATTATTAAGTTTTATTATAAATTCAAAAATATATTTATTTATTTTCAGGCATGATTCGTTATGGCATGTAAGTTTTTACAAGAAATAAAATATGAAATTGAAGGAAGCAAACAAAAAATTGGAAATCAGAACGAAAATTTAATTAGAAAAGTAACAAAAACAAAACAATTGAAAGTCACACCGTTAATAATATATGCTCCAGGCTTAATCTCATCAAAAATGGCTACGTATTACCAAATCCCACAGGCTTATAGTATACCAGTGATTGTAAATGAATGGAGACCTTTAGTAAATGCACTGCAAGTTCAAAGTTCTTATACTACACCTATACCGCATATACCTATCACAATTGTGTCACCACAAATATTAACACCAATATGTCCTTACCAACAGTGTAAGATCTCGGATTCTATTAACAACAATATTTTAGATTTCAGCCCAGATGTGTTGAATAATATAAGTCCAGATATATATGCTGACGTCACTGCAGATATATTTACTAATATCTCTCCAGATGCATATACTAACATCAGCCCAGAAGCTTATACAAATTTATATGATACATATAAGCCAGTATATTCACAAGCAATAGAAAATTATATAGAAGATGATACAGAAGAGAACGCATTGCCTGAACAAATAGCAGAGGAAGTTATATATGAACCTGATAAGGATCCAGTTGAATCTTACTTAATGCTACCTAAAGATTTATTTCCACGAGCAAAAATGCTGAATATCGATCCAAATCCCATAATAGACGAATTTTGCAAACTACCAAGCGTAAATGAAAACGTGTCATGGATATTAGATGTAGAATTTGGTGTACCCAGAGTACCTGTCACTCGGTCTATAGCTATGTACGATGTTAAGTTTAACAGTATTCATTGTAAGAATACTCCAACTGCAATACATCCAGGGTTTGAAAAATGTGGTAGTGATTTTAAAAAAGTAATCCTGTTTTATTACGACTGCGTTATATCCACATGGTATAGAGGCTATATTATTTTGAACTACGATAAATCTGTAGAGAATTTTCAGTCGTGGTTGCTGATACCGATGCAAATTTTCGGCATGTGTTGGCCGTAGTATGTCGCATGTGCATGGTGAATGGAATTACATATGTAAATAGAGCTGTACATTGCTTTAGCTATTATTGCTTGTGATATTTTTTATTAAAAATTTTAATGCATTATTTTTCTTTTATTATTTGTTAGCCTTACGCTATTAATTATTCAATACAATAAAAGATGTGTGTGCTCGCTGTGAAACAGTGGGACAGCGTCTGACTGTAAATTCGATTTGGTATTGCGATTTCGATTCGATTGGGAGGTTCAATTCCCAATCGGAGTAATTGATTTTATTATATAAAATATTTTAATTGTCGTTTCTCTGGTACCTACCGCAGCGCAGCGACTTCTACCACTTAACAAGCAATGGCTTGGGACGAAAAACGTAGAACAGGGTGTATTGTCACTAGATTCTTCAGAGCATATTCAGAGATTCATTTCCCTGTTAGAATTGAAAAAGAAGTCAAGTTGTAAAAATAATAGTATCATTAAGTTATGATTCATGATTTTATGGTATTTTTTGATAAAAATAAGCAATATGCAATAATTAAAGGCGAACATCACAAGAACGCCTTATATTTAAACATTAATCTAAATTACTATTCCATAACAATCTAAGATATGATTATCATTTTAATTTGAGCATGTTTTTATAGCTATAAAGCAAAATATTTCTTTGATAATTTAATTTCGAATTCTCTTTTATCTTCAACCTGACCTATATTTTTGTTACGTTTACATTTACGACGTACGTATCATGTTCATTTTTACACCCAGTTTCGGAAGAAGTATTGTTTTTCATTTTTTATAACATCAAGTCAAGACACTGTTGTTATTTTGCAAATGCATTTCTGTATATCATTCTGTATATACATACACCCTGTTATTGTAGTGTTCTTACTTACAGTTAACTAAAAAACTTGTATTATATTTCATTTCTAATGAAGTAACTAACTGAAATAATAACTAAACTAATACATGAATGAATACTTAAATTAATATAATCTCGTAGCTTATTTTAGTTTGAATTACGATTTTGAGGCCAGTCATGGCGCAGCTGCACAAAGTGTGATTGTAAACCTGATTGGTCGTGGGCTCGACTTCCATTCGAGAAATCGATATATTTCATTTCATTTCCTTCGCTCTAGCGTCGAGGTAAAACCGCAGTGACGAGTTTCGCCACTTAACACAATGCATCCAGAATTTGGTGGGAAATGGAGAGCGTCTTATCACTAGGTTCCCTCTGACTGCCCTGCTGTGAGCGGAATATAATGTGACGCTAAAAAATACGACTTGTATAGATACGTCTAAATATATAAGATTTTGTCTTCGCTTAACGCTTCTCCTTCATAACAAAAACTCCTCTATCAGCTTTCCGCCGAATTCGGGACGTAGCATGTTGAGTGGCGGACTTCAACGCAGTACTTTGACTTCTTAAGCAAAGCGGACAATAGTAAATAAATAAATTATGATCATCTTAACCGAGTGGAAATCGAACTGAGAACTACGGTGGCCACGATGGTCTTCCCCTTTTTTAAAAACACTCAATAAGTATCACAAAAATTCAAGAAAAAAAGGAAAACTATTTACTACATTCTCTTATCCTAAGCAAAACAAAAAAAATCGTAACGACATATTTACGATACGATATCGTATAAACGTATCTTATATCTAATGGCTGAATTGGAATGTTCCAGTCAGGAATTCAATGCAGAATCTAATTTATTGACCACAGCTATGCTAGAAATTAATAATCAACAATTAGCGTATTTGCTGTTACGGATACGTAATGAAACATTGGATTTCGGCTAACAAGGCGTCATTAGCTTTGTACCAACAGATATGATGAGGAATATAATCTGATATCAGTTATATATATACTGATATAATGTTTAATATTTTTTGAAAATTTCTCTTTTAAATGAGTTGCAAGTAATTTTTGGGTTTTTAAAGTGAATAATGTTCAAGGGTTGTTTTTAGAATTTATTGAATGAATGAAAAATAAACCATGAAATGCTTTGGAGTTTCTCTTCTCTTTAAATTATTGTATAATATTTGTTATATTGCCGGCTACCACGTAGCAGCAGCATATGTATAGCAGATATTTTGCCTGGGTTGAAATTTGATAGCCCTCAGATGGTATTTGCTTAAACCTTTAATATAATATTTCGCATGATTCACGAAATCTATTCCAAATTCCACGGCCAATAGTTTCAGCTGTGCATCGTAAGTCACTTAATAATGCAAGAGCTTTATGCACATACTAGCTGTGCTTGTGAATTCGCACGCGTTTAATTAAACAAAAATACAAATCATTTTAAAATAAGTAGTCTAAGTTATTCTTTATTAAATTAAATTAGCCGACCTGTCAGTTAAGATCTCGTCGAGATCAGCCTAGTCATTTTGGATATTAGCCTGAACAAACAGACAGACAAACTGTCAGTCAAGAAAACAAAACTTGTTTTAGTATGTGTATCGTGTATACTAATTGCAAAAAAGTGGTTACTTTGACATTACAAACAGACACTCAATTTTTATTTATTTCTATAGATAAAGATAATTTCACTAAAGTAGTCCAATTTATAACATTATAGAGTGAATATTTCATTATATGGCACGATAATTAAGTGACAAAGGGTATAAATAATTAACGATAATTTTAATTCAATATTTAATTAACAAAATTATTGTGCAAACGAACAATATTTCAACGTCATCATAAACTATTCATTCAAACAAAATTGAAATGTTATATATAATATTATATTTGTTATAATTTAACAAAATTATATAATTTAAACATCACTGGAGTATATTTTGATATTAGAGAGACGATCGCTAACTTGAGCTAACTTTTTATAAGTATTTGAAATGGAATTCATGTTTTAGTTTCATAATTTAGGTCTTAATTACTTGAAAATAAAGACAGCGTTATCTCAATACTTTGAAAAAAAGGGAGCTTATTGTTCATAAGCTTAGCTTTTGATTGGTTAAAGTATGCACATTTCATAGTATGATGGTTCAAATACACTGTGCTTATCACAGTTTCTTGATATACTTTTATATTTTTTTTATATCTTTATCCGATAGCATCAATAGTTAGATACTACAAAACTGTTTTGGTTAATATATATTTTTAAAAGTACTATATCAATAATTATGTATTTCAAAAACTAAAGACTTTCTTGGTTCAATATTAGCAATCCTCACTCGTAATATCAGCCTATTACCAGTTGACTCACTGTGTAGTTTCTTTCCAATAGATTTACCAGTAAACAAAGCAATATTAACATGCAAACTTTTTAATATAATTAATATAATCGGTGTTTACTAGGCCCGAAAATTATAAAAAAAATACACACACGAAGTCTTACTATCAGTAAGTCTATTGGAAAGGAAATCCCCAGTAATACTACTGTTAAGACTACTGGGAACAGGCCGTAACATCGTTCTTATTTAGATATATCGAATATAACAAAGTGTGATTTGGTAATGCTCACATTTTTGTCAAACTAACATACAAATATCATACAAAAGTGTCTTAAACTAAAGTTATAATATAAAATTCTTAACTCAAATTTAAATTCTTAAATTACATAGAAATTCTTAAAATTAAAAAAAATTAAGTTTAATAACTATTTACATAAACAAAAACAAAAGCTACGAAGTATAAATAATACTGTATAAATACATTAAGCGACTAAGGCAAGATATATTTACATGTAGAATAATTTTCAACTTTAACTTGATTCACGATTTTCCCGGTACAGCAAATTAAAAGAGAATTTAGTGTTCACACACTCCGTTCTCCATTTTCCTTTGACATTGACATTACATGTCGAGGGGCGGAACTCAACGAGACGTTGACTTTGCCTCACCAGAACGAAAAAATGAAACGAAAATAAATATCATTCTCTCAGCGATTGAACCCATTACCAATAGCGTGGTTATGCGTACGATCGCCACACAACCTGTGTGTATCAATGGAATCTTACAATTTATAATAAAATCATTGATGACAATTAATTTTATTCCTGGAATTGCTAATTTAAGCCATTTATACTTTTTATGTCATACAAGAACACTTATTATCACTAATTAAATAAATAGTATAAAAAAAGACAAAAAAATCACTATACTCTCTGCATTATACAAATATCTACAAAGTTTAGACAAATACATAAGAATACATAAGAATATGTATAATTATCAATAATTATGTATAATAATAACATTTTGTATATATAACACTTAATCAAAGATAATTAATTGGTTGCACAAACATATAATATTATTAAAAATTAAAGTACCATTTAATAAATTCGTTTAAAATATTAAATTATTTCATGTATGTAATTGTATTTACAAAAAGCTTCGATACTGTGTCAGTGCGCGATATAAGTAATTGAATTGGTCGGAAAACAAGCGGTGTTTGTAAGGGCGTTTATTAAAGTCCAAGCCTGAATTATTATTACAGGTTATTACTTATATACTAATGTAATAAAAAGGTAAAGTTAGTAACTTTCTTTGCATGGGCAAATTTCCGAAAATACTGAACTGAGCTTGAAAATTTTTTCACAATTAGAAAGCTTCACTATTCAGGATGCTATAGGCTATATTTTAGTTCAAAGAATCTCTTTAAAAAAAATTACACAAATAATTTATTATTTAAGCTTTTTCTTAGTGAAAGTTCTTTTAAAATTGATCAATTGAATTAGCTAGAACAGACAGACAGACACACATACAAAAATGTAACATATGTTTAGTAAAAAGCTGTTATAACCGCTATTTACAAACAAACACTCCAATTTTATTTTTATAGATTTATAAAGATTACATTTCCTTATTAAATATTTGCTTGAAAAATATAAAAATGAACGTGTTTTTTTATTCTATAGTATAAAATATATTCCATAATGTAATATATTTTCTACAATATTTTAAAATTATGAGTAACAAGCAAAACAAAACAAAAGCTTGCCGTAGCTTAGCTTTAACATTTTAGCAGGAACAAAGCAAAGCAGTCTTTTTAGTTAGTAGTTAGGAGGTGTCCAGATGAAACTAGTACATTTTCACTTCACGAAATAAGCAATGAGATATATCTGTCATATTATATACATGTCTGTATTTTTATAAAATACCTTTTAGCAAAAGATTTTTATATCACCCAGTACTAAAAAATGAAGACTTTTTTACACCAGCTCATTATATTTTTCGTAACAGTAAAATTAAATAATATTTAAGTAATAACCTGTAATATAGCAAAAATCACCTTTAATAAGCAATAATGATACAGAATCTCGCACAACAAGATCTGTTCAGCCTCAGGTGGACTATTCCGTTAATAAAACGCCTCAGAAAACGTTGAAATCAATCAACATTTTTGAAGGTAACTCATTGAAATCTTTTAAAATCCAGTCGATATTCGTTCATCGTTTCTTCTAAATGTATGTATATATGTAATTGTATATGTTTTTCAACATTGTTTTTCAACATGTATATATGTAATTTTTTCAACATTTCTTGAGATATACAGAGAAAAGTTACACTTCTCTACTTTTTGTTTTTATAAACACTATATGCCTGGAATTACAAAATTATATTTTGACGTATGAGCATTTAAAATACTCATAAACGTTCCTCAAATGGGATTCGAACCCATATCCACCGCATATTCAGGTATATCCCAAAAACACCATAGCATTTAATACACATACATATATCCCATAATTCCTCATAATTATTAATTTTACTCTAAATCACTGTTCTTCACGAAATCACTGTCTATATTACTTGAAATATTAACATTCTATTTAAGAGTTCACAGTTTGTAGAATCCAAGGGACGAACTTAGATATTCTTGTGCAAACCCCTGGCAAGTTGGCCTCACCGCATCCGATGCCCCAACTTATAATGCCCGCTAAGAAGTATCTTTGATCCTTCCCTTTGACCTGGAAATTAGGAAAAACTTTTGTTATGTTCGAATTTCTTGTATAAACTATCATCTTTGTTAGTTTTGTACTATTTTAGGCAGTTTTTAACGTTTTTTTACTATATTTCGTTGGTAGTTGTTGTTTCGTTTGAGGAATTTATTATATTTATTTTAATGTATTTCATTGTACACAAAAATAAATAATTACTGTGAAAAATAAATAATAACTTTATATTTATATCATTCAAAGTTATGTTATTATATATTTTTTTTTCACTTCACGCTTTATCCCGCACACAGCAGGGTAGGCAGAGGGAACCTAGTGTTAAGACACTCCGTTGCCCACTATATCCGTCATTGTATTTAGAGGTAAATATGAGAAGAGGTGACTAAGATTTGCCTTTAAAAAATACATTAATATGTAGATATTTTTGATACTTATTTCCAAAATTATTTTCAACAATATTATCACGTAAAATATGTCTTCAGTTAACTTATTAAAGCAAATTTGCAAAGTGTACATAGCTTTAGACAGAGTCACTGTCTTCCACTAAACTTTTCCATTCAGTAGCTTTTCAAGTTTTGAATTTCTAGTATCATTGCTGTCGAATAAAGCATAAGACCATCGTGGTACAGTGAAACAGCATTCAACTGTTAACGCAATTGGTTGTGAATTCGGTTCCTATTCGGGGGAATAATTATATTTAAACAATATTCATTTTTGTAACCTGGTAAGACAAAGGCGCCACTTAACAATCAATCCCTCGATTTCGGGTAGAAATTTAATAATGAAGTGTCATGTCACTAGATTTTCTCTGACTATTGCTATGTGAAAAAAAACGTGAAGCCATAAAAACATTAAATAAATGTCCGCTGCATAAATTTGATCTATTTTTATTATAATGTTGAAAGAAGCCAGTTCAAACGTACTAAAGTCTTATTTATTTATATACCTAAGACAAAGGACCGCGTTAAGATCCACCGTTCGTAATGTGGCAATTTCGGACGGGCAATGGAGATCAAAGTATATTGACATTAAAAAAGATATTTAGAAAACGTACAAAAATGAGAACGCAGCGGGATTGAAACCCGCGCCTCCTGAATACCGACCAGGCGCGCTCACCACTGAGCCATGCGTTCTACTACCAGCTGCGTCGTATTGACATTATATTAAAAGTTGAATCTGTTCCTTTTACGCGGCAGCTTTCATAGAAGAAGAATAAAATGAAAGACTTATATTTTAAACGAAATTATAAGCTTCAAATTAAATTAGGTATATTATAAAAATAGTATTATACAAAAGAACCAATAATATTAAGAAACACAATACTGGCACTTTTAATGAAGCTTCGCTTAAAATGATATTGAAACAAAAAATATACAATATGCCATATTTCATTTCAATTCACTTGATTTATTAAGGAAAAGCGTGGGTCGTTCAATAGAAGGATTGGTAACTCTATATTTACAAGAAATAATATATATGAAATATATTATTTATTTTATAAAAATATATAAATTCAAAATATTATTTTATTGATCTTAACTTCAATAGAATATATTTATATCCATACTATACTATAGTTGATTATACATATTTTTTAAAGGCACAGAAAACTTCATATTTAATTATTCGGTTTGCTACTTTACACCTATACACAGATTTCCTATGTTGAATGACGAATTATAAATATGTAATCTTTAATTCGGTTGTTTTGTTTTGTTGAGTATAGATAGATATTCTTGCAACTTCACGCTATCCCCGCGCTTAGTGAGGTAGTCAGAGGGAACTTAGTGTCAAGATACTCGGACTGAAAGGGGGGAACCCCTTCAGTCCGAAATCAAAATATTTTGTGTTAAATGGCAGAACTCAATGATGCGCTATGTCTATGTGTAATCTATCTTTGTCTACTCGTATTATCATTGCTCCGAGTGAGAATCGAACCCACAACCAAATGTGTTTAAAATCAAACGCTGTCCCACTGCACCACGATGGTAAATCTATCTATACTATTATATAAAGAGGTTAAATTTGTAACTTTGTTTGTGAGGAGTAATCTTCGGAAATACTGAACCGATCATGAAAATTCTTTCACATTCACAAAGCTATACTATTCTGGAGTGCTATAGGCTACTTTTTGTATTTTCATTATTTTTTATTATTAAACAAAAGAAAAATGAGAAAAATAAATTAGGCTGGATGTGACGCTTTACCGGCGGCCGACTAAACGGTTAGTTGTGTAGTTTACGCGAACGAAGCCGCGGGTGGGCTGCTAATATATGATATATAAATCAATATAAACATACCTGTAACGGTCCCCCTGAGTCTCCTTGACAAGAATCGTGTCCTCCTCTTTCGTGTCCCGCACAAAGGAAAATATCTGGTATGAATTCATGACGTCCAGCTCGAAGGAACATTGACTTGCATCTCTCATTTGATACTATTGGTACTTGCACCTGAAATGTAATTAATAATATTAATATCGTAAACATACAGCTTTATGTAATTTCTAGAAAGTCGTAGATTGAATTGAATTCAGTGTCTTGTGATACGTATATTGTAAGAGTGGATCCTAAAAACATTCTTATTTGCTGTTGTATTTTATTCGAAGTCATTTAAGCCTTCATATTATACATACATTATATTTATATTATGATAAAATTAAAAAAAATATATAAAATAGTTTTGGTATTTTCAACTTATTTCTTATTTATAAACACTCTCGATTCATATTTAAGTACTCATATTTGATTACTTTACTATCAAGGCTTTTAAAAACTGTCCATTCGGTGTTATACATACTGTAAACAATACAAGTGAAGTGTTCATTACAATACAAGTGAAGCTATTTACTTGTATTTAAATGACATTACTTTCAAATGAAAAAAAAATTAAGCCACTTTCTACTTTTGGTGTTCTTATTTTGGTGTTCTTATTTGGTGTTCTTATTATATTGACAATACATTAATTTGATTACATGAACCATATATGCTGGTCAAGGTAACAAGATTAGGCCAGTTAACGGGAAAATGTTTTAATTAAAAATTAAAAAATATATACATACAAATACATACCTCTTGCAAAACAGAAGGCAACACTCCACCCTCTGATAATCTTCCCCACCCGGTCACAGTAGCATTCTCACCGACCAACAAATCATCGGTTGCAGGCAAGCAAATAGGCGATATATGTGGCGCAAATTGCACCGGCGAGTCCAGTTTGACTAATGCCAAATCGTATTCGTATGTATAGAAATTGTATTTCGGATGTACTGCTTTCCTGGCAACCCCCCGTTCCACGTATGGATATTGCTCTGATACTGATGAAAAGTCATATTCACCCACTCGTATTCTTATTTGTGATGTTAGGAGACTGTGGACAAGATTTTAATGTTTAATTTACAACCAATATTTATGATTTGGTTAAAAATTTAAAGAAAATAAAATTATTTTCAAATTTATAGGCTACTGTTTTACACATAGGTACATTTCTATTGCTTTTATATTTTTTAAAGGAAAAAAAAATAACACAAGAATTAGAGAACTAAGCTATATTTTTACTTTCATTCGATTTCACTTTTTATAATTATAATACAACTATTCCACACGAAATAATGAACACTAAAGAGGCAGTCATTTCCCCTTGAACAATATTTCAATAATGACTTAAAGTCATCTAAAATGAAACTGCTTGGAGAAATTTTTGGCATTTCTCCAAGCAGTTCCATTCAATCTTACTCATCGACACAGTGTCCAGCTGTCGCTATCCAGCCCTCGTTGATGATGGCTCCACCACACCTATGGGTGGAAGAGAAGCCGAAGAAGGAATTCCGCCTGACCGACACTTGCCACGGCCATCGTCCAAAGGAAGAGTCTTGGCCACCCATTATACGAGTTTCTGGTCGAGGCCACATAGCTGTTACACCGCATTCTGAAAAATATGTAAAAATGTATATAAAATTAAGTTTATAGTTTTAGCTTAGTTTTTTTAATATAAAAACAAATGGGTAGTGTTACTTCCGTTTTAGATATTGTGAAATGTGGAAACTGAAATTATATATTTTGAAAGATAAATGTCAGCTCGTGTGGCGTTTAAACTCAAGGGACGTATGTCATTTAACTTAATTTATAATTAACAAAATGTATATTCACATGTTACATATTTTTAACACAACCTGTGTCGTGTCATGTAATAAAGTCAAAAATAATATAGAGAGAATTTGATTAGTTCATCTAATGATTTGCCCCTTACTAGTTAAATTCAAATCGTAGGAAGAAACCTAGTTGTGTTAATAACAAAGAAAATAATTCTGCCTCGATTAAAATAGAATAGACTCGGATAAGCATTTTATAAATGCTTAAAGCTATTTCTATTCCCAGTATAGTATGTTTATGAAAAAAAAACATTCACACACAACAGATCCTCAGATCTTTGTTGATATAAATATACGAATTCGAATATACTACCCCTTTACCACCTGCAGTACAAAGAGACTATTGAATTGATTTGACTGTAGATATCTGTTGGCATCCACTTTCAAACGCAAACGCAAGCACGCTTTAAATGAAATTCGTTTCGTCTTAAAACCGCTATGAGGTGACTCAAGTGCTACTTACATTTGGAATATTTTCTTTAGGTCATATGATATACCTTGAGGTATAGAAAAAGACGAGGTCTTTCCCCCCTTAGTAGTGACTTGCTATGGATTTTTTTTTAGCTTCACGCTGTATCCCGTACACAGCAGGGTAGGCAGAGGGAACCTAGTATTAAGATACTCCGTTCCCCACTTTCCGCCGAATTCGAAGGCATTGCGTGTTAAACGGCGAAACTTAACGCCGTGCTTTACCTCGGCACCAGAGCGGCAGCAGAGAAATAGTATAATCATGAAATTTACACAAGTGAACTAGCGAGGAGAGACTCCTACGTAATAAATGGATATCTTCGCCCATTTAACAGAACTGCATGCTATGGTTTTGGAAGGTCTGTAAGCAATGGTTATAGGTTCGTTCCCATGTGAGAAAGTTTATTTTTAAATCGAAATAAAACGATCTCACGACTTCGATCTCATTGGAATGTTTTTAAAAGTGTGACAATTTTGTATTTCACTTGAATGTCAATGAAGATTTAATTATTAAAGCAAAAATGATTGTGTATATGAATACTAGCGGCTCGCTCGCGGCTTCGCTGCGTTCACTACGTGACTGTTTCGTGATAATGCAACCATCGGGGGTGGATTTTTGAAAAATAAAGTTGCCTATGTTTAACTTTTCATTATTAACAACATTTATACAGAAAAACATTACTATAGGCCATTAGATTTTTCATATAAACTCTGATCCCCTATTTCAACCTTTTAGAGGTCGATTTTTGAAAAAATAAGTAGCCTATATTACTTTGTTACTTTCATTCTAAATTTTATTCAAATCAGACCGGTAGATTAGTCGTGACAGCTACGCAGAAAAACAGACAGACTTTCGCATTTGTAATATAAGTATAGATTATAAATTACATATTTTCCAATATTAAAAAGAAAAGCTGCTTGGCCATTTGAAAGCTTGGAATAGCTTCATAATTAATTCTTTAATATAAAAGAATAAAAACAGCAATAAACACAGCACGTTCGAAGAATGTTAGTATCATTACGTGCAGGATACGCTGAGGACGTGACAAATAGTTCGGTATCTATAAAAGTTTAAAGGAAAAAATTGTAGTCTCAGAGTTATTTACTAATGCAGTTTTAAAAATAGCTTCTCATATAGGTAGGCACAGATAAACTAGTGTCAAGACACTCCGGTCTCCGCTTTATGAACGAATGTGAGTTACTCTGTTAGTGATAAAAGTACACCAGAGAGATGAAATAAAATATATTACTAGTAGAACATTCCCCATGAGTGGAAATGGAACCAGCGACAATCAAATCACTGACGTCATATAAGTATAAAGTACAAATTTGAATAATAGATGATAAAGTAATTAGGAGAATTATTATATTATTAAATATTATTTCTTTTTTATTCCTCCGTTCTGGTACCTGCAGTCCAAACGCGACGTCTATTTCAGGAAATCGGTATACGGAGTGTCTTGACACTAAGTTCTTTCTAAATACCGTCTTGTCGAAAAAAGCAAAAAATGAAGGTTAAAAAGTAAAATCAATACATACCAGCACTATTCGTAGCAGCAGTGGTCTGAATAGGCGGAGACGTAGACTCTTCAGTCTTATTAATCATATTGAACACTGGGTCCTTTGGTTTCATATAGTTCTTATGTGGTTTACTAGTTGTCGTTGTAAATTTCTTAGTGGGTTTCGGTTTCCCCGCTGGTTTCTCCCAGTTCGGTCTGGGTTTGGTTATGAAAGAGGGTTCGGTTGTGGCCTGCCAGTGGATTGTGTTTATGTTGCTCGGTCTTGACATCATGTGAACTGAAAATTATTTAAAAAAAAAGTTTATATTTTTTTTTATTTTTGTTTCACATGTAAAGTTTTTGCATTTAGCCAAGTAGAGAGAAAATGGTAAAGAGAAAATAGTGTTAAGGCATTCCAATATAAATTTCAATAATGGAATGATGAAATTTGGTAGTTCAAAAGTTAAGAAGAAATGAAAATAACTCTTAATTTCTCTCTGTGTGCGTACACAGGACAATGCCCCCTTTATTGACGATTGTTTATAAGTCTGTTGATTTTTAGTTTTTTGATTGTTATAAAAATTTACTTCAATTGCAGTTAATTTTGCTGTTTATTATTATTTTTTTAGCTTCACGCTGTATCCCGCACACAGCAGGGTAGGCAGAGGGAACCTAGTGTTAAGACACTCCGTTTCCCACTTTCCGCCGAATTCGGAGGCTTGCGTGTTAAGTGGCGGAACTTAACGACGAGACACTCTGGCCTACACTTTCCGTCTGCATTCGTGTGCGTAAGTGACGAAATGAGCATTGTGTTGTATTCCAGGGTGAAGTGATGGCAATAATTACTTTGCAATCGTTCCATCGAGTAGGAATCGAACTCACAACCAATCGCAATTATACTAAGACGGTCACATTACACCACGATGACTTCAAAAAAATTTTAGTTCTTATTTGTTTAATAAAAAATAAGTATAATTTTAATATATGAATTAAAGTTGATTTTTTTTATAACTTATATTAGTTATTTTATACTATAAATCCTAAAAAATAAGATATTTTATAAGATATATATATATATTTTTTTAATATAACGCCATCTATCCAACAATAAGAAAACTACATACCTTGCGATATACTATTTTCACCATGCTGCTCCGACACCGCCATCGGCCTAGCACCGGACATAATACTAAGACTAGACGAAATTTTGTTATGAGGACTAGCTTCCGCTTCCGGTCTATGTACATCTTGATACTTATTTACACTGTTATATGTTACTTTATTTACTATATCACTATTATCTAAATTATCCATTGAAGGGAGATTTATTTCTGGTGGTCTGTAGCTATATGGGGTAGGTGAGCCATCTATGGGCTTGGTCATGAAGGAGGGGCGTATAGTTTGAGTATTGGGTCTCAAACTTTGAGTGGTAGACTGTGTGGTTGAAGTTTGGGTGGCGCTGGATGGCGCTGTGTACGGGCGATCCGTATATGTTACTGGAGTAGGTGCTTCTGGAATGTATAGAATAGTTGGTATTAATATTTAGTTATTATAAGGAAAAAATATTGTAGTGAAATAATATTATTATTATAAGCAAAAAAGTTTTCATCAAAACAAAATAATAGACATTACTTTTATAAACTTTAACAATAGATAGTCTACACATCGCAAAGATCTAAGATCTAAGAAGAATTACTTTACAAAAATAAAATCATAAAATTGTTTCCTTTTCCTTTGATATTACTATTTTCAAACTCTAATTTTCAATTAATCTTAAAACGCTATCCCTAATTAAGTCATTTTCTCAATTTTCATAACTACAAATAATCATAAACCTACCTGTAACAGGTTTGTCCGGCAACCTGCAGCACGAGCCGAACATGAACCCGTCCACACATACACCCGCGTGTATACCGCCCACTCGGTTGCACTCCTGCACCCACATGCACGCTCCCCTCGACCCGCCTACTGTGCACGACTTGCGCGACATTTGATAACCTGGAAGGATAAAGGATATTATATTAAAAAAATGTAGGTACGACTTAATATCAGTGCTTAATAATCAGATTTAATTTAGGTATAGATATAGTTAGATAATCGTTTTTTTTTTTAAGATTAGTTACGTTTCATTTGACATTATATTATTTGACATTGTTTTTCGTTCCTTACTCTGTTTAAATCTATAATTTTAATTAACTGTAAATTGCGACTCATATATGTGAATTAAAACAAAAAAAAATGTATACTAGTGCATGCTGTATCCATCTTCAACGATAATGCATTTAGCTTTAAGTTTTCATCCTGTGTTACACTTTTTCATGTACTCGTATAATGTAATTATCACTGATGGTTCTAAATAAATAAATAAATAAAAAATAAAATTAGTTGTATTCACTTACAATTATTTCAAAATAAAGTTTCACGTAATTTAATTAATATACAGGCAAAACAATATAGCATTTTGCCAAACCAAACTTTAAACAATGAAGAAAAAAAAAAAATAGCTTCACGCTATATCCCGCACACAGCAGGGTAGGCAGAGGGAACCTAGTGTTAAGACACTCCGTTCCCCACTTTCCGCCGAATTCGGAGGCTTGCGTGTTAAGTGGCGGAACTTAACGCCGCGCTTTACCACGACGCCAGAGCGAAGAAAATGGAAATATAATTTCCACTCCTCGAGTGAGAATCGAACCCACAACCAGTCGTTTACAGTCCACTCTTGTGCCACTGGGCCACGACTGGCCACGATTATACGACTGGCTAGATTATACATCATTATAAAAAAATAAACACTACCTACCATTTAATTTCATAATAAGGAATTTTCTTTACGGTAATTTCATGAAATAAAAAATATGTGTTAAAGAACAGAAAATAGTACTGAAATAACATTCTTTTATATTTTTTAACAATAAATTAATGTTAAACAATAATAAGTTTTAATTTTTTAATAGTTTATTCATAAAATATTTGAAATTCGCCATCTAGTGTCATATATTAGAACCTTTAAGCTTTGTTTGCATATTATTTAGTACTACATTTATACCACAACATCTATTTTATGTTATTCCTCGATAGATGTCGTTAGGATAAATCATTTGTCAATTAATATTATTTACTAATATAATGTCAATTAATTTTGATTGTTTGATTGAGTCATATATGAGGGGCCAGTCGTGGCGCAGTGGTACAGACGTGTGACTTCAAACGACTAGTTGTGGGTTCGATTTCCACTCGAGGAGGGGACATATTTGATATTTTCATTCTTTTCGCTCTGGTACCGAGGCAAAGCGCGGCGTTAAGTTCCGCCACTTAACACGCAATGTCTCTAAAATTCGGCGGAAAATGTGGAACGGGGTGTCTTAACACTAGGTTCACTCTGCCTACCCTGCTGTGTGCGGGATACTGTGTGAAGCTAAAAAAAATACAGCTTAATGTTCTTTCTTCCATAGCGGAGTAGGCAGAGAGAATATAGTATCAAGACTCTCCGCTTTCTGTTTTTAATATTGATTTTTTGATATTTGATTGCATGTCACTAGTAGTGCTTTGTATTTTAATATTCGGAATAGACTACTACAAGCGCAGCCTTACGAGCAGATCTAAGCCGAAGTTCTTGTACAATATAGTAGTATTTGTACAAGTATTAAGTGAATCTTTAAGTACTTTGAGCGTAAGTGCTCTGGTACTTAGCTTCCCAAAATTAATCTAGACACCGTGCACCGCTTAGATCAACGTCAGCGAGCGTACCAAGTTTCGAGTCTTTAGCCTCTAATAGTTTAGGAGGAGATAACGTTTGAAGTTTAATCGAATTAACTAGCTTAGCTTAACATTCATTTTATACACTTGTCACTATTTTAAGAATATATTTTAAGATATATATATATATATATATATATATATATATATATATATATATATATATATATATATATATATATATATATATATATATATATATATATTTGTATTAGAGGCCGTCATGGCTTAATAGAAGGAATGGTTATTTTTTTTATTTTCATTTCTCCTCTCTAGCACCCAGCGCGGCGTTCAGTTCCGCTAATCATGATAAAATATTTCGATTTCAGGTGTAAAGTGGTGAGCAGAGTGTCTTGACACTATTTAGTCTCTAATCAGAGACTCGCGATAGCGGATAAGAAAAAATATATAATTCCTGAATGGGAATTGAATAGGGTTGTAGGCAACGAACACGTTTACAGTTAGGCGCTTTCCCACTTATTATTATTATATTATACAAAAATATATTTTAAAAAATATACACAATAGACATTGCTTTATTACATTAAATACAATAAAAATGACACATTTTTAACTAAATCAAATTAAAACGAAGCAATAAAGATATAAAAGTAAGCTCTCGTTTTTAGTTACTATATTTAAAATTTTACTAACATAGAAATAATATTGCATTTTTAGTTTACTAAAAGACTACTCTTAAAATTGCATTGCAGAGTTGATGTAAGAAAATTGTATATTTTTTATAATACGCGACAGTCAGATGCCAGCTTTTAAATCTTTTGACTACTCAGTAGGTCCCAGGAAATATTACTGTACTCAATCATTTCCCTCTACATTTAAAGAAAACTGGTAGCTTTTTATTAAATAAAAACTTTTATTAGAGAAGAAGACTTTTTTATCTTAATTGCATAAAAATGAGCAACTCATTATTTTTTTCCCCTGCAAATGAACCGAATTCAAGTACGCATCGCGTTAAGAAAACTATAATGAAGACTACGTATGCCTACAACTTCGTCCACGTGGAGTTTAATAAAACAGTTATTAAATGAAATAAAAGCCAATTCACACCTTATTATGTCAGCTGTTAGTCAGTAACACCCTACAAAATAAGTGAAATTACGCCATTACAAAGAAAATGCAGTTCAAACAAACAGAGACTTATGTTACTTACAATTAGCAATAATCCGCTGTTTTAATGTTACAAAAAGTTTATTTCTTATCTATTTTTAATTATTTAGATGTATAGATATATTTTATAGATAATGCTTTTCAACATTTTTTCTAAACAGAAAAACTCTGAACAGTCTCCCGAATATAGTACAACAAACGCATGTACATCTACATACTTTTCAGCAGCAAAATGATAAGCATATATAATTATTATTTTAAATAAGGAATAGAATTAGCAGTATAGCCAAAACAAGTTCCAAAATTCTAAATGTACAACAAAAGGTACTGAAATACTGAGGCAAAAATATGTTAATACACATAGACACATTGCGTATTTAGAGGCGAAACTTAACGCCGTACTTTACCTTTGGTACCAGAACGATCAAATAAAAATTTAAATATAATCATTCCTCCGAATGGAAATCGAATTTACAACCATCGCGTTTATAGTCAGACGTTGTCCCACCGCACCAGAACGTCCTCAAAGATATCCTATATATAAACTAAATTAAATTAATTAAATAGCTTCACGCTATATCCCGCACACAGCAGGGTAGGCAGAGGGAACCTAGTGTTAAGACACTCCGTTCCCCACTTTCCGCCGAATTCGGAGGCTTGCGTGTTAAGTGGCGGAACTTAACGCCGCGCTTTACCTCGACACCAGAGCGAAGAAAATGGAAATATAATTTCCACTCCTCGAGTGGGAATCGAACCCACAACCAGTCGTTTACAGTCACACTCTTGTGCCACTGGGCCACGACTGGCCACATGACCACTATATATAAACCATTATGAAAAAAATATTTAAACTAAAATTAGAAATTACAAGGAGGTATCTAAACCTCCTGGTAATTTCTCTTTTTACAATAGATAATCTATAAACAATCTCGTTGGATAGAGGAGTACGGTCGCAAAATGAACTTCCTTATAACGGGACGCTCTCAGGAAATAACATACTAGATCTTCCAGGATATTGCATCGGAGGCAGGAAAGATAAAAATTGCAGTCTTTTAGTTAAGGTTAAAGATAAGAGTGTAAGGATTGCAGGTGCTATAAAATATTAAAATAACATTTATTGTATGTACCTAAATTCAATTCCGTTATAGGGCAGTAGGTGTTAATACATGTGTTATGTATCAGTTACATTTTGGCATATATGAAAAATAAACTAGGAAAAAAATGCAACTTAGCTTAACTAATTAGCGGAATGTAACGCCGGATTTTGTTTTCGGTCATAGAGCTGTAAAAAATAATATATCATCATTCCCCTGAGTGGTAATCGAATTCACTATACTGTTGTTGTACTCATAAATTAACAATGAATTATTATTAATCTTCATTTTAACATTTTAACGTATTATTTACATACTTAATATGAATTATAAATACGTATACGCAGATGGAATACGTATAAAAACTTGAACGTAAATGGATTTGAACCCGTGCCTCTTAAGTCTTATTTTTGACGCTAATGTAAAGTTGAAAAGCATTGAATTCGATATCTTTTCAGGGTTATGTTTATTGATGACAAACACAAGAACAGGCTTAAAAAAGAGTTAAAACGTTTACTTAACCTGTATTGTGTCACGAAATAAGGCTACACAAATAAAATTATCACTTCTGATACTAAAATGAGGTTATCGTAGGGCAGTGGGACAGGGTCTGACCTTAAGTACGATAATTGTGATATAAATTCCCACCCATGAGTGATTTAAATAAATCTTTTAGTTTACTGAAATTATTTTTTTTCCAATTTTTTCTTTTTTTTTATTTACATAAAAGGATGCAAACGAGTGGAAAGACCAACTGATAGTAAGTGGTTACCGTCGCTCATGCACATCTACAACATTAAAGGAATTGTAGATGCGTTGCCAACTTTGAGGATGAAGGAGGGAAAGAGGGAGGAAGGACGAAGATGGTGGGAATAGGCAGAGATAGCTTACATGTGGTCGAACCGGAACACGTCATCAGATGTTTGGCGGTTCATCTCTGACATGATAGTGGTCGCGAGCCAGTCCGAGAATAAATCTCCTACCACCTTGCTACTGAGTTACCCACCTATTACGGGACGCCACCCAGTAGCAGAGGGGAATTGTATTCTTAACTTGTCCCCCCACGGGCTTAGTCAATAGATCAGTAACATAATAGTTAGTTAGCTAGATAGGTTTTTACAATTTACACGTTTATGACATTTGATCTACTACCAGATCTATAATACATAACTTCGTCATAAAACAAGCAGTTTTATCTTTTGTGTTCACGTTTCACATAAAACAAGCAGTTTTACATAATAAGATCTTTTGTTTTCACGATTATTACACATTTTTAAATGAAACTATTCTCAACCGGATTAATCATTTATTTTTGACATTCGAAAACACATTTTTAGGCTAATAATCCGGTTAATTATAATATCATAACAAAAAGTAGTTTTACGCATGCTTTCTTAACAGAGTCGACAGAGAGATCCCATTGTCAAGACGTCTCCACTTTCCGCCCCACATTGAGACATTGACTTTTAAGTGGCGGAACTCAACACCACGTTATTTTTTTGCCAGAGCTTACTCCAGTAAGCTATAAATTAGTAATGCATTATTACCTTAGCCTTAATTTTAATCGCAAATTATCGAATCTAGAACCACTAGCGCTTACAGTCAGGCACTAGCCCACTGCGCCACAGCCTCACTACTGCCATAAACGTATATAAATATAATTAAATATTAAAAACATCTACCTGTTGAACACAGCAAAGTATAAAACATTTCCACATTAAGAGAAGATTACGCCGCACAGTACCTGCCTGCGTATTAGAGTAGCGTAATGAGCTTAGTTCTCATTTAAATTAACCACCAGTCCTTGAACCCACCTTATTCCCAAGGCAAGTTGTATTTATGAATATGTATGTATTATAATTAAAGTATTTAAGAATATTTTTGAAAGAATTTTAAGAGAAAATAGTTTTAAGTGACTCGTGAATAGTATTTTTTCGTCTTTTCAGAGGCCGTTGTACGTCAGTGAAACGGCGTCTGTATATAAATCCAACGGTTGTGAGTTCGATTCCCACTCTGTTCAGGAGAATAATTCATCATCGATAGCTATACAGCCCTTTGTGGGCCCTAGCCTCCCCTAATGCTTTGCATCATTCTTCTCTGTCCGTAGGAGAATGATTATATAATCCTTATTTCTTTGCTTTGGTACCTAACACAAAGAGCTTCGTTGAGTTTCGTCACTTAACACGTAAAATTTTTTATTTTAGTTAGATAATGGGGAAGTATTTATCTGTAGGTCCTCTCTGGCTACCCCGCTATCCAGGAAAAGCGTGAAGCTGCAATATACCTACTTGTACCTTCAATATAATATATAATAGTAGTGTGTTCGTGCCTTTTTTATAAATACTCTTTTTTCATATCTTTATTTCGTTTTAAATAAGCAATACGAGTATATTAAAAAGTAAAAAGTTAATAATTTATTAAAATACTGTTTCTTCTATTAGAAAATCTGTTTTTATCAAAATTTAAAAATGTATTAAAAATATTGTATGTGTAATAATGCCAGAAATCACTTAGTTTTTCAATGGTTTCGCAATCACCTTTTAGTGGAAATAAATGTAAAGAAATGAATACAAAATATAAAATGAATTCATATATTTATTTAACTTTATGTACATAAATTATATTATTCGTTTATGAAAAATAACTTACGTCCATTTTAATTGGAACTTGGCACTTAGTCTTATTTTGTTTGCCAAAAAAATATTTCCACTTATTCATAACTGAAGTAGTACGATTCAGAACTTAAAAGTTTTTCTTTATAGTCAGAAAAAGCTTAATAAACATCACTGCAGTACTTTTAAGCCTGTATAAATAATATAATAATTATATGTACGTTAATGGAAGAGATAGTGGCTTCGAATCTGGTGTAAAGTTAATTTTATCATTTTTTTATATATGTACTGATTTTAATTCTACATAACCACTAAAAATAGTAGGGTAACTAAAAAACTAGTCAAATAGAACCTAGTGTCAAAACACTTCGTTGTCCATAATGATCAATGTTTTCATATAATATTATATATTTTATTTGTTTTATTCAAATAAATATACTAAGTAAAGCCATCGCATAAATAACATTATTTAGAAATAAGGCGCATTGTCGTTTTAATATATTTTAAAACATCTTCTGAGTAACTGAGACGTCTTTAACATAATATTTGATACAAAAAAGAAAAACAATCACAGACAAAGAACAACTAAATTCTATATTATATGATAACCTAATCAAAACCATACACAAAGGCTCTAACAGATTTCATTGCGTCACATAAAAAAATACGCGACTTGTTGTAATTTAAGGAAAATTTCAAAGGAATATCTTGAAGTAAAGTCAAAGTGTCTCAACGTGGATGTCGAAAGAATACCCAATTTTCTTGAGCATATTAAGTCGTACAAACAAAGAAATGTTGGCAAACGGTCCCATTGTTACACGCCATAAGTAAATAACCGCCCAAAAAATTACGATCCTCAATCATCTTGACAAACAAAAGATCTGAAAAACTCATTATAAGGATGTCGCGCTCTAGAAACGGTGTTGCGAAATTGTCATTTTAGGTTTTGTTTTATGATGTCAGTTATATACATTTTTTTTTAGTTTCACGCTGTATCCCGCACACAGCAGGCTAGGCAGAGGGAACCTAGTATTAAGACACTCAGTTCCTCAGGCATTGCGTGTTACGTGGCGGAACTTAACGCCGCAATTTGCCTCGACATCAGAGCGAAGAAAATAGAAATATTAAATATTTCCACTCCGCGACTGGGAATCGAACCCACAACCAGTCGCTTTAGAGTAACACTTTGTGCCACTACGCCACGACTGACCCCTATATTATACACAGATATTAGATATATATGTTATATTATATTAATAATTAAAGAAAGAAAATTGCACTCCTTTTTACGAAAATTGATTTTTTTATAGTCTAACGTTATTTCTCGCATAACAGAATAGTCACAGTGAATCTAGACACTCTGTTCTCCACATTTTAAAATCAAGACATTATGTGTTAGGGGAAGAATTCTACGCTGCGCTTTATCTTGTTACCAGAGTGGAAAATTGAAAATAATTAAAATATAATATTTTCCCCGAATGAGAATTGAACCCCCAACCAGTTGTGTTTACAGTCAGGTGCTACCCCACGGCGCCATAAAGGCTACCGTTCGTGACTTCGTTCGCGTGGAATTTAATAGTAAAGATATTGTTCAATGCGCAGATAATCGACGATAATCTAAAATAAAAGTAGCCTACTTGTTATTATATCAGCTATCTTTCAGTTCGATTCGGTCGAGCCGTTCCAGAGATTAGCCAGAACAAACAGACAGACAGACGGACAAAAATTGTAAAAAATGTTATATTAGTATATGCACCGTGTATATATATGTAATTAAGAAAAACCAGTAATTTTAATATCACTAACAAACAATCATTTTTGTTTATTAGTATAGAGAGTAGATAAAAATATCAAACACATTTTCCTTTTAAAATATCATCCGTAACTACTAAAGCACGTCTACTGCAGGAAAAGGATTTCACCAAAATAAACCTCTAAGGCAGTGTAATGGATTGTCAAATAGAACGAGGAAAATGGATCAAAATATAAGCTCATAATACATATTAAAGATGCGGGAAACTACTATTTTCATTTTATATGGCACTATTAAAACATATCTTGCCCTTTTTCTTGAATTAATGCGTTTAGAAAAATTCTTTTGTTATATGTTTATTTTTGTATTATATCTGTTATAAAAATAGTCTATTCATAATAGAGGCTATCTGGGCCCAGTAGTATACAGTGTTTGACTGTAAATGTGATGGTTGCTGATTCGATTCCCATCGGGGGAAAAGTTATATTTAAATTATTTTATTTCCCCGCTCTGAAATTTAATCGGTCCAATTTTCGATTTCAAGCGATAAGTGGAGAACAAAAGCTCTGCCTGACTATTGTGCTATATGAGTAAAAGCGTAAAGCTGAAAAAAAAATCGACTAAAATATCGACTATTGTATTTTGGTAATCTTCCCTTAACGTTTGTAATAAAAAAGTAACAACAACATAAATTAACAATTTAAACTATGTTCAATAAAATTGCTATTAAATAAATGTTTTATTAACTCGGATGAAACAATTTACGCAGGCGAAGCGACGAGCGGGTTACTAGTACACTATATGTCTTTATTACTATACTTTAACCAATTTTCTTAACATAATAAAATCCGGTACACCACTAAATTGCTATATCCGCTATGTTATACTAAAACTCATACCATGAAACTTCCCCCTATTGTCTTCGGGAAATAACCGTTCTTCGTAACAATAAGCTACATTACGTTACATTATATAAGCTTATTTCCGTAACATAAATGTATGTATAAATGTTCTTTCTTATCCTGTAATCGTCACGGTCGATATGAAAGGCTGTCGTTTAGATAAATTTTAATATTGTTCGCCTTTTTTTGGGTTTTAGGTAAAAATGAGATGTGTCATTTTTTGGGAGTTTTTGTAGCGGTCAACGTCTGAATGTAAATTTTATTGGTTGCATGTCCGATTCTTTTTCAGGGATTATGGATTAATATTTATTATTAAAAATTGTATTTTCCCGATTTGGTAGATAACACAAAGCGTGAGTTAAGTTCCGTAGCGCTACACGCATTGTTTCGATTTTGGCCGAAAAGTGGGCAAAGGAGTGTCTTGACACTAAGCTCCATCTAACTGGTTAGTTAGCAGAGTGGCTTTCCTGCAAAAAGAGTGAGGCTGAAAGTCTAAATTTTATAGTACCAATTTAACACACGAAATACTACTACATAAAAGAGAAAAAGATTTAATGTTTTAATTCTACTAGAGACTTTAAGTGCATAAAAATGTCCTGTGGTGCGTTAATCCACTAATGTAACAAAATCTTTTACACATTTTGAAATAAAAGTATTCTAAACGTCGTATATTTTCATTTAAATTGAGCCACACCTAGGTATATCTTCCTTGTCTACACCCACATATGACAACGAACTACTGTAAAATGTTCGAAGAGTCGGATTTTATAAAATGAATTTTCGAATAAGAAAAATATACGCGATTCATCTGCTTTTAGTACGCATAGGGGACGTAGTACCAATTTCCCATTTTCTGTCAAATTTTAGAGGTGTTGCGTGTTTTATGGCGGAAATTAACGCCACGCTTTGCCTCGATACCAGAGGAAAGAAAATGGAAATATTAAATATTAGCGGTCCGCTCGCGGCTTCGCCGCATAAGCTACCTTGGATTATCAATTATATTTCTATCAAAATTCATTAAAATCGGCCAAGTGGTTAAAATCATTCAGGTTGATTTTTGAAAAAATATGTAGCATATGTTTTACTGCTTTCATTCCAAATCTTATCAAAATCGGAACAGTAGTTTAGTCGTGAAAACGCTACAGACAGATAAAAAGACTTTTGAATTTATAATATAAGTATGGATTCCCATTCTTTGAATGGGA
The DNA here is from genome assembly GCA_019049465.1 of Dryas iulia moderata. NCBI lineage: Eukaryota > Metazoa > Arthropoda > Insecta > Lepidoptera > Nymphalidae > Dryas > Dryas iulia. The sequence goes on from CM032428.1 coordinate 3,511,817, forward strand.
ATCGAACCCACAACCAGTAGCGTTTATAGTTTGTGGCCAAGCCACAACTGTTCGAAACACTAACGAAAACAATTTAATTTAATAAAATAAAAATATATTTTCCATCTTTATCAAAATAACTGGTACGCAATATTTCTAAATAAATGGAATCTTCAGAACGTAGTCATTTATCACCAAATTCTTGTGTACACCGCAAAACAAAATAAATGAAAACACAAAAGTAACAAAATTTATAATATAACTACCTGATGTTACCAGCTTTACTCGCGTAGAATTTAGTTTACAATTAATAAAACTTTTTTTTCTTTTTTTTTAGCTTCACGCTGAAACCCGCACACAGCAGGGTAGGCAGAGGGAACCTAGTGTTAAGACACTCCATTCCCCACTTTCCGCCGAATTCGGAGGCATTGCGTGTTAAGTGGCGGAACTTAACGTCGCGCTTTACCTCGACACCAGAGCGAAGAAAATGGAAATATTAAATATTTCCACTCCTCGAGTGGGAATCGAACCCACAACCAGTCATTTACAGTCACACGCTTATGCCACTGGGCCACGACTGGCCACTAAATTAATAATTTTAATCAGTAGGCAAAAAAGAAAGTACAACATAATAGAAAAGTACAATATAATAAAAGATTTTTCTAACTAGAAATTACTTCTATACATTTTTTTGCCTATTTTTCACCTTATTTGGATTTTTAAAAATCCTTACTATATACTCCATTAAATAGCCATACTGAACGTATATGGGTCTAACCAATAACTTACGCTCGGTGATAATGAATCAATCAGTCAGTGAATCGGGGCAATCAATTTTATGAGAATAGATACTGCCGAAATATAAGAAAAAATAAACAGTAGTGGGCCAGTCTTGGCGGGGAGGCACAAAGTGTGACTGTAAAGCGACTGGTTGTGGGTTCGATTCCCACTCGAGGAGTGGAAATATTTAATATATCCATTTTTTATGTGTCGAGGCAAAGCGCGGCGGTAAGTTCAGCCACTCATGCCATGCTTCCTTGGCGGAAAGTGGGCAACGGATTGTCTTAACGCTAGATTCCTTCTGCCTGCCCTGCTATGTGCGGGATACAGCGTGAAGCTATAAAACAAATAAAAAAAAAAAAAAGAACAGTAGTATAGGAAATCAATCAAGCTACTTCAAAATTATAAATAACACACACTTACTGCTTAACTTTCTATTTATAAAAAATTCAAGTAATAATATTAGAGAAATAACCAAAGCCAAGAAAAGTCTTAGAACACAAAACACAGAAATTAAAAATGAGATTAAATAAATATCAAATAAAATGATCCAAAAAACCTGAACTATAAATACAATCATTTAAAAGAGAAGAGATACCTATAACATATAATACATGGTGGCCAGTCGTGGTCCAGTGGCACAGGCGTGTGACTGTAAACGACTGGTTGTGGGATGTATTTCCACTCGAGGGGTGGAAATTATATTTCCATTTTCTTCGCTCTGGTGTCGAGGTAAAGCGCGGCGTTAAGTTCCGCCACTTAACACACAAGCCTCCGAATCCGGCGGAAAGTGGGAAACGGAGTGTCTTAACACTAGGTTCCCTCTGACTACCCTTCTGTGTGTGCGGGATACAGTGAAGCTAAAAAAAAAAGAACATATAATAATTCAAGTATTTAATTATTAAAAGTAACCAGGAAATATTATACAAACATTAACTCGCTCCAAACGGGTAATCTCCTGTGATTTCTTGCAATGCGGTAATAATTCGATGCGTCAAAACCAGTAGCTATTAAGATCCGGGATACCGTTAAATACCAAGGACGGTGGTTAGGACTTGTTACTTTATATAGTATACCTAATACTTAGGTGTAAATTATTTTGAAATAATAGCTTTAATGTTAATTAAGAATTAAATTTAGATATGCCAGTCGTGGCGCAGGGGCACAAAGTGGGACTGTAAACGCGAGTGGTTGTGGCTTCGCTTCCCTTTGGAGGAATGGAAATATTTCCATTTTTTTCGCTCTGACGTCGAGACAAAGCGCGGTGTTAAGTTTCACCACTTGACCTCCAGAATTCTCGGATTCTCCTAGAAAAGCTATAGATGTAGCGTGAAGCAAATTTAATAAAATTATTAGTTTAAATGATGATTAAAGAAGTTTAAGTGGGTTACGGAATGGCTTAATACTACTTTTGTCTGCCTACCCTACTGTGTGCAGAATATAGCGTGAAGCTATAAAAAAAGTCAAAGGCGAGTAAATATTAAAATACCACAAATATACTTTTAAAAATTGTAATTTTGAATTTAGTTATAAAAACAATTAAACATCATAAACCGTCGTCTGACAGTCACTCAGTAAGGGATGAATATGTTTAGTTAAAAAAAACCAAAAAGGGTGTTACAATGCGGTCCCTGCATACTTTTCACGCCTCGTTCACTATTATTGACCTTTAAATGTACCATAGGAGGAATCCTTACCTGATTTTATTCCAATACTTTCGACATTTGGTTCTCAAAGGTCAACCAAAGTCTTCCCTTACCTCTTTTATTTATCACCTTTGCGTCATATATCTTACTATTACTTCATCAATATTTATTTCCACTTTTCTGAACTACCCAAGCTCATTATTCGCAAAATATTTTAATTATAAAAACTATAATTCTTCGAATAATTTAATACATCTGTGTAAACACACGATAACGCCAAAAGATAATCTCTAGATAAGATTAAATTTAAATCAGCGTCTAACTTATTCATCTCGCGTTAAAACTTTAACAAGCATAGTAACCGTAAGGAATCCAAACCGCAAACAGCTACAGAATGTAACGCAGAGCGTTGTGATTTAGCTACATTATCTATATTTATATGGATAATAAATATTATTTAATTAGATTTGTTTTGTAATTAAATAAATAAAGGCATTTGTGGCGGAGTGGGACAGCGTCTGACTGTAATTGTGAATGGTTATAGGTATGATTTCTAGTTAGTACGATGGCTTCACGCTGTATACCGTACACAGCAGGGTAGGCAGAGGGAACCTAGTGTTAAGACATTCCGTTCCCCACTTTCTGCCAAATTCGGAGGCATTGCGTGTTAAGTGGCGGAACTTAATGCTTTGCCTCGACACCAGAGCGAAGAAAATGGAAATATTAAATATACCCACTTCGCGAGTGGGAATCGAACCCACAACCAGTCGTTTTAAGTCACACGTCTGTGCCATTGCGCCACGACTGGCGCCAAGGTTAGTAGAATGGTCATAATTAAATTGAAAAACTGGTAAGATAAAGCGCGGCGTTGAGTTCCAACATGATACACTCAACTCACAGTCTTTCGGATTCGGGAGGAAAGTGGAGTACGTGAAGTATATTGACACTAAATTTAATTTTTCAATTTTGCTATGCAGTAGGAAAGGCGTAAAGCGGAAAAAAATATTAAATTACAAGGAAAAAGCTTTCGGTCAAAGCAATATTTATTTTAAGTAGTTCATTCCCATTAAATTGTAAATAGACATTAAAAACGTAGTAGTGACTAGGTTCTCCACTTTCTGTTGAGAAAAGAAATATCATAATAATTAAAGGAGCTCAATATTTGCTTCATTCAGCAAACTTGAGCAAAATTACATATAAGTAATATCTTTAATTCCTTTAAAAAGAAACAGAACCCATAACCATCGGTTAATCAATCAGGCAATCAACTGCTTAACAATTACAATAAAAAATGAATGCTTCAATCAAAATCTGACAGAAAACAAAAGAATATTAATATTTAAAATCAAGATTAATACATTTATAAATCATGTCACGTTAACATTACCCTCGCACCAAATAAAAGATCTCAGTTGTACTTGAAAGAATGACGGATGAATGTTGTCCCTTACAAAGTCTTTAATCCACTAAAAATATCTATATCGAGATATTAGAGGATATCACATTAGGAGATCACATAAAGTCACAATTTGCTGAAAATTATTTAGTTCTTAATTTTTAAACTACTTTTAATAACGTACGTACAAATGATCGATTGTTATAATGTTGCTATTTAATAGTTAATTACAATTAAATTTTGCCCAGTTGTGCCTCCAACACACAAAGATGAAATTAAAGAATAGAGTGTCTTGACACTAACTTCTCTCATCCTAATCTCCTATGCATAAACTAGAAACCGCCTCTTTGCTCTGTTAACGTTCCACAACCTAAGTCTATGGGCACTTATTGACCATTTAATTACCATTTATTCAAAAACTACAATTACAATTGTCACCAAAAAACTTCACAGCACACAAGACACTGTGCTCGATATTCCTGTCAAATTTCAGAGGTTTTTGTACTACAAATGGTCCAGGAAGAGTTAAACCACAACGAAACACACGCTTGACCAGTGAGAGCTTCGCTTCACTCAGCTCAATTAATATGAATAAATATTAAATATGTATTTTTATTAATTGAGATAATATAGCATTTCAATCCACTGGACAACACGTCGTATCGTAAAATAATTTCGTTTCATACAGTAACGTTATTTTCTCTGAATAGCATCATTTGTTCGTCGGCGCGTTAATTGCAGTACGCGGAATCGCCAATTAATTTGTGAATTACTAGTGTTCATAAAGAGAACATTTTCTGTAAATGATACGAAAATGATTGAATGCATGATATAAATTGCTTGTAAATCAAAAGAGAAATACATTAATTAATTTGAGGCCAACGTGGCGCAGTGTCTGATCAACTTCAGCGTAAACGCTATAGTTATGGGTTCTATTACCACTCGGAGGAATGATTATTTTTTTTTAGCTTCACGCCGTATCCCGCACACAGCGGAGTCGGCAGAAGGAAACTATTTTTACGACACTCCGTTCCCCATTTTCCGCCGAATTTGGAGGCATTGCGTGTTAAGCGGCGGAACTTAACGCCGCGCTTTACCTCGACACCAGAGCGAAGAAAATGGAAATATTAAATATTTCCACTCCTCGAGGGGAATCGAACCCACAACCAGTCGGTTTACAGTCACCCTTTGTGCCACTGCGCCACGACTACCACAACGAAGAACATTATTTAGTGAATATCGTTATAGTTCGTAAAATGATCTTTTCCTGTAATAATCTCTGAACAGAGAAGCTCAGCAAAAATCTTCCAACAGAGATGCTAACAACAAAAGTTATAACAAGCGTATCAAAGTTTCACTGCGGTAAGTAAGCAAGGGCTCGGATTCCGCTAAGTTCGATATTCTTATACGGTATTTTAACATGTACATTATCACGCCATCTTCGGTTACTTTAGAAGTTTAGAAGTTTAAAAGTTTACGTGGTAGCAAAAAGAAATCAATAAAACTTGAAAAAAACGTTTTTAAGGAATATAAGACAATTAAATAACTGAATTAAAAATGTTTTTTTTTTTACGTTTTACGTCACTGTCAGGTAGGCAGAATAAACTTAGTGTCAAGAAACTTCATTTTTAAGTTTATGCCCTAAAAGAGAATTTGCATGGTGAGTATCGGAGCTTAACGCCGTGCTGTCTCTTGTTACCAAAGCGAATAAATAAAAATAATTTAAATGTCCATTACTCCCCGAGTGGGCATCGAACTCACAATTATGAAGTGTACATTTTTGAATTAAAAATGATGAAATTGTCAATAAATATTTTTAATCTTGCATTTTAAATGCGGGTTTCCTGTTTGGCATGGTAGTGTAGAAAGAATGAGAGACTTTTTTTTGTAAATATAAATATTTTGGTAACTTTAATTATATTAGGGTAAGCAACAGAGTAAATGAAGTCACTAGCATCGTATGATTATCGCCATAATAGTAACGATCGTTTCTTTATCGCTTTTTTTAAATAAAATAAACTTCTGGAAATAAACTATCAATTTTAAATTTGAAAAACTCATAACAGCATTTTCAATTCTAACATTCATACATCACTCACTTTTGTCATACCCATAAGCCTTTTAATTCAAAATATATGATTTTCATAATAATATAAAAAGAATCCTTTAGTTATATTTTATTACGTGTTTCATTAAAAATTGCATGGAACAGGAAATGACGTCATCATCATAATCGCAACCGCAACCGTAACCGTAACCATGTCACTGAATTTATATAATGTTCTATCTAGTGCCATTGTGATAACCGCTCTCTTTGTATAGAGGTGGATTTGTATTAACTTATTTTTATTTTTATTAAGTCCCACGCTTTTTCACGTATAGTCCTTACTAGGAAGGCAGAGAGAAGCTAATGTTAAGAGATTCCGTTCTCCATTTTTCGCCCAAAATCAAGATACAGAGTGTTGAGAGTTGCTCAATGATAAAAGGTTATCATAAAATCTCATCTTTTTAAAAAATTCTTACGATAAAATCTTATCATCAGTGGAGAAAGGAAAAAGTATAGTCAGTATGCAAATAAATCGAATAAAATAATTATTTATAACCCTCAAAAATATATATACATATATAGATAATATAAAATGATACAAATATACCATAAATAAGTATACTAGTACAGTACTATATCTAACAAGTATTACACTTCGATATCCACATATTAAATACTTTACGAGTAGAGACTGCTTTACTCCAAGTTTAATTGAACCTACGGTTACTACTTATACGTGAATTATATATAAGCAGAATTACATATACTTAAACGTGAATATTAACAAAAAGTTCATCAAACAAGTAAAATTGAACTCACTACTGCTATAATTACACATTATAACTACGAAATAAAAGAGCTAATTTATATATACTTAAAAAAACAGCTTTAGGCATAACAGAATAAGCAGAGTGAAGTTAGTGTCTAGACATTCCGTTCTCCACTTTCTGCTCGAAGTCGAGACATTTCATATTCAGTAGAGCACCTAAAAGCCACGCTTTGTCTCATTTACCAGAGCTCACGAAAAGAATTTAAATATTTTTTTTTGCTTCACTCTGTATCCCAGACACAGCAGGGTAGATGGAACCTAGTGTCAAAACACTCCGTTTCATATTTTCCGGAATTCCGGAGGCAGTGCGCGTTAAGTGGCGAAACTTAACACCGCGTTTTGCCTCACCACTGCTTTTATCTCTTTTGTGTTCAATAATTTTATGACTTTATAACTCTCCCGATTAAAAAATTTATAACTCTCCCGAGTGGAAATCGAACCCATAACCCGTCGCTTTTACGTATACTTAAAAGCAAATTGTATACATATGTATGCAGAATTATATATAACCTTAAACACGAATATTAACAAAAAGTTCGTTCTACACCGTACAAGCCGACATCAAACAGTTATGAACAAAGTAATGAGCGTGGCGAAAGCCGCTACGTACCATGGCTATGTGGACGACCTTCCAACCCGGAGCATTACACCGGTGTTATACTTAATTATGTAGGATTTAACAAATAGCTTCTAAATGCAATGTAAAAGGGACAAAATTTTAATATATTGTAAGTATGAGATGAATTCTGTGATGTATGTATGTAAGCTTAGTACTTAGACTATTTATTGATTTTTGAAGACCTGATGTAAAACCGTGATATACCAACTTAACTTTAAAATATAAAGAAATGGCTTCTTAACAAAAATTGTAAAGCGTGATTGGTATTTTGGCGTAATTGAAAACACTACAAATGTATTTATCGTCTGATGGCATTATATAAATACAAATGTATTTATCGTCTGTTGTGGCTTCGGTTCCTGCTGAGAGTGAAGGAACTCAACGTTAAGCTTTTGTCTCATTCTTTAGAACGCAGGGATGAAAGCAATTAAATAATCTGATCTTTTATTTTCGCGATTACTACACATTTTGAAAAGATATTATCTTTAACCATAATCTAGTTTTTAGAAAAAGGAAAGAAAAATAATTTTTTATATAAAAATGTTCGAATACCAGAAACAAACGCAATTAATCCGATTAAAAATAGTTTCATTTCAAAATTAAATAATCGTTTCTCTAAATGGGAATCAAACCCATGACCAATCGCCATTACGGACATTGTCCCACTGCGCCGCGGTGGCCTATCTGGCTACTCTGCTATTAGAGAAAAAGCCTGAAGCTTTTTTACATAAATATAAACAGCCCCTTACAAACTTCTGTGCTAGACAATGATCAAATCATTACATCATTATATTACTTCAATACAAAATGATATCTTTTTTGCCATCTTCATATCTTATTATGATCGTTAATAAATATTCGATACGATATTAACATTAACGGAACTCGCGCAATTGATTAATAATATTTTTTCTAATACTTTTTGCAGGTTCAGCGATAGATATTAAGGCATTGTACTTAATCAGTAGTGATTTTGAATTCTGGTAATTGATTTTCGACTTTATTTTATTAATAATAGGGTAGATTTTAGATTGGGTTAATATTAAGGTTTTCTTCTAAATTAGAATTGATGACTTGCGGCCGTGTGTGCGGAAAAACAGAAAATGAGTGTTGTTAGTAGTACAATGACACATGTGACGTGGTTTACTCGGATATATATGATTGTTATAGGATGGTATTCTCACATATATTGGATTGTTGGTATTTTAAATATAAGAAGTTTTGAATTAAGTGTTATTTAATTTAATTTAATTTAATAGACAAATATTTATTACTTTTTATTCGAATATACATATTTTTATTGTTAATATTAAGTATTCGTTATTATTTAATTACATTATTATATATTGCAATGATATTGCCATAAGTCATAGCATATGGGATATGGTCAAACTACAAAGGCATCTTTCTAAAGCACTAACGCGATGTTGAGTTCCATCACTCGATTTCTGCCAGAAAGAGACTGGAGTGTCTTTACATTAAGTTCTCTTAAACCGCCGTGCTATATGGGAAATAGTGTAAAATTATATAAAAATCTTTTTTCTTTAATGGAACTAGATTATTATATGTATTATTTACTCCAATGTATGTGCTAAGTCCCGTAGTTAAATTAACCGTTAGCGTAACTATCTCTGAATATAATCGGTGGCTGTTGACATCATGCGTTTTTTGTCAGATGATTTGACCTCCCATAGGTCAATAGCTTTGAAACCCTATTAGTTCATATAAATATTAGAGCAGTGGCCAGTCGTGGCCCAGTGGCACAAGCGTGTGACTGTAAACGACTGCTTGTGGGTTCGATTCCCACTCGAGGAGTGGAAATATTTAATATTTCCATTTTCTTCGCTCTGGTATCGAGGTAAAGCGCGGCGTTAAGTTCCGCCACTTAAAACGCAATGCCTCCGAATTCGGCGGAAAGTGGGGAACGGAGTATCTTAATACTAGGTTCCCTCTGCCTACCCTGCTGTGTGCGGGATACAGCATGAAGCTATTAAAAAAAAAAGATATATTAGAGCATATTTTTTTTATAGTTAACGTATCTTTAAGTTTTAGCAGGTTAGACTTAGGTATTAAACCTAGGGTGAACAAATCTTTCTACAGTTTTCGTCCAATATAAAAACGGCGAATATCAACGTCACGCCTTTTTTACTAGAGTAATGAAATAATTTAAAGTTTATGATTTATTAGCATTGTCCTAAGTAGAGACAGAATTTGGTCAAAAAATATCCGACCGCAACATTCATCATATGGGTTTTGTTTTGTTTTTTTTTTAAAGCAAAGAATATAACGATTTGAAATCATTATTAAATATCGATCACTCTCGTTACGTATATGCATAACGTATGTAATCTTTCTATATATTAATTTAAATTAAATATACTTAGTAAATACTATGAAAAACATATAACCATTTGAACGCGTCGGATCTCAACGCTGTGCTTAGTCTTGCCATTATAGGCAAATGAAAATAATTCAAATATAATCATATCCACGAGAAGGAATCGAACCCACAACTACCACGTTTACCGTCAATCCCTATCATACTGCGTCACCTCTTCATACACATCCAGCTACGTCGATATATTTATATGCTTTTAACAACTATGTTTTGTTATCGTCTGTTCTTTCTACATTAAATGCGCGAATAATATTTTTTTTTTTTTTTTTTTAGCTTCACGCTGTATCCCGCACACAGCAGGATAGGCAGAGGGAACCTAGTGTTAAGACACTCTGTTCCCCACTTTTCGCCGAATTCGGAGGCATTGCGTGTTAAGTGGCGGAACTTAACACGTAACTACTTGCTTTTAATACTTTAAAAATATTAAAATATTTAATGTACTAAAAATCTACGAATACTATGTACTTAAAATGTATGTATGATACTGTCTTCAATTGAGAAACACTCTAGCTTGTTCAAATATTTATTACCATTTGAATATTATATATAAATATATCCCGAAAATGTAAATGAATCTGTCCTTCGGCCAGTTACAGAATCCTGCATACATTCGTATAATAAAAGCATCACAAGAATAACCGTCATAAAATTACCATTTCGTTTTCACTCTGTAAGTGACATCGCCTAGTAAAATTTGATTTTAAATATGTTTGATTTTATACTTCGGATAATATCTGGTCACGAAAGAAGGAATATATAAAAATTTTAAGTAAAATGTAGTTTTGCTTGTATCTTTTTTTAACTTCACGTTGTATAATGTACACAGCTGGGTAGGTAGAGGGTAATCTAGTTTTAAGGCACTCCGTTCCCCTCTTTTCGCCGAATTCGGAGGCATTGCATTCAAGTAGCGAAACTTAACGCCGCGCTTTGCCTTGATGATATGAGAGCGCAGAAAATGGAGATATTAAATATTTCCACTACTCAAGTCGGATTCGAATCCACAACCAGTCGTGTTTAGAGTCACACTTTGTGCCCCTGCAACACGATTGGGACTTGTCTGGACTAGTCAATATTTAATATCATAATATCATTATACTATAATGACATTTCATATATGTTTATAAAATTTGGGATCAAAAGTCAAAAGTCATTAATTCCATTTTAAGCTACATTAGTCATAGCACTCTTGAACACAAACATACAAAGTTTTAATTACACAATAACAACAATAAGTATAATTTAGATTATGCTCGTATGATATGTATTTGGGTAACCCAAGTAAGAGTATATAAACGACGTCCAAAGTCCCATAGAAACTTTGACGGAGTTCGAAGCTTTATGCTGAAAGTTTGAGCTTAAATTATCATCTTGGAGACGTGTTCTTAAACTCTGCTTGTTATTATTATGATTATATTAAAAATATTATTAATAATAATGAATATATGAAGGGTATTGGAACTGGTGCAGTGGATCTGTAGCTAGCCGTACAAGTAAACGTGGTTGTGGGTTTGATTATCACTGCTTTCTCACGCAAAATATTCAAATTATCTCCAATGTTTTGCTTTGATAAAGACATTGCGGCGTTAAATCTCTCTCACTCCGTGTACACAGCTATGCGAACAAAAGCGTGAGGCTAATAGCTATTTATTCAGTATTAGTATATTATATTTTATAAATACTAATACCAAATAATATTGTTATAATTATGAGAAACATATAATTCACACATACGAGTATACCGCACACTGCATTGTAGGCAGAAAGAACCTAATGTTCAGACTCTCCTCCCTATTTTCCGCCTAATCCTGGATCCTTTGTGTATTATATGGCGGAACTCAAGCCCATGCTTTTGTGTTGACACCAGAGTGAAACAAAAAATATTATATATATTTCAATTTCTCGAGTGGGAATCGAACCTACAACCATAAAAAAACAATAATTTAGTTCTCAATTCAAATGAAATTAAGCAAAACGTTTTATTATTTGAAAAAATAACCAAATAGCCCACTTAAAATTTAATATGTTTCTAAAAGAATGGTTTACGAGGTGACCTTAGTCATTAACTCCTGACCTAGGACACAATGCGTAATGAATTGACCAAGTTATTATATTTGCGTGAATAGAGTGTATTAGCTTTATTTTTTTGTATAGCGGTACTACTTATTTTAATTTAATATAATTTATTTATATTTTATGTTATACCGTTGCCGTTGTGCCTCAGTGAGTATAAACGCAAGGGTTTTGGATTCGATTTTCACTTGGGGAATGGATTATATTTATTATTTTTATTTGTGGCCACTCGTGGCGGAGAGGCACAGAGTGTGCCAGTAAAGCGACTGGTTGTGGATTCGATTCCCACTCGAGGAGTGGAAATATTTATAATTTCCATTTTCTTCGCTCTGGTGTCGAGGCAAAGCACGGCGTTAAGTTCCGCCACTTTACACGCAACGCCTCCAAATTCGACGCAATGCCTCCAGAATTTGCCGGAACATGGGAAACGCAGTGTCTTAGCACTAGGTTCTCTTTGCCTACCCTGCTGCTTGCGGGATACAGAGTGAAGCATAAAAATAAATATTTATTTCTCCTCTCCGGTTTCCAAGACAAAACGCGGCGTTGAGTTACGCCACTCAATGCAACGTAAGTAATGTCTCAATTTTGGACGGAAAAAGAACAGCTACAAGAGCAGAAGCTTTAATACTTTTACTTTTACGTATCCTTTCGCATAATTTTCGTAAAAAGGGGTCCAAAGATTTTGCATAATGCTACATGCATTATTTACATAACGGATTATACCAGGGGTGAGCAATCTTTTTTAGCAATAGGCATATTAAATGGTGGTGAAACTGGTGTTTTTTGTGGGCCGAAATTCTTTTTTACTTTAATAGTAAAAAATAGTGAAAATCTGTAAAATATTTTTTTCCGGCTGCATGTGGTCCTAGGATCGGAAACCTTCACCGAGTAAAAAAAAAGATATTTAACATGTGTGGATCTTCCACGCAAGAATGTTATCTTAAAATGAATCAGAAAAAGAGTAGTAGTAGACGTAGTAGTAAGTAGAAGAGCATTATGTTACACAGTCTCAGTCTATTTTCCGCATAGCTGGATAGGACAGAAAATCTAGTGTTGAGACACTCCGTTCTCCGCTTTATGTTTAAATTGAATACATTACGTGTTGGTATACTACGGCGGAGAAAATTTATATATTTATTAATTATTTTCTCAAATTCTTTCAAATTTAAATTCACTCTTTCGAGTGAAGAATGAACCTACAACCAATCTCGCTTACAATCGCTTACACGCCACTATTGTTATACGTAGAGGTTGAAAAACATATATGTATGTACAAAACGAACTATATAATAAAAAAAATCTTTAATTAATTCAATTGTACTATTTTTCACGACTCTAGTTTTAATGATATGAAAATTGTATTTCAATGAGAAGCTCACAGTCTACTTTTTGTTAGGCTTATCCCTAGAAAGTTATGTGGGACATTATAACAACCTAATTCCAATTCTGCTTACAAAAAGTTGAATTGAACAGCCAGCCGTTGGGAAACTGGGTGAAATGTAATTAAAAACGATGAATCTGCAAAGACCGATAAAAGGCTTAAAATAAATTATTTTATATTTTAAAATGTGATCCATTTCAGCTCAAAAATGTATTTGTTTGTATAAAATTTAATCATTGTGGAGTTATTTCTAAACGAAATTTCAATTACTTAATGTATATTCAATAGTTCAATTGGGATTTGATTTTATTGAAATTGTTGATTAAAATTGAATGAAATAGTGTTGATGTAAGTTTTAGCTTCGCGCTGTATCCCGCACACAGCAGGGTAGACAGAGAGAACCTAGCTTTAAGGCACTCCGTTCCCTATTTTTCCCCTTTTCCTATTGCACGCCTGCTTCTTATTTTCATATTTTTGCTTTTTCTTTTAATTTATATTAATAGAAATCTTAATATTAATTTTATATAATTATTAATACTAATTACGCTTTTAGTAATATTATTTTTATTAACTACAAAGTTCCTCACATATCATCATCATAGAGAACCTAGTGTCAAGATTCTCCGCTCTCCACTTTCCACCAGATTTCGAAACATCAATTTCATTTCTATCCGCATATACCATCTATGTGAATGCGTTTAAACGCAGATTAAATCCAGTCCAGTTAACTCGGGAATAGCAATTTAATTTCACGCTACTCAGCCATTTCTTGCAAAATATATGTGTACTAATAATATATATAGTTTAATTTGTTTGTAACTTGTGGAAAATTTCCTGGATATGTGAAGACGTGTTGACTATTGTAGGAGAGCTTCTTCTTTTGCAGCTTTACGTTTTTTCCACATAGCAGATTGTCATATAGGATCTAGTGCCAAGACACCCCATTCCTCACTTTTTACCCGAAATCGAGACGTGTAAAAAATCTCGCAATTTTAAGTTAGATTTTGGCTTTCAGAGGCCTGAGCGGCGGAATTGAACCCAGGAAAAATCGCGTCTGTGACAATTCCAGTATGGCTATAACTTCTTCTATAAGTTGTGAGTGATATGTAAATGTAAAAACGGAGAGTCAGAGGAAACCTAGCTTAACCCTATTCTCCACTTTCCACCCGAAATCAAAATGTGTGTAGAATGATGGCACTCAAAGTTGCACTTTCTGTCTTAGATACCAAAGCGGTAAAATGAAAATTATTCCATATATTGGAATAATAAAATATACCTAAGTGGGAATCAAATCTACAACCAGTCAGACTACCGTTTCATTGTGTCACGGTGTCCTCCACTCTTATAAATAAATATATATAAGAGTGGAGCTCTCTCCTGGTGCTTTCAAAAAACTTATTGAATCACTAACATAATGTTACTTACATTATTTTAGTGATTCTACAACTTTATTTTATAAGTAGTTCTCCTTTTTATTTTTATTTTCTCACATTATATTAGTGATTCGCGTTTAAAATAGCGTCTAAAATTGCCCAGCCGATTATTTGTTTACTTATGTTTAGTAAGCTGTGGTAAATGGTGTTGGTATTACTGTTATTTACTTGTTTATAATAATGTCATAACAAAATACACTGTAATACTGTTTGTTTACCCAAATAAAACAAAAAAAATATATATATATATACACATATTCATAAAAACTTGACATTTTAACGATTTTTTTAAAAATTAGCACATCACTTAACGCGATTCGTCGTTAAGGAGCGTTCACTTTCGCTCACAGTACAGTTAGACGGCTGACAAACTGAGAGAAGAGCCGTGAATAATGAAGTGGTAATAAATGAATTAGAATAAGACATTGTTAGGTCTTTTATGTGAATATAAAATGCCTTTTTTAAATTGGGAGTTATCTAAATGAATGCATCTATACTTATATTATAAATGCGAATGTCTGTGTGTTTGTCTGTCACGCTTTCACGGCTAATCTACCGGTCCGATTTGGATGAAATTTAGAATGAAAGTAGTAAAAATGACTGGGTCTAACATAGGCTACTTATTTTTTCAAAAATCAATCTCTAAAGGGTTGAAATAGGGGATGAAAGTTTATATGAAACGACTACACCGCTTGACCGATTGTAATGAATTTTGGCACAAATTTATTTGATAATCTGAGGTTAAACATAGACTACTTTATTTTTCAAAAATTCACCCCCGAGGGTTGCAATATACCAAAACAGCTACGTAGTTTACGCGGCGAAGCCGCGAGCGGCCCGCTAGTCTATTATAAAAAGCAAACCTGATTGACTGACTGGCTATCGGACTGATATATCCACGAACATCAGAAACTACTGTGCCCAGAAACTTGAAATTTGGTACAAGAGTTCCTTTTATGATTTAAATGAGCAATAAGGAAGGATTTATAGAAATTCAATTTTCTTTTCTCTCTTTCTCCATTCTCATTTTTAGACTTATAGATATGAAATTAGGTATTTAAGCTTAGAGATTACAACTAAAAATGATTTGTGTCCACGATATGGACAAATTCTCCCCTAAAGAGGGAAGTCAAGGTGATTATTTGTACGAAAATACGTATTCCTGACAACTAAAGTACACGTGGACAAAGTCGCGGGCAAAAGCTAGTGTAAAAGGCAATAGGCGGAGATCTGGGTTGACCTACCCAGTATCAATGATCCTGTAGGAAGGTCACGTAACAAGCATTAGGACCCCCCAGAGAGCACTTTATTCTCTTTAACTACCCCCTTAGTGCTTAAACATGGAGCTAAAAATTAAAAAAAATATATATAAAAAGCTATTTCTATATTGTTTGTGAATAAGATAATGTATTCTATTCCGGACAGGCATTAACTAATTACATTTACTTTTTACGCAGTTTTGCATAGCTGCGATGTCCGAGAGAACCTAGTGTCTGGACACTGTATCCTCTACTTTCCAGCCAATACTAAAACTAACCTTGTTGAATGTCTAAAGTGAAGAAGAAACTTGAAATAACATAAATAATAACATAGGTTATAATTTTTTTTCGATTTCCTTCAATTGGGAGTCAAACCCGTAACCCTTTACAATAAGCAATATTCCTTAAACATTCCAAATTATCACTCGAAGTAATAATATATTATTGTATTTTAAAACTCATATGAAAGATTATTTGCTATAGAATTACAAAGTTGATTCCATACAGCTTCTAATTTATTCATTCCCACGGTATGAGGCTATACAATAAGCTGGCAAAATGGGTTTTGCCCATAAATGGAGATATCAATTTAGGATATATATTATGAATGTACATATCTTCTTCAATTAGGATGTGAGTGAAAGAGGAAATACAACTTTAGAATATGTTTTTTAATATAAAATAAGTTATTAAAAGATTGCACTGACCAGTACAGAAGAATTGTGAAGTGGCCAGTCGTGGCCCAGTGGCACAAGCGTGTGACTGTAAACGACTGGTTGTGGGTTCGATTCCCACTCGAGGAGTGGAAATATTTAATATTTCCATTGTCTTCGCTCTGGTGTCGAGGTAAAGCGCGGCGTTAAGTTCCGCCACTTAACACGCAAGCCTCCGAATTCGGCGGAAAGTGGGGAACGGAGTGTCTTAACACTAGGTTCCCTCTGCCTACCCTGCTGTGAGCGGGATACAGCGTGAAGTTATAAAAAAAAAAAGTACAGAAGAATTGAATACTGCCACTCAATATACTGTCAATATAATGTCTCGATTTTTAGCTCAAAGTCGAGATTAGAGCGTTTTGATACTAGGTTCCTACGCGGTAACAAGCGTGAAGGTAATTAAAAAATCTTACCTTTGCAATGTTTACAAATTTTCAAATTAAATTATTTTAACTGTATGAATCGCATATATGTTAGTATTTGAAAATGCATTTTAAAAATATTTCATACACATTGCAGTATAATGTACATTCAGTGTAATGGCAAGTATAATAAGTAATTAGTATATGGCTGTTTTAGAAAAGTAGATTCTAATGTATTGGAAAAAAAATGTAGTAATATAACAGTAATATAATAATGTAATTGCTAACAAAGAAAGGTACAGACAACGCGTCCGTAGAGTACAAAAACAAACAATGAAAAAAACACTTTACAGTTGTCTGTGGTTATAGTAAAATATACGTCTAAGATTAATTTGGTTTTAATAATTCGATTTAAAATAGCGTTAACAATACAAAATAAAAGCACAGAAAGTTTTTACGACTTTGCGCTTCCCGCAAAGTACAGAGAGAAGTGGGCAGAGAAAAGAACCTGTCTGTTGAGAGTGTGAAGTAATTCCGTTCTCTCTCTTTCCACCTTAACACAAGACATTGGACGTAGAGAGACGGAACTCAGTGTCGCGTTGCGTCTTAAAATAATGAATCATTCCCCTGAAAGGAATCGAACCCAAAACTAATCACGTTTAGTCAAAGTCAAAGTCAAATAATTTTATTCAAAGTAAGAAGTTACATGCTTCATTTTTTGAACTTTGACGTTCAATTTACCACCGGTTCATTAAAGTTAATGCCTCAGACCTGAGAAGAACCGGCGCAAGAAACTCAGCGGGACGATTTTTTTTTTAATATATATATATATATATATATATATATATATATATATATATATATATATATATATATATATATATATATATATATATATATATATATATATATATATATATATATATATATATATATATATATATATATATATATATATATATATATATATATATATATATATATATATTTTTTTTTAAGTCAAGCATTTACAGATAATTATATATTGACAATGATACCATTGGAATAGCCTGGAGCGAGCATTTCATTCCCAAGGTGTGTTATCGTTCAAAAATTCATTAATTAGGTAATAACCCTTAACACACAAACGTCTCTTCACAATTTTTTTGAATTGTGATATGGAACATTCTTGGACGTTTTCTGGGATCCTATTGTAAAAGCGTATACATTGTCCCATGAAAGAATTACGGATTCGATGCAATCGGGTTACAGGCGCAGTCAAACGCTGTCCCACTGTGCCACATGAGTTTAATAACTCAAGCTTTTTAATAACTCAACATCGAAAATAATAAAAAAAGGAAAAGTAACATAGTGGAAATCGAGATATTATTTGTTATAATAATAATATATTATTGAATATGAATAATTTCCCTGGGAGAGAATCGAGCCCAAAACCAATCACGTTTACACTAAAATGCACCACTGTGCCACATCAGTCTCAAGCTTTTTAATAACTCAATAACGAAAAACCAGACATAAACATAAATAATCATAGTAATATCTAGCGAAGAACAACAATTTGCAATGAACAGTGAACTTTCATAACTTTGCTCTATTATTAGACTAAAGCTTATCCTTACATTAATAGGTGTATTTTATATAAGGAAACATAATGGAAGGCTTAATCCGTACTACGGAACTTTGATCGCTGTCGAGAAATAAATTGCGTAAAACCCGCTTAAATAGATGTACCTACTTGTGTCTGAGGTATAAATGTACTTTGAAAGTTTGAATGTTGAGATTTTTTTAATTTATTATTGTATATTATTTTTATATTAATATTGTTGTCTTAAATTGTGTAAAAAAACAGAGTGTACTGACAAATCACTTGATTTTTTCTCTTTTGGATCTGAACAAAGGAAATCGATGAATGGATTTTTATATTTAAAAACATCTTATATAATTATGTATATATATAAAATAAATAAAAATATATTTTATTACATTTGAGTGGAGATAACATACAAATATTCCATTCTATGTTTTCCGCCAAAAGCGGCAAGCAGAAATAAATATGTATTTAGTCTATCAAATGATAATATTAAAATTAGGTAATTTCTATATTACGTTGATTTACTATAAGTAATCTCTTTTAAAATTTTGTGATTTTTTTAAATATATTTTTAATAATAACTATTTTTTTAAATATGTTTATAACTGCAATAAACAATATACTATTATGTAACACAAAATATAACAGGAGTGGAAATATTTAACATTTCCATTTTCTTCGCTCTGGTGTCGAGGCAAAGCGCGGCGTTTAGTTCCGCCACTTAACACGTAATGCCTCCGAATTCGGCGGAAAGTGGGGAAAGGAGTGTCATAACACTAGGTTTCCTCTGCCTAACCTGCTGTGTGAGATACAGTGTGAAGCTAAAAAAAAATGTGCTTCTTATTGCAATAAAGATATGTTAAAATCAAATCAATTAATATCTACAACTTTCTAGCTATTCAAAATGCATTTAACAACAAAAAAAAAAAGAAAACACACTCAATATTATGCAATCAATACACAAGTATTGCAATAAAGCCAGGCGCGAACTACAATAAGTCAAGTAACGAGATCGTAACAAATAGCCGGCCATCCGCTACGCTATCAGCAATGCTAATCGTCGGTATTATTTATCCATATAAAGAAGCTTGACAACGTTTGGCTGTATATCAAGAGGCTGCCTGCAGGTTCCTCTTAAATAATGGTGGTTTTATAGGTAATTTATTTGATTATATTATAATGAATTGGTTGAGAGAGAAGGTAGTGATGATATATTCCGTTCTTTATTTTCTATTCTCTTAGACGTAAAGTGTTTAAATTCTGTTTAATTCGAGTTTGGTTAAACGAAGTGGAAAAATAACTACCTAATATGTTAAATGCACATATAATGTCAGTCCCAGACGTGGCGCAGTGGCACGAACGTGTGACTGTAAACGACTGGTTGTGGGTTCGATTACAACTCGAGGAGTGGAAATATTTAGTATGTCCATTTTCATTCGCTCTGGTATTAGTGACAAAGCGTGGCGTTAAGTTCCGCCACTTAACACGCAATGCCTCCGAATTCGGTGGGAAGTGGGGAACGGAGTGTCTTAACACTAGGTTCCCTCTGTCTACCCTGCTGTGTAAGGAATACAGCGTCAAGCTAAGACAGAAATTTGGCACTAAATTTGCCAAATAAAAAAGAATAATTAAAAAAAAGGAAAACATAATTGCTATAAACAAAAGATTATACTGAAGTCCATAACTAATTACAACCCAGAAGAGCTTAGAGCCCTAAGCTCATTTGAAATATTACCTTACGTAGTAGAGCCTTCATACTATTAATAAAATACTCTTATTACGGAAATATATACGAGTACGTTTATAAGAGGACGAAATATTATGAAATAGAAGTAATAGGAAGGAGGATCGATGTACCAAAATAATAACAGTAATTTGCTATTGTCAGTACTATATCTTAAGAATACATACATATTATGGTCTATCAAATTAATAGACAGTATGAAAGAAGTGTATATACTCATACTTTATGTATAATTTGTTATATGTTTTTACTATTTTCATAATAAGTTTCGAATGTTTCTTTTATACTAACTCTACACTCATTCAAGAGGTCATCATGGCGAAGTGGGATAGCGTTTAACTATAACTGCAATGGTTACGAGGCTGGAGAGAGTGACTATATTTACGGCGTGGAGTAACGCTACTTAATACTAAACTTAATCAAATTCGGGCAGAAAGTAAAGAACGAAGTGTCTCGATACGTTTTGTTATTAAAATAGTTATTATTAAATGTAAATTGATGTTCTTTCTTTTCAAAATACATTTAAATTATTTAGCAGGTCCATGCATTCCGTTGAATTTTTCTACATAGAACAGCATCTGCACAGTAGACAGAGAGAGCCTTAGAGTGTTAAGATACTCCATTCTTCACTTTTAAATCAAAGGATAGTTTAATGAGTGGCAAAACTCAACGAGTCGTTTTGTTTTCTTACTAGAGATAATCATCTGAATGACTATTAAAAGCCACTTAGTAAGAATCGAACCGAGTATCACGTTTACAGTCAGACGCTGTTCCATTTCACCATGATGTTCTTAATAAGCAATAGAGAGCTTAAAACTATTTCTTTATAATATAATTACTCAAAACTAGAATAAGTTTTTGTGAAAAGTGGCCATAAAAGTATATCTATCCATCTTCGTGCTTTCACGAGATGATCTACGACTGCGATGTGTCTCAGCGCACGCAACGTTCCACATATAATAGAATAGAACATTCGTTGAATACCTTGTTTATTGTATTAGAAGTTTTTTTTTATATTTCATATTTTTTGTATAGTCAAAAGTAATGTGTTTTATAATTATGTTTTGCCAATTCTATTAAATTTCGTAAATCCATGGAATACTAAGGGTTTTCTTCTTTGCTTTTTTAAGAGACATCGTTAATTATTATGTGTAGGAATTAACATTATATGTATATTTTACTCATTTTCTTAGTAATTAGAACTAAAAATATTAATATCCTACACAATTATTCTTCGAAAGTCACATTTTAGATTTGAGCCATTATGTAGGGAGTATAGTTGAGTAGGCATAAAGTGATTCCTACTGAGCTCAATAAAAAAATTAGCATTACGATCATGTGGTTTAAGTGAAAAAGAAACACAGTTCTTAAGCAGCAGTTTTGCGCGTTTTTTTACGTAATGGAGTAATCAAAGATAAGTTAGTGTCAAGACACTTTGTTCTCCATTTTTCGCTCCACATTTGCTGAACGGCACAAGTTAACGCCGTACTTGCCATTGCCATTGCGAAGGAATAAAAAATAATTAATTAATTAATAATTCCCCCAAGTAGAAATCGAACCCATAAACGAGCGTTTCTTCTCAGCAGAACTGCCTTCCGAGTCGGTGGTAGCATACGTACATTCGACGATTCAAAAAAGTGCTAACAAAAGTCTATTTGAATAAAGATATTTTGAATTTGAATTTGAATTTTACAGACAGACATTCTTATAGTACACTACTCACTCAAAACTATGTACTAACGTACCATTACAATATACATTTTCACTTTTGTTATAGCTGTGAAAGATTCGGTAATTATATTAATACCAGCGTCGCTTCTGAACAATAAAAATTATTGCTTTAAACATTGACCCGCTTTGTCGAACATTACGTATGTATTAGAAATGCCATCACTTTTGTTTATGAATACTTATATGAGAGCCTAATGGTTACTTTTTAACTGTTCGTGTAGAAACAATGTATGACAAGTATGAAAAATTTGGTTTAGAAAAGAAAAGAATAAATGTATTTTATTGCATATATCGTTGAGTTTCGCCACCAGTGTTGGGCAAACATTAATTGCAATTAACAATTAAATATTGACAAGTTTTACAACACATAGAAACTTGTCAAAATCACAATTAGCTGAAAATTAATTAGTTTTTAATATTTACACTAGGTACAGTTAACAATTAATTAATGGTTAATTGTGATTTTTGCACAAAGAAGTGATCAAGTATTAATATTTAATTGTTAATTAACATTAAATCTTCCCCAACACTTTTCCTCATTCCAATACTCAATGTCTTGATTTCGAGCGGATAGTGAAGAGCGGAGTGTCTTGACACTAGGTTCTCTCTGTATTTGTCCAAAAAACGTGAAGCTGACGCATACAGATTATACAAAAACAATAGGTATATCTAAACAATCATTTTTGATTAACATACGTTTCCATATGACTGGCCTGTTAACGTTAGATAACTAAAATTAGATTTCAACTTAAAATAAATACTTTCTTAACAATGTAGAACCCAAAACCCTTTAACACTTTAACAGCCTTCATTTTAAGTAATTTATTTTAGTAATATTTACTTTATCCTGTACAGCCAAAGCCAAATTAATTTTCATTTAATTTTTGATTTGTTATGTACTGATTAACACAAAAGCTACTTGTTTTAAGAATAATCACACATATCAAGACTTTTCAAATCATCACCACAATAATTAATATTAGATTACACTATAAAGGTCTTACATTAGTTTTTATTTTACTAGAAATGACTCTGGATCACACACAGAAGTTCATTTTTTTAGCTTCACGCTGTATCCCGCGCACAAGAGGGTAGGCAGAGGGAAGAGGGGGACAGTTTCACACCGCATTTTGCCTCGATACGGGAGCCAAATAAATGGAAATAATAAATATTTGCACCCCCCAAGTTGGAATCGAACCCACGACCGCGCACAGTCACACTTCATCCCCACAAGCCACGACTGGCCTCGTACACATACACAAGCTTCAAATACATAAATACAAATTAATTCAAATGGAAAACGGAGTGTTATAACACTAGATTCTCTCTGCTTTCCGTGATATGAGGGATAAAGCGTGAAGCGTGAAAAAGTTGAACAATTAAATCATTAAATATACCATTTCTACAATTTTCTAAGATTAACACATTGTCCATCGGGCGAAATGAAAGCGAAACGGCCCATAAACTGAGATGGTATCATTTTATTTATAGCCGTAACTTTGCGTTTTGGCACGTTATATCGGGGAAAAGTTACTATTTGTGGTGTAGTTGGAAAAAGTTTAATTACAGACGCAATGGTTGCGGGTTCGAGCCAGATTTAAGAAAATATTTATATTAAAAATATTCCAGTTGGCCAGTGTTGGATAGATATAACGCGGGTTTAAAAAACAAAAGTGGCTTCTTCTTATCCTCTTGAAGAACAAATATATCAGATTTCCTAAAAGAAAATCATTTATGATAATCA
Source organism: Dryas iulia moderata (assembly GCA_019049465.1). Taxonomy (NCBI): domain Eukaryota; kingdom Metazoa; phylum Arthropoda; class Insecta; order Lepidoptera; family Nymphalidae; genus Dryas; species Dryas iulia. The sequence goes on from CM032428.1 coordinate 3,535,539, forward strand.
AGTTTTGTAAAGACTTATTAAGACCCCCGATCAATGTAAGATAGGGGAAAAACATAAACATCCAATTTTATTATTGCTTGGAACGGATATTATATCAAATTTCATGACGTGAGTATTCTAAATAAGATAAAAGTTACATGTAGCATTTTTTCAGACTGAAAACAATTTCTCTGACTGGGAATCGAACCTGCAACCCTCGTTTCTTACACTAAGATACAGATACTAACCCCTTGCATCACGATGGACTGCAATACAAAAAAAATATATAAGAACATTTAAAATAACTATACTAAACAAAATTAAATGTACCACAACAATAAATAAATAACAAGCAATTATTTAATACTCCTTTCGGTTCACATTTACTCAGATTTTATCAACCTTATACATCCACGGCTGAACTGTCGAAAGCAGCGCCAAGCTTATCTAATCTTATTTGGCACAAGAGCTGATTTCATTTGCCCCTTTGTAAATAAACGGACATACAGTGTACAAATATTTCCTTTAGATATTAACTAACGAGCCGACTTTGATTTGTTCAAGTTTTTGTTTTTCTTTTGTTCGTTTTAAGTGGTGAGAGTTATCTTTAAGATGTCAGAGTGATATGTAAAGGAATGTTTAATGGTATGTTCTATAGTATGAAGAGAGAAGAGAAGAGGAGAAAATTTCAAAGTTTTTTTTTGTTCAAAATAAAAAGTTACATACTTCATTTTTTACGTTAATTAGTTATTCTGCCACTTAGCACGCAATGCCTCCGAATTTGGCGGGAAGTGGGAAATGGAGTGTCTTAACACTAGCTTCCTACCTAACCTGCTGTGTGCGGGATACAGCGTGAAGCTAAAAAAAATATATAGATAACCCAGAGATAAAATATTCCAGTATCCTTCTTCATAGGTGACGGAACACAGACGGAACTTAACACCGTAATATGTCTTTATTAACTACTCTGGAACAATTTATTATTAGTGTATGCTGCATTTTACAAGAGAAAACATCACTCTATATTTATCTTATATGTGTAGCATATAAGATAAAATCTTACTACTTGCCAAACACAGTGTCCGTATGTACAGCTATTAGGCGTGACCACTCCTAACCAACCATTTTCTCCGTTTCACCTTAATGAACGAAACAATTGAGCGGCAAAACTAAGGCCTAATGGTATAGATAATAGAATAAGGAATAAAGAGATAACGCCATACAAAATCTCGACTATGACACTAATTTGAAAACCTGTAATTTTCCATGGAGGCCACAGTGGTGTAATGGAACAGCGGTTGATTCTAATCGCGATAGGTTATGGGTTCGATTCCCTTTGAAAGGAATTATCATAATTCAATTTTTAAACGTCGTCTAAAAATGTCTTTTTTTTCAATCTCTTAAGTGAATAACACGTTAAAATGTTCAAATTATTTAATTATTTTTATTTCGCTACTCTGGTGATTAAGACAAAAAAAGGTGAGTCGGAGTGACGGAGTGTCTTGATATTAAGTTCTCTCTGACTGCCTTACTATGTGTCTAAAAATCATAAAGTTTTTCGTTTTATAAGCTTAGAGCTTTTAGAAAGCTTTACAAATATACAGTTTAAATATTTAAACAATATATTTACATAACATTACATTACAACAGAGAAGGTAGAGAAAGTCTAGTGTTTTGACACTCCATCCTCCACTTTCCAGATAAAGAATAGTACATTGGAAATCGTATTTGTATTAACAAAATTATTATTTAAAATTTAATCTTTTATCTTTTAAATAATATCATTATTCGCTTTAATAAAATATGCAAATAGTGTTAACTTCTGATACTCTTGGGATCCATCACAATATTATAATCTTCGCCTCGAACAAATTACAATTCAGAAAATTTTAGTTAGCATTTTATTTTCACGTTCATTTCAACGCGTGACGCTTTTACAAAATCCGTCCACGTCCGTCCAGAGATTTTATTTTAATTAGATCTCGTAATGGAAAAACTTTCTTGTGCTACTTAATTAGGAAATCCCTTTGAATCCTTAAAATTGTATAAACTTTTTTGATCATTTCATCATTTTTGTATGAAAAGTGTAGGCGTAATTTTTTAGCCGGTGCCGGTGTCGTGATAATTTATCTTTATTATTTTTTTAATAATTTAATTTGACACCGTTATAGTTGAGCGGGAATATGTGATAGGATAGTCGTGAATACAAATCTTACGTCTTAAAATTTTAAATTAAAATGTATGAAAGCTAACTTTTGCTGACAATAGTAAAGATTAGGATCCATATTCCATATGTTGCTTTATATTAACTAAATACATAAAGTAAAAACTTTTAACATGTTTTAGGAAACTCATCTGGGCAGAGGAGTATCAAATTGGTATAGCTAAAATGTATATGTAAAAGAAGTGAAAAAAACCAATACTTTTTAATAATGTATTAGAAATACTTTAAAATTATTAAGTAAGTATTTACACATTTTAATTTTAAATGACAGAGAAGCTAGTGTCAAGACACCCTGTTCTACAAATTCCACCTAAAATTGCTACATGGCATACAGAGTTTCGGAACTCAACGCTGCGCTTTTTCTTAAGTACCACATCCAACAAATGGAAATAATTAAAATATAATCATTCTCCCGATTGAGAATCGAACCCACAATCAAATAATGTCCCACTGAGCCACAATAGCCTAATATATCTAATAACCAATTAACATACAAAAAGAGGTTAATTTATATAAAAAAAAAATTGAACACAACAATAGCCAGTCCCTTAACACGGTTTAATCAGCGAAAGTGTGTAATAGACGTAAGTACGTAAACACAATGGAGTGTGGGCTCTGCACTTAGCTTGCAAATGAAAGCGATTTTTGACACGCTTTCCGTGTTAGTCTTGTGGGATGGTTATACGAGTATGTATGAACATATGATATTATATTTTGGTTGGGATAATGTTTTTGAGGTATCGTAGCGCAACGACTGGTTGTGGGTTCGATTCCTACTCGAGGATTGGAGAATTAAATAATTCCAATTTCTTCGCTCTGGTGTCGAGGTAAAAGCGCGGCGTTACGCGCCACTTAACACGCAATGTCTCCGAATTCCCGAAGTGGGAAACGGAATGTCTTAACACTAGTTTCCCTCTGCCTACCCTGCTGTGTGCTTGTTACAATGTGAAGATTAAAAAAAAAGTTTCAAAATGTTGTTGTTTTTCGTATACATTTTTCCCCCAGTGGGAATAAAGCCCGCGATGGTCGTGCATGGAGCAGACAATCAACATTTTTCATAATGGTATAAGTATATATATATAAGTAATAAATTAATAAATAAACCGAATATAATACACACTACCATGTGATTCATATAAACTTTCATAATAAGTTAAATATACACTAATATACGTTTTTTGCGTCACAGACGAAGTTTCAGTTACAAAATTTAAGTTAAGAGTTATTCTTAAGTCGAATTTCGAGGCTGTAATGGGCAATGTGACAGCGCCTGACTGTAACGAGATGGCTGTGGGTTCCATTTCTACTCAAGGGAATGATTATACCAAAGTCAAGGTGCAAGATTCTTTATTTCAGATTGAAAGTGAAGGACAGAGCGTGTTCACACTAGCTTGTCCTTTTTTAAGATTAACATGCCAATAAGCAATTTAATATTACGACTACAGGCTACAGGTGCGATTATTTTTAAAGTTAAATAAAAATTTAAGTGCCAGTTACAATTCATGTCATGAGCAACTAAATTGTAGCAAAATAGTTTTACGAGATTTAGACCTCCCTTTATAGTAACTTAAAATACTTATAAAGCTTTACCTTTGTATTCGCATAGCTAGATAGGCAGATTTATCTCTCTTAGTTAGTTAGTTTACCACTCTCCACCAGAATCATAGACTTTGCGAATTGAGTGGCGTAAATTAACCCTGTGCTTTGTTATAGTGCTTGTTAACTTTTTAGTAATAATGTAATTAAAATTAATGAAATTCTTTACCATTTTTATAAGAGTAAAGGAAAGTGAGGAGTATCTATGTTAGGAAGTACGATAGTTGTAAGTTCGACCATTGATTAATGGAGAATGGTTTATGATTGTATTTAATTATTTTGATTTTAAGACAGCCTAAGCAGATAGACGTGTTAGAAAAAAAATATAAGTTTAAATCGTAATACATTAAAAAAAATATTTGTTGATTCCTTAAATATGCATTAACAATAACAACGTTTATGTCACTTTATACGAAGGTACACAAGGACATTCAAGGACATAATATACAAATATTATGTCAAATATCTGGTTAAATTATATATATTTTTTTATTTCATTTATTTTTATGAAAAATAAACAGTATTCCTCATCTCTTCTCTACATAAATTATAACTATACTAAATTTCATATTCACCTTCCCTATTCACGTAATTTTCGTAATAAGTAATTCAAAATTTTTGTTTTAAGTATACCTATATAAATATGTATACATAAAAGCTTAACACTGTATCCCGCATGCTTGCAGGGAAGGCAGAGGGAACCTAGTGCTAAGACACTCCGTTCCCCACGCACCGCCGAATTCGGAGGCATTGCGTGTCAAGTGGTATTTCCATTCCTCGAGTGGAAATAGAACCCACAACCAGTCGTTTACAGTCACACGCTTGTGCCACTGCGCCACGACTGGCCTCTATATATAGAAATATATATAAAATAAAATATTCTTTAGGTCAGTCAGTTCATATATTAAAACCACCTTATTCTACAGCATAAAAGTCATGGCTATAATTTTAAGGTGATAATCGCATCGTACTTTAAGTTTACGTTTGTTTACACAATTTTATCGGAATCCACTTTCACGCGAATTTATGTTTCGAGTGGTAATAAATTTAAAATTAATAATAGGTATGTACAATATGTTTGAGTATACTTACAGTAAAAATAATATATTTTTTTGCTCATAATAATGACGACTACAATGATTTTTTATAAAGTGCCACAAAACTAAAATACTAAAAACTAAAAAAAATATAAGATTACTGATTATCCGTATTCCATATATTTACTGTATAGTCGCCGCTACCGGTGTGATATAGCAGAAGGAGCTAGGGGCAGTGCCTGAGACTTATAACCCAAATGCAGGCTTAAGGAGCCCCCTCTAAAATAAGTACTAACCCTCGCATTCCCTGTTCAAGCTTCTCTCTCACATAAACAAATTTGAAAAGATTCTCCTAGACGTATTACTCGAATTACAGAGGGCATAACAAAGTACTTTAATAAGATCGATGCAATAGATGCTTTAAAGAATGTTTTCATTATCATGGTCGTTCTAGCGCGATCGCAATATCAGATTCATGCTATGAAAATACTATAATGTCATCGAATTAGAACGTGTGGAGTCGAGAATTGGATTTAATTAACATTGTAAGATTTTCTTACATAGTTTTTTAGATAAATGGATATATTTTATTTCGCAGTTTACGATTTTCTGTGCATAGCACAGTAGTCATAGAGAAGTTAACTTAGTGCCATAACACAAGACCCCGCGAACTCGTGATGTGTCGTTTTGAGTGGCGAGCCTCAATGCCACGCCTTCTCTTGTTCATCAGAGTAGAGAGGTGAAAGTAATGAATATGTCATCTGATAATGAATTAAATGTTATTATGGTGAATAATAAAATAATTATCAAAGAAATGACTTACCGAGTAGGAATCGAACCCACGAACAAGTCAATACGCAGTGGGACAGACAGATACAAGTGAAGCTAATAAAAACCTCTTAAATATATACAATGGGCAATGTTTACAATTCATATTTGGACGGAGCACATGAACGAGACACCAATTTTTTTAACTCCACACTGTATCCCGCACACCGCAGGTTATAGGACGAAGGGCAGTGGGAACTTAATGTTAAGACACTCCGTTCCACTTGACACCAAATTTTGGAAACAATACGTATTAAGACGAAACTCAACGCCATGCTCTGTCTCGACACCAGAGCAAAAAAAAATGAATATTAAATATTCCAAATCCTTGAGTAGAAATAGAACCCACAACCAGTCGCGTATACAGACACACTCTGCGCCCCTACGCCACGATCGGCCTCTTTTGTTTTATAAGATAATAGTACTTATTTCTATCTAGACATTACTATAATACAAATATACATAATATAAAAGACTTATCCACTCAGAAACAGACATACCCATATAAACAAAACGAGTTTTATGTAGACGCAAAGTAAACCCAACTCATCTTAGTCACGACAAGTCATTTGTTCCCAATCGTCAATCGTCAACTTTCGTGTCGGTGAAACTGTTTGCACGGGAGCCCTAACACTGCCCTAGAATTGACCATTGCAGATGTAAAATTAGAAATGGTAATAATATAAATTGTTACAGTACTTTAGTAAATTATTGTAATTTTATTATGATTTTCCTATAGCTAAATGTAGGGCAGCGTTAAACGCTGTTTTTGAATTAAGTTTATTTTGAAGGAATTTCGCACGAAACGAGCTTTGTCTTGTACGTTATTTTTGATGTAAAAATGTATAGGTTAGTAATAAATATGGTTATCGTATTTTTTACAACACATATATACGCTTTACCTATATGTATGTATAGTCGTATGTAAGGACATGGTTCGTAACTTAATCTTTAAACTTGATTTTTTAAGTGAAATCTGAACTCAAAAATTCAACTATTATAGGAATTATCATAGACAAATTACAATACACGATTAAAAAAAAGAAACAAAACTTTAATGAATAATATAGTAAATAGTTAAGATAACTTGGAAATTCACGCTAATAAAAATAAAAAAAGACCTAATTATAATTCATCTAATTTAATTATAATTGACAAAAAGTTCTTCTGAAAGTGTATAGTGAATATTTTGTATATATTTTTTAAAAATCCAGCATTTCTGAAAATCTAATATTTAGATTTTCACAACAATCATAAATTGATGTCAAACACTTTTTTCTTTTAATATAGTAATGTTAATTTTCCTTCATTAACAAAACCAAAAGGTCTGAGTCACAATAGATAAAACGTTATTGTTAATTGCATATTAATATTATGTAGTACATAACTAAACCTAACTGTATGCTTATATGTATATAATCACAATAACTTATAAAGTTAATTACGACAGCGTCTCATTGAGTGAGTTCTATTGAACATTATCACTCGGGGAAATAATTAAAATTTAATCAATTTCATTTTCCCACTCGGCTTACAAGACAAAACGCGGTATTAAATTCTGCCACTCACGCTACATTTCAAATTTAAACGAATAGTAAAGAACAGAGAATCTTGACACTAGGCTCCATCTAACTACCCTGATAAAAATAAATTGAAATTCAAAATATCTTTATTCAAATAGACTTTTGTAAGCACTTTTGAATTGTCGAAAGTACATAAGCTACCACCGACTCGGAAGGCAGTTCTGCTGAGAAGAACCGGCCAGAAACTTAGCAGTAGCTGCTATAAAAAAACCTATTTATTTTTCTGAAATTAAATAATTATAAAAATAAATAATAATAAATAGCTTCACGCTATATCCCGCACACAGCAGGGTAGGCAGAGGGAACCTAGTGTTAAGACACTCCGTTCCCCACTTTCCGCCGAATTCGGAGGCTTGCGTGTTAAGTGGCGGAACTTAACGCCGCGCTTTACCTCGACACCAGAGCGAAGAAAATGGAAATATAATTTCCACTCCTCGAGTGGGAATCGAACCCACAACCAGTCGTTTACAGTCACACTCTTGTGCCACTGGGCCAGGACTGGCCACAAAAATGTTTCTATTTTTCCAACCTGAGCAAGGTCTTCCACTATACTACCTAATACTCAATATTAAATTTAATATATAAAAAAAAACAAAAAAAAACATTTATTTTTAACAAACCAGAGAGCCGTCAAGTGCACGTTTTTGACAGTCAAACTGACACTCGTGACCCAGTTCCCACAGACAGATGCCACTTCCATTCCGTTCGCCCTTAGGTATCTCGTTTCACCCACGATCTAGAGCAATCTTTATAAACGTTATCGTTTGACCCCTGTTACTTTTACACCATCGATTGTTATTTGATTTGTAAAAGGAAATCTGGATTTATTCTGTTCTCAAATGTCTTGTTTTTGATGCTGTATTGAAGATGATTGCAAATAATTACTGCAGTTTCAATGTTTGGGAATATTTTATATTAAGATAACTTTTTGGACTATCCTGACCCAGTGACAGTATCTGACTGTATTTATATTTGGTTATGGGTGCTTTTCCCATTTGGTAAAATGATTATTTTCATTTTTCTGGGAAACAATAAAGACTGAGGAGTTCCGCTATTCAACATGCATTGTATGAATTCGAGTGGAAAGCGGAGAACAGAAGTGTTTTGACTCGAGGCTCTCTATGACTGGGTATGCGAGTCACCAGGGCGAGGAACACGTGCAGCTCAAATAATCCAGATTTCAGACCGATCCAGAAATCGATATCTCTGTCGGTATGAAGATTAATATCTAATATAAACTAACATGTCTTGACTGAACTATGATTTTTAATTAAGATATGTATATGTCGTTAAGTTTAAATAATAACTATATATTTCGAGATTTCGAAGTCTAGTTAGGCATTCGATAACGTGTTTCTGGATGTAACTTTGTATATATAAATGAAATGACACTAACATGGTACAGTAAAACAACGGATGACTATAAATGTGATGGTATGGATTCGGTTACCATTTAGGGAAAAGATTATATTTCAATTATTTACCGTTCTTGTAAAAAACCGACGGCGTTGATTTGGCCAGTCAACATATATCTAAAATTTTGGCGGAAAGCAATGAATGGAGTGTCATAGCTTCCTTCTGTACTGCTGCATAGTGAAAAGTGCTAATCTACCTTATTACAGCTTTACTCTTTTGAACATTTTTAAGTGTTCACAAATAATTCCCCACTTAGGAAAATTGAAGAAGATATTTAGAAGAAGAAATTTGAACGCACCGGGATTCGAACCCGTCCAGGCGCTCTGACCGCTAAGCCATGCGTTCTACTACCAGCTGCATTGAATTTTACTTTATTCGCATAGCAGGGTAGTCAAGGAGAATCTATCAAAAAAGTGTCAAAACACTCCGCTCTCCACTTGCCTCCCGGAATCAAGACATTGTGTGTCGATTGGCGGAACTCAACGCCACAACTTTATTTTAGAGTTTGTTTCCCTTATTTTACAGTTTATCAATATACAGTTACTTACTAGTACCAAACAAAGACCTCTAAGGGAAATAAGGTGTTAAAAAAAGCCGAATGCGTTTTATAAGCACTAAAATAACAATACACTTAAAGCGCAAAATTTAACACATCGTAAAACACACGCCACCCCGTTTTATTTGTCATTAATTTTTCTTTTATATTTGTTTAGATTTTATTCGAGTATAAAAAATAGAGTCGTAAATTGTTGAAATTTGCGACGCCCTTAACTGTTTTTATGGGTGCATAAATGTAAAGTCTAGTTATGTTTGTTTGTAAATTTTACAAGGCTTTTTTTTATTTGTAGGCATTAAACAAAAATTGTGTGGTGAATTTAATGAATTAATGAATAGAAATTCTTTTTTTTTTCATTTATTTTCATCAAATATATGAATTTAATGAATTAATGAAAAAATATATTTATTTTCTTATAAATAGGGTAATTCAACTTAGAGAATATTGGCTGATTTTTTTTACTAATTGTGTACAATTTGAATATAGTGGAACTCAAACCGCTAAGCTACGCGATCTATATCCAGTTCTATCGAAATTCTTATTCTTTTCTTGTTAACGTTGTTGTTATTTTTGACATTAGAATCTCTGTAGAGAGATTTTGGAAAAGTTCTGTTACTTAAAGATTACTTTTAGAAGTATCGTTTGATAGGATATATTGCTATTTATATAAATATAAACATTTTAACATTCTTAATATGTCATTCACACTAAGGATATGAAAAATATTTTTGAAAAATATAATGTTCATATCCTGACGGTGTCATGGGATTTTTTTTCAAAAAAGTAGCGTATGTTTAAGCTTAGATTATCAACTATATTTTTGCCAAAATTTATAACAATTGGTCAAGCGGTTTAGATTTTTCATATAAACTTTTATCCCCTATTTCAACCCTTTAGAGGTTGAATTTTGAAAAAATAAGTAGCCTATGTTAGACCCAGTCACTTTTACTACTTTCATTCTAAATTTTAACCAAATCGGACCGGTAGATTAGTCGTGAAAGCGTGACAGACAAACACACAGACTTTCCCATAATATAAGTATGTATGTATTAGCCTCAGGCCCTATGAAACTGTTTATATTTCATATCTGTAATGTGAGATTATTACCTATAAGTTATAATAGAAACACAAACGTGTGTTGTAAACGATTCCTTAACGGCTTAGGCTGAGCCGATATGATAATCTAATGTTCTAAGCTTTGGTAAGAGGCTTATATAACTATAATAGTGTTTATTGTAATTCGCAATACTAAAAGCATAACTAAAAGTTCCACTTTATTTGCCGCATAACAGGATAGTTAGAGAAATGTAATGTAATTTGAAATTAGTTCAGGTTAGCTACCATTGCGTTAAACAATAAAATTGTAATTTTTATATCTTAAAAATTTTCTCTCCGGCTCTTCAATAAATTTTCTCTCCGGCTCTTCAATAAATTTTCTCTCCGGCTCTTCTTAGCAGAATCGCTTTCCGAACAGATGGTAGCTTTATGTTCATTAGACTGTACTTGTAAAATTACTTGAAAAATCTATTTGAATAACGATATTGTCAATTTGAACTTGAATTTTGAAAAATCATGACAAAATCATGTGAACGGAGGTTCACCACTTTCTGCCTGAAGTCGACATTTTGTATGTGTCGTAAATGATGGAATTTCTTGCTTGAACGTGTGGTGAGTAGGAATCGAACCCAAAATTGACTATTACCTTTACAGTCCCACTGAGCCACGATGCCCTTAATATAAATAACACTGTATACATACATAGGCTAGCATCGAAAGCCTACTTGTTACTGTACTAAGTATATACAGTATATAACAAATGGAATTGTAGCGTCATGAGCGTTTCCACTTTCCGCCTAAAATCGAGACATTGTATGTTGAGTTGCGGAACTCAACCCCGTGCATCCTTTTAGGTACCAGAACAAAAATATGAACACAATTCAAATATAACCATTCCTTCAAGTAGAAGAATCGAACCCATAACCATCGTCTTTACAGTCAAACTTTAATTTTAAAATAGACAAAATATCATGCAAAGCCAGTTTGGCTATAAACTTTTCAAGTCAGTTATTATAATGAAAGTGAAGGCAATTAAAAACACTAATAAAAAGTTTTTGACCTTGGTCGTGAACATTATAAAAAAGTAAAAGCGTAGCCGCCCTTTATAGGGCAGACAGAGGGTATATAATTATAGTAGTTAAGAGAAAGTGTTGAAGCGATTTAAATAAAAAAAAACAAGATTTTTTAATTTTCACTACAACGCGTTAACACGATATACGTATTGATAATTGAATGTTTGTATATTTCTTAAATTGTGTAAAAAAATATAATTTTAAATATATTTTTACATTATATTGGAACAGTATAACAGTGTCTGACTGCTAACTGGTTTGGTTGGTTGTGGGTTCGATTCTCGCTCAGAGGAATTATTACAATATTATCAATTGATTGCTCAGGTACAAGACAATGTGCCTTTGATATTCGTTACGCATCACGTAATGTCCCGAATTCCGGTGACAAGAAGACAACGGAATATTTTGACACTAAGTTTTTAACCTAAGAAAATAAGGAATACTCTAATAACTGATAATACTTGCTTAAAGTACCTTAAAGTATATAACATGACGCATATGATGTTTAAATTATAGTCGTTTTTTATATTTTCTTTTAGTTAAACTTAAGATAAAGAACAATATTGAGTTTCACCACTCAACGCGTAATATCTCAAATTCGGGCAAAATCCATCAGTCAATGGGGTATCTTGGTTCTGGGTTTTCTAAGCCTACTCACTTATATACTTTTACATTACTGCACGTTGCTAAGGAAAGGCATATTTTATGCATCAACAAATCTACTAGAACATAGAATTTATTATAATCATTATACAAATTTGCCCTAAGCAAAAATCAAACCTATTTCTTCCGGCATATCAATATAACATATATATAAGTGGTAACCACTTAACACCAGTTGATATAGTATCTCATAAATCGCGATCAAGTTATTATCGGACCATATAAATAACGCTAATTCCGGGGATGGCTCACGTCACGAGCGAATATTGGATGGATGAACAGGCGAAATCGGACAGGGCGATAAATTCACTTTAATTAATCTTCCTCGGGGGATAAGCTTACACTTAGTAACCAAATGAAGTATTAACACAATATTGATATACTACTATACTATTACTATAGCTTCACGCTGTTCCCCACACACAGCAGGGCAGGCAGAGGGAACCTAGTGTTAAGACACGCTGTTCCCCACTTTCTGCCGAATTCGGAGGCATTGTGTGTTAAGTGGCGGAACTTAACGCCGCGCTTTACCTCGACGCCGGGGCGAAGAAAATGGAAATATTAAATATTTAAACTCCTCGAGTGGGAATCGAACCCACAACCACTCGTATACACACTTGTGCCACTGGGCTACGACTGGCTATATTGATATAGCTTTTGTGTATTGCGAATATGCCAGGCTGGAATTTCATGGAATAGACGTATGTATTAATAAGTCAAGGGAAACAGACCCCTCATGACTTAATATGACATTTTTGAAGGTCATTTCATTGAAAGAGGGCTGAAGAAGCCCTTTTTTCCATACTAAGTGTAAAGAAAAACATAACAAGCTCATACATACTATTTTTAAATATACCGCACACAGCAGGGTAGGCAGAGTGAACATAGTGTTAAGACACTCCGTTCCCCACTTTCCGCCGAATTCGGAGGCATTGCGTGTTAATTGGCGGAACTTCACGCCGCGCTTTACCTCGACACCAAAGCGAAGAATGGGTTCGATTCCCACACGAGGAGTGGAAATATTAAATATTTCCACTCCTCGAGTGGGAATCGAACCCACAACCAGTCGTTTACAGTCACACGCTTGTGTCACAGGGCCACGACTAAATTACAGATTTTAAATTCTGTTACGCAAAAAATAAATTGAATATGTTTCTGGCATAGAGAATGCTTTGTTTGGTACAAAGCTTACATTAAATATTTACAACCTTAAAGTTATATAAATAACTTAGCGCTAAATTGTTAATATGTTGTAAAGTTCTTTAATGCTTTCTAAAAGACCGCCAGTCGTAAACAAAAGAGGATTCAGGTTTACGAGCGACTGTAATAAGATTAAGTTTATAATGTATACGTATAAAGTATATGCGACATTTGCTGATTAAAATGGACGCGGACATGCATCTGACAAGTGACAGTGAGACGAATAGATATTTCGGACATTTTTTTCGTTAAAACCTTTTTGTGCAATTTCTAATGTAATACTACATATTTATTATATAATATTATACACCTATTATTATTAAATTAAAAAATATATAATTGTAATCGCTATCATGAGTCTGAATTGACGAAATTACTTTTCGTAATATCGGTTGGTCTCTGCTCAGGCAAAGATCACACTGAATCCTTCAGAATGCAATTATATCCTTAAATTAGAATAAAGCAATGTAGTGTCATATTTCTGAAATAATTAGCCAAAGTATAAGCTATTTAATTAATAGAAATATAGTTCATATTACTAGGCTTTTTCTACCTATAATTCGAGATATGAAAAATAATAAAATACAAGAAAAAGTAATTTGTCTTTGTTCCACTTTCCATAATAAACCTTAAAATTTATGTCTCGACCGTCAAATACTAAAGATCGAAGACGTATATAAAAACGTCATTACAGCAAACTGGAATGCTGATCGGATATAAAATAAAAGAAAGTGCATCCTTACAACGTTGCAACATGAGATCGGATAAATTACTTACTGTATGTACCAAGCAGATTGCACAGGATCGATACGTGATAAGGAAAAGACGTGATAAGAAATCTAAGGTGGTAAATATTACAAATAGACGAGAAGCAGTAATATAGTAGGACTCTGCAACCATAATAAGCTTACTAAGCTGTATTTTTAATATAAAATTAAAACTCGAAGCCTATAGAAAAAAAAACGTATTAAGTAAACGTTTACTTTAAAGCTAAGGAGTCATTTCTAATCACTTTTCTGAACAGCGACATATTGATATCCTGAAGTAGGAAAAATGATTCAGTTCAATTAACAAGATTCTGATGACTGACGGGAGTAGTCATGTATTGAACTACACATGAAACAGCCTAATATACTACACATAAGCCAAAAACAATGACGCCGCTACCAACAGTAACAATTAGACGTATGAACAATTATTACAGGCCAGATTCCTCGACAGCTGTTTTTGGCGCAGTTAAATTTTAACTTACTTAATAGTTTCACGCTGTATCCCGCACACAGCAGGATAGGCAACGGGAACCTAGTGTTAAGACACTCCGTTCCCCACAAAAAAAATATAATTGTACTTTTTGTAATGATTGATACAACACGGTGCGATTGCGATTTTTAATTATTATTTCTATATTATCATTCGCGACTATTACAAAGTCAAATCTTAAATGACAACAATACTCAACATAAAAAAGCTACTTCTAGCAATAAAAAATAAATGAGATAAATTAAATAGCTTCACGCTATATCCCGCACACAGCAGGGTAGGCAGAGGGAAACCTAGTGTTAAGACACTCCGTTCTCCACTTTCCACCGAATTCGGAGGCATTGCGTGTTAAGTGGCGGAACTTAACGCCGCGCTTTACCTCGACACCAGAGCGAAGAAAATGGAAATATTAAATATTTCCACTCCTCGAGTGGGAATCGAACCCACAACCAGTCGGTTACAGTCACACGCTTGTGCCACTGGGCCACGACTGGCCACTGTAAAAAATAAGTGAAATAAAGCACAGTGTTGAGTTCCACCACTTAATGCTTCCAGAATTCGGCGGAACGGAGTGTCTTAGCATTATTTTTTCTCTGTTTATTAGCGGTTAGCGGTATATAGCGTGACGCTAAAAGTTTTTTTTATATTTCTTATTCCATATCACAGTGGAGAACGGATCACAAAGGATGAACAAGTTTATTTAAAATTAATTAAGCTTCAAAGCCATTAAAATAAAATCATATTCTCTTTAACATTACAAAAAAGAACAAGTAGTTATGTATTGAACATGCACGTCAGACAAATCTTACTTTCGTTTTGAATAATTTCGTCGATCTTTGCTCAACCAACCATAGGTTGTCATGCTTACACTTTCGCTGGCATCTCGTATCGGAACGTCTTATTATATCTGACATGAGTGTATTATAAAATGCAAATTGCATTTTTTATTTCATATTGTTACATATTTATTTAATTTATATATATAATGTTATTTTAAAAGTAGAAAAATTGTGATAAATAATTTTCTTCTCAATTATTCCGCTATGTAGCAATGTTCTGAATATATTATATTTGACGAAATGCAGATCTATGTACGAGTATTCATGTTCAGATTCACTTATTTCTAAATTAAAGAAATAATTAAGTTATAAGTAGCAAATTAAGTACCTAAGCACAGCACATATTGAGTAATATATAAGATTCTTTTTACAACTTCAAAGTGGGAGAAATTCAATACCAGAAACAAAAATACCGAAGTACCTTTATACCTTAGGTACCTTTTATATTAAAAAACACCAACAGTTAACTTCATAGACTCCCAAATTCCCACGTTCTCACGAAGATTATCAAGTGCATCGTGCACGAAATTGAAATGAAATGAAAAGTGCAATAATGCTTACTGTAAAATAGCTCACCGGGGCCGGCTCTCGGCGAGGCGCGAGCGGGCGCCTGCAGCGCTAGCAGCGCCACTGCCCACCACCATGACATCACAACCACACCTGGGAAGAAAGAATTTAATTAGTCTATGATATCTGTAAAAGAATGAGTTGTAGAAACTAAATGCGGCGTTGAGTTCCGCCAATTGAGACGCAATGTCTAGATTTAAGGTGGAAAATGGAGAACGGAATGTTTTGACTCTCTGACTACCGGGAATAACTGTGAGGTAGATATGCCATATGTAGATTAGTATATAGGTAAAAAAACTCTTCCGTTTGTCACAGACTAAATAAATGATAAAAGATAATTAATGATATTCATAAAAAAAGGCAATATATAAAAAAATATATGAGCTTTTATAGTATATCAAAAAAATAATATTTTTTTCGAGTTTTTATACATAATTTAATTTTTTTTTTCGTTTGATGGTTCCTATCTAATTTAGCTTATGCAAGTTTGATGATTTCATTTCATTTTGAATCCACTTTGCGATTTCGTTTATTATTTTACTCTCAACTTGAAATTGAAATGTGGTTTGGTAATAAAAAATTAAGTCATTCACATCTAACATGTGTCAGATTAATACTTTGAAATGTATTTTATTTCTTAGCTATATTTCTATACTATTCAGCTGTGCGTTGTATAAGTCAATCAGGTAGTAAAGAAATAGTTTTATATATAATATTTTTTACATAAAAACTTTTGAGGCTAGTCATGGCGCAGAGGTACAATATGAGACTTTCAACGCTAGTTGTGGATTCGATTTCCACTCGAGGAATTGAAATATTTAATATTTAATTTTCTTTGTTCAGTTGTCGAGGCGAAGCACAGCATTGAGTTCCGCCATGCAACATTTAATGTCTCCAGAATTCAAAGGAAAGTAGGAAACGGAGTGTCTTATATATAAAAACTTGATGATTTTCAATTTATTTTAGAACAATCCCTCTAGATCAATATTGCCTGCTGGTTAGTACATATATACGTCAAAACATATGTGTCAAAAATCCTTTTTACGAGAAAATTAAAACCGTATATTAACATCAAATATATTTTTTCTTTTTTTTTCAAAGGAACGAATAAAATGAAGTGACTGGTCACTATAATACATTTAAATTTTCTATATTTAACAACGTTTGGCCCACACTTAGCTTGTGACCTAAAGAGACAATCTAAGCCACTTAATATTCAGACCGAACATATAGTTCTCGTGGGAAAATAACTATTTTAACATTCAATGAAAGCCTAAACACGTTTAGTACTTAGCAAATCAATAGTGACATTCAATTTTATTGTATAGAAAGAAATCAAGTTATAAAAAAGAAATTGTGGCCAGTCGTGGCCCAGTGGCACAAGCGTGTGACTGTAAACGACTGGTTGTGGGTTCGATTCCCACTCGAGGAGTGGAAAAAAAATCGTAATTGTTTTAATATCTGACACTTATTAAATTTACACACAATAGAAATTGAAATAATATGGAGGACATGTTTAATTAGCTTAATTTTTTTGCATATAGAAAATGTTATTTGCCGAATAACTATAAGACTGTGTTATCCATACTTATGTTATAAATGCGAAAGTCTGTGTGTTTGTCTGTCACGCTTTCACAGCTAATCTACCGGTCCGATTTGGATGAAATTTAGAATGAAAGTAGTAAAAGTGACTGGGTCTAACATACTTATTTTTTCAAAAATCAACCTCTAAAGGGTTGAAATAGGGGATGAAAATTTATATGAAAAATCTAAGCCGCTTGACCAATTGTAATGAACTTTGACTTAAATATAGTTGATAATCTAAGCTTAAGCATAGGCTACTTTATTTTTTAAAAATGCGCCCCTGAGGGTTGCAATATAAGGGAATAGTTCACGAGGCGAAGCCGCGAGCGGGGTCGCTAGTAAAATAATATAAGTAAAACGTAGAAAAAACTTAAGTTTAAAAGTCACACACACTCTCTCGAATTTGGGCAGAGAGTTGATAATAGTGTTTCGACACTAAGTCTGATTGTCGTGATATACAGGAAAAAGCGTAAGGTGAACTTGACCTTGATTCAGATTTCTTCCACATAGCCCCAGCTATTATTTAGAGTGAGCCTACTTTATTCTAATTGAGATAGATTATAATTAATAAGATAAACGCTGCTTTTGGTTTCGCCACTCTATATGCAGTTTCGAATTTAAGTAGAAAGTGGAGAACGGAGAGTTGTAACACTAATTTTGTTTCTCCCTACCTCGTTATACAGGAATAAGCGAAAAACTACGTATATTATTACCAACTATAGTTAACTAAAACAAGTTACGCGGTAGTCAATGCAAATTACTTACATGATAACTTATCTGAGTTATTACAAAACGTTACAAATGACTAGTAATTTATTTAGATATAGATAAAGCTTCATGTTAAAAGGATATTTAAGATTGCTTATTCAGGATCTATCGTTGTGAAGTTATATTAACCTTTGATTGAACTAAACTGTTTATCAATTTTGTTTACTGAAGTAACTTAACGCCGCACAGTGTTATGTGAGGAAGGACAAATGAAAATCATTAAGCATATTCCCCAAATGTAAATCGAACCCACAGCTGTTTACAGTATTATTGAGCAACAACGGCTTCATCACGAAATTCAAACTATAAATAAATAATCTGTTTTATTCTATAGGCTAAGATAAATATGTTTTTAACTTTAAACATTTTTAAAGTGTTATTTCACACTAAGGAAAATTGAAAAAGACATTTAGAAAACGTATAAAAATTTGGACGCATACATGCTCAGTGATGAGAGCGCCTGGACGGTAATTAGTAGGCGCGGGTTCGAATCACGCTGCGTTCAAATTTTTGTACATTTAAAAATATATTTAGATATTTTTTTAAGATAAATATGCCAATCCAATAATACGTTTTGTAGCATCGTGGAACAGTGTTTAATGTAATCATGGTTGGACGTGGGATCGATTCCTACTCACACGTACTCAGACGGATCATAACTTGATTATCTTCCTTTTTCTGCTCTGGTTAACAAGACAAAGCGCGGCATTGAGTTCCAACACTAAACAAACACTGCTTCAAATTCAGGTGGAAATTTGACACTGAACGGAGTATTATGACACTACGTTCTCTCTTACTACCTTCCTATGAAGAAAAAGCGTAAGCAGCTTCCTGCTTTTAAATAAAAAACCAGTAAATTTCTCTCAATTATTACGACTTTAATACCTAAAATGTAATTATTCATAACATTAAACTTTTAAAGTCGTAATTTCCTCCTTTACAATATACCGTTAACTGTCATTTATATATCACGATTATAATATCTTCCATCTGAACACTTGTCTTAAAGGAAATTTATTTTCAAAACCAATCGAATTCGAGATTTATTCGTTATTCGAGTGTTAAGATTTGTTGTCCTACTTCCAACGCTATTAGTTCGATAAGGGCGACTAGAAAGCACTTGTTTACGTCGCACTCGCGCTGTTGATAAGGAATTTATTATATACAACTGGGCCGCGAAAACTGGGTGAAAATCCTGCTGATTGTAATATTTATGAGTTCTTTTTTTATGTTATTTATTATTTGGTTTTAGGGAAATTGTGAAAGATAGATGTTGTGGTTCAGTGATAGGGTTTGACTGTAAATGTGATTGGTTGTGGGTTCGGTGGCCACTCGGGGTAATGATTATTTTAAAATTATTTTTGTTTTTCCAGTCTGGTAGGGCAAAGTGTGGCGTTAAGTTCCGCCACTCAATACACAACGCCTTGATTTTTGATTGAGGAGTGTCTTAACACTTGATTCTCTCTGGATATATAAAAACAATATATAAGCTCAGTAAATTAAGAATACCTACCAAAGACTTAGTAAATAATAATACAAAAGCTTATAAAATTTTTTCGAAGATAAAACGTATAAATTTTCGTGATACGAGTATGTACAAGAATATAACACTTAGTACAAAACTTGTTAGAGCTTAGATCACGTCTTACATTGTTCTATAAAAGTTAGTTAAGCTCCTCTCGGAAAAGTCTAAAGTATACGTAGTGAAGTATGAAAGGAATATCCACGAAATATCCGCGGTGGAAATTTTCAATTGGAACAAAAATAAGACAGCATTTTTCTTTGTGTAAGAGCTTTCAAACTCTATTTTCTCGCCGCCATGATTGGAAATGACATTTCTGCAAAATGTTGGGAAATTGTTTTGTTTCTAAAAAATTCGTTTCGTGATTAAAGTTTTTGACGTTATGGTTTAATATATATAAAGAGAAAAAATATCTCCTCAGCATATAAGACTGACCTTTGTGAAATAAAAGGTCGAAAATTGAGAAGGTCATGATTATGTGTGAATATAAACGCAATTTGATCGAATCCTTGTGGGTTCGATTCCAGGAAATATTTAATATTTCCATTTTCTTAGCTGTGGTGTTTACGCAATGTTAGATAATATGTTTTGGTTTTGTCACACCGCCAAGAAATGATGGAACCCGAGGAGCTGATTATGTGTATAGGTCTTTTCTGCCTATTCTACAAACGAAAATGCTGTTCATTTTACAATTATTTAATTAAAACTTAAAATACACATGGTTATAATTATAAGCCTGGAATGGCATAATAAACTTGTGATATTTTTCATAAATTGTATCTCTCGTCGTGTCTATAGAGAAAAAACGGAGAGAATTTGTGATATCAAAATAACTTGTCACATGTAAAAAAAGTGATTATTTAAAATTTGTCCTACACAACATTTCACGAAAGGCCAACACGGTCTCTTATTATCCGCAGGTACGAACGAAACGAGCCAAACTTTACTGCTCCGAACTTCAACGTACAATAGTCGCCAATTTTAGTTTATTTCAGTTCCACCAACTTCTACACTTCAGAATTTTCATGCTTTTACTTGTAAAAGTTTTATAAGCCTTCAGTTGGAATGGCTAATTTTTGGTTTGGATTTTTTTTTATATTAGCAAAGTATTATATTTCTATATAGCTGGTGGAATGTGGAGGAGATTGGCAAGGGATAGACAAGGGTGGAAAGCAATGGACGAGGCCTATGTTGGGAGACACAATGGAGATGCCTCAACACTCTAATAACTCTTTTTCATTTTTTTTGTGTATTTTGCTTTAACAATAAAGGTTATTTTTATTTTATTATACGTATAGATAACCCAGAGAAAAAATACTCCAATATCCTTCTTCATAGGTAACGGAACGTAAACAGAACTTAACACCGTGATATGTCTCTATTAACTACACTGGGACGATGTACATATTTTTCAATTCAATTACACAACCCTTATAAGTTTATGCTGACATTTTACAAGAACATCAAGATAGTATTTTTTACTTATATATTTATCATACACTCTACAATATTATTTATTCTTGAGAATATATGTAAGGTAAGCCAAAAAACCTCTGCAAATATTGTAATCCCTGTCTCAAATCTCTAATATAATAAAGACAATATAAGTTTTCCCTTAAGTATGGACAGAAAAAATGGTTTTATTTTTATTCAAAGGCCACGGTAAGTTTGATCTGACTCCATTATATTGAATTACCGTCTTATATGATTATAAGGGTAAAGTAAAAGAGGTTACGTAGTTTACGTAAAGTACATACAAAAGTACCTAACCATATAAAGCGTATATTTTGATACTTTCATCTAAATATAATGTATAATACTAATATGAACTTAAAAAAAAAAACATTTTTTTATATGCACTCAACTTCTTCGTATTTTCGACTGTAACTTAAGTTACGCGGTTTATTTCTCATACAAATTTTCATCCCCTATCTTAGTCACTTCGGGGTTGATATTTCGAAAAAAAAATAAAAGAAAAATAGCTTTATAAAGTATGTTTCTAAGAAAATTAATGGAAATCGGTTTAGTGGCTTAGACTTTTTATACAAACTTTTGTCAACTATTTCCACCCTTTAATTATTTTTTGCATTCTGCTACTCAACATGCATTGTCTCTATTTCGGGTGAAAAGTGGAATAACATAACACTGGATTCTCTCTTTTTTTAGGTAATAAAAGCTTAAAGTTATAACAAAAAGAATAACATACATTTATTTCCACGTAATATTTCAAATCTCAACGAAAACCCAATAACGTTATACAGAAGAAGACATGAAGCTAAAAAAATACATGGAAAAAAATAAATAATAATAAAGATATTATGTGAGATTCATAATAGACAATCAGTATTAAATAAGCGTTCAAAATATTATTAAATTGAAGAGACATTGCCTTTGTTCTTCATATTATTCGATGGGCGTAGAGTTTCATTTGTTAGTAAAATGATTTCGTTCAATCTTTGTGTTCTGAGTGAATGCTTAAACAATACGGTAGAGGTTTTCTATAGTTTTTTTTGTTTCACAGTTGGATAAAAGGGTAGTTAAGAGAACCTAGTGTCAATATACTAAAGTCAAAGTCAAAGTCAAATAATTTTATTCAAAGTAAGAAGTTACATGCTTCATTTTTTGAACGTCAAACAATTTGCCAACGGTTCACTAAAGTTAATGCCTCAGACCTGAGAAGAACTCGCGCAAGAAATTCAGCGCGACGATTTTTTTTTTTTAAGTCAAGCAATTTACAGATATTTGGTTTTTTTTTAGCTTCACGCTGTATCCCGCGCACAGCAGGGTAGGCAGAGGGAACCTAGTGTTAAGACACTCCGTTCCCCACTTTCCGCCGAATTCGGAGGCATTGCGTGTTAAGTGGCGGGAATTAACGCCGCGCTTTACCTCGACACCAGAGCGAAGAAAATGGAAATATAATTTCCACTCCTCGAGTGGGAATCGAACCCACAACCAATCGTTTACAGTTACACGCTTGTGCCACTAGGTCACGACTGGCTACAGATATTATATAATTATATATTGACAATGATACAATTGGAATAGCCTGGAGCTACTACGTATCACACTTCCCGGCCGAAATCGAGACGTTGCGTGTTTTTGACGGAACTCAACGCCGTGCTTTGTCTTAGGATACCAGAGTAGAGAAATGAAAGTTGCTAAATAATGATCATTTCACCAATTGGGAATCGAACCCGCAGCCAATTGCGTATACAGTCATATGCTGGATTACGTACCTAACACTAACGTGGCCATTAATTTGTTTATTAATGATATATCTTATTAATATTATAAATGTGAAAGTTTGTTCGGATGTGTGTGAGTTTGTTACTCTTTCACGCAAAAACTACTGAACGGATTTTCATGAAACTTTGCAGTAATATAGGTTTGATATCAGAATAACATAATAAGTTAAAATTTATAGGAATTTTTAACCGACATAAAATGATAGACCCACGAAGATGGGTGGACCGATTTTTCAATTTTTTTTTATTCGAGAGAGTATATTTCACAATTGGTCTCATGGTACGGATATCAGGATCTGATGATGGAATCCTGGAGATATCGAGGACAACCCTCAAATTTAAAAGGCACAGATGCGGTTTTTTCGTATAACGCAATTGGGAGATCTATCTGACTCTAACCATTTTCACTTTGGGTAGACCTGCTGATAGGAACTCAATGAAGATGTTTCTTGGTTCACACGGACGAAGTCGCGGGTAACAGCTAGTTATTTATATATGATCTAATAACATATTGACTTAGTGGCTTTTAGCAATAATAAAGTAATGATATATTTTTCTATATATTACTCTTCTCTGTAGATATACCTTTTCGATATATCTGCAAAGAGGAGAAAGCCGAATTCTGAAGGCATTGCGTGTTAAGTGACCAAACTTAATGCTGCGCTTTGCCTCAACACTAGGCGAAGCAAATTGAAATATTAAATATTTCCATTGCTCGAGTGGGAATCGGACACACAACCAGTCGCTTTACAGTCGCACTACCTGTGCGCCATGACTGGCTTTATTTATTTATTAAAGCACTGGCCGCGAATTATCCTATGAACTACAGTACACTAACTAACTGACTATTTGTTACTAACAACACTCATTCAAAATTAATAAAAGAAAATCAAATAAAACCATGTTCCTTAATAATTTCCTAACAAAAATAATTTCAAGCCTTTATTAGAAAGCTTGATAAAAGGAAATATAATAAAGAAATCACAACAAACGTATTTACTGCGTCTCAAATATCAAAGGGGCAGCTTCAAACGGGCACTTTACTATTCGCAGAAAGGGGCAAAGCCTCCCCCGGGTATATCTGGGTAATGTGAACCGCATTCAAGTCAACTATATAAATTCTGAGAGCTAGCTAGTATTATATTTTAGTTGTGTATATAAGAAATGGAATGTTTTAGATTATTTTGTTGAATATTCTCTCTTGTTTTGTACGAAATTATTATTAGAGGATAGTCGTGGCTAAGGGGCACAAAATGTGACTGTAACGTGACTGATTGTGGGTTCGATTCCTATTCGAGGAGTGTGAACTGGAAATATGAAATATATTTCATATTTCCAGTTTTTTCGCTTTGGTGTCGAGGCAAAAACGTGGCATTAAGTTCCACTAGTTAACACGCGATGCCTGCAGAATTCGGCAGGAAATAGAGACCGAGAGTGACTTAACATTAGGTTCCCTCTGCCTACTCTGCTGTGTGAGGAATACAGCGTAAAGCTAAAAAAATATTATTAAACGAAAACTTTATGAAAATATACTTTATTTTATACTTGGCACCCTTCACAAGATCGTATGTCAAATACACAGGATATGTAATATTTAGTTTATATGTCAATTTTTCTTTTTAGTTTATATATCAGTTTATATTTCTATATAGTATCATATGACTAGATTAATAGAAAATGCGCTTTACTTGACCTCTTCCGAGAACCTATTTCCGGTCAATCAGAAATCGGAAATGGAGTCATTTAATCAACGTAATTAGAGGAAGAATATAAAAAGTATAATACGTCGTTTGAATATAAGAAATGAAATTAGACCATTATAGCGTAGTGTGACAACGTCTTACTGTATTCACGATGGTTATGGATTCGAATTATACTTGGGAAAATGGTTATAATTAAGTTATGAAAATAATTTCTAAGATTTAATGACAAATTAAAGCGCGGCGTTTAGTTCCACCACTTAACACACAATACCTCGAATTACCGAGGAAATTAGGAGGTAGGTTAAGTGAAGGACATCCTAATGGTAAGTGGTTTACCTTCGCCCTTGGACATCCACAACATAAGAGGAGTTGTGGATGTCTTGGGGGTGAAGGACGGGGATGATGGGAATAGGGTGAGCTGGCTTACATGTCATTGAACAGGAACACATCATTAGATATTTGGTGTCTTTGACATGATAGTGGTCGCGAGCCAGTCGGAGAACGAATCTCCTAACACCAAGTACTGGGTTTCCCGCCTATTACGAGACGTTACCCAGCAGATGAGGGAAATTGTTATCTTAGTCCGTCTACCCTACCTTACTATGAATAAAAATATGCTAAGTTAAAAAAAATATAATAAATAAAATTACTTACTAATATTAATACTACTAATATCATATAGCAGTAGAATTATAGCAAACTTTGTTTACCACACACACATATTGCGTGTGCTTATTACACCAGTCATTACTCATTGGCCCACAGTGTTATTTGTTCCGCTTATTACGTACACGTAGATGACGGTTTAACCAAATATTTAAAGCGGTACATTTGTAAAGGTACACTTTTGTTTGACATATTTTTGCTTAATTTATTTTGAACAGGAGGTGAACATGCAACTAATAACTGACTAAAATAATTTAATTAAAATATAAATTATTATAGCTTTTATTAAATTATCTTTTCTATGAGATAAACGTAGTTCATTTTTTCATTATTCGACTGATTATTATATAACATCATTGGCCTAATAACCAAATTCTCAGTCTAACCTTACGTATTTGTTAAACAAAAAAAATAACATCTCTCCTTCTTAAAACGAGCTACAAGTGGAGAGATGAAGAGAAAATTTAAATAGTAATAAAATTTTAAGCCAAGGTAACAGTTATAGGGAAAGTAAGCCTATTTTAGTTTGTGTGCGGAAACACTTATCGTTTAAGTCGAAAGTAAATTATAGTACACATACAACCTAAAATTATTTTAACATCAATTTGACACAATTATGTTATTTACTAATTATATGTTTTTTTGAATTAGACAAGAAGTAGCGAAACGATTTTTTTTTTATATTTTTTCTTCCGCTTTCCCACATAACATGGTAGGCAGAGAGAACTTAGTGTTAAGACACTCCGCGCTGTGTCTTATGAATAAAAGGGGAAAAACGAAAATAATTTCGTTACCCACTTTTCGCCGAATTTGGAGGCATTGCGTGTTAAGTGACGAAACTTAACGCCGCGCCTCACTTCGACACCAAAGCGAAGAAAATGGAAATATTAAATATTTCCACCTCTCGAGTGGGATTCGAATCCACAACCAGTCGCTTTACAGTCACACTTTGTGCCATAACTTAATAAAAAAATATAGCAATTTATCTATAATTTCTCTTTCTACCCACCCAATATCAGAAGAGATAAATAAATATAATAAAAAGTAATGCCACTAAGATAATTTCCAATATCAGATCTCATACAATCTTGTTTTGCATAAATTAACATGCATAACAACGTTGCGTATGTCACCTGTCATCGTGAAGCTATGTACTTTATATCGTATCTCCGTAATTAATTTTACGCTTCATACACTTGTATTTTAAAAATTGTATTTAAAGAATTTATTTAAATATGTTTCAAGACTTGATAATTATAATGGTAGTGAGTTTGGTTCCCAGTTGGGGGAAATAGTTTTTTTAGGTTTATTTTTTTTAAGAATTTTAAGGAATCTAGTGTTTACATATTCCGTTCTTCACTTTTTATCTGAAATTGACACATTGTGTGTTAAGTGGCGGAACATAACGCTGCGCTTTTTACTCCAATTTATTATTTGCAATTTGCATTAGAAAATGAAGACACTCCATTCTCCACTTTCCGTCATGTGACAGTACTCATAGGAGCGCTTTATTTTTTCATCAAAGCAAAGACATGTAAATAATTTAATTACAATATATACCCCAAATAAGAATCGAACCCACAAGCAGGTTTACAGTACTATATCACACTGTACCATCATGACCTCGTTTCATTCAACCAAAATATAACCTACTCTCATATAGATTTGTCTATCGTGTCTGACACATATACGTTGACTTTCTTTCAATTCGTCTCAATGTTTTGACAAGAAAATTTGTGGTCTCGCTTTCACGTGTGATTGACGGATAGTTACTTTCATGTGGACACAAGTGCGTGAGTTGTCACTACTCGCCCTACAAGTACCTATTTGTGAGGTATACTAGTATGTGTTACTTTATACTGGTAACAGTGTCTAACTGCGATTAAGAGAATATATTCTTTTAGGATCAAGCGCGGCGTTAAGTTCCGCCACTTAACACGCAAGCCTCCGAATTCGGCGGAAAGTGGGGAACGGAGTGTCTTAACACTAGGTTCCCTCTGCCTACCCTGCTGTGTGCGGGATATAGCGTGAAGCTATTTAATTTTTTTTTAGGATCACTGTGTATCCCGGCTCACAGCAGAGTAGGCAGAAGGAACTTAAATAAGACACTCTACTCAAGATATCCGGATTATGGAGGCATTGCGTGTTAAGTGGCGGCACTCAACGGCGTGCTTTGTCTCGATACGAGAAGGAAGAAAATGAATTGTTAAATATTTCAATTCATCGAGTGGGAATCGAACCCACAAAACACAAGCCACAAGCCACGACTTGCCTCAAAATAAATTTGTATTGTCAACATTTTCAATATGATTTGAATGAATATTATAAAATTGACAGGCAAAAGCAAGCTATCTTCTCAATTATTCTAATAGTGCAATGATCTGAACTCTGTAAATTACCGGAAATAATATTCCAAACTTAGTATTCAAGTTTTCATAACTAAATCCTTTCAAAACGAAATAATAAACTAAACCTTTAATACTTTACTTAAATATATAAAAGTACAAGTTAATTACCTCCTTAACTTGATATATCGATATAAAAACAGTTTTCCTCTTCATAACAAAGGGGAGTGCGTGATAAATTGTATCACGTTTTATTGAGACGTTCAGGCGTTCAAAAATAATATTAAAAAACTCAGTTATAAACCAGTTATTGTAAATACATATAAGGTTAATTTATCAGACGACATTGTTAAGTAATTAAGACGTGCCTGAATTCATTGATTGGAGGTTGCCATGGCATCGCTATAAGTCATTTTATACAAAAGTGTATAACAAACGCTTGATAATTTAACTTGGCGTGTAATATTCTAGTGAAGAGCGGTGTGATATTAAAGGTACTACTCTTTTTCTAAAATACATATTATTCTACATTTATATAAGTCTAAATTTTATTCATATACGTCCATAATTTTCATAAAAATGGGTCCGAAGTTTTCCTTCATATTTTAAAATATATATAGATTACTTAGTTTTCCTTTTTAATTCACTTATTTGTTAAAAATAGGACAATTGCATGAAAAATATATTTTATTTACAGTGTAAGTCACTAGTTTATGTTTCTTGGTTTTTATTCCTAAGTTACGAAATGTACTAATTAAATCTATCTAATCTCACCTCCATATAGACGGTCGTTAGAAAGCTTTTGAATAATCAGTCCGAATAAAGTTTCATTTTATAACTGATTCTAGTTTAGCTACCCATAAAGACATAAATAACAAGAAAAATACTCAAACTTAAACTTATGTATTTTTTATTTATATAGCAAAAGTTGCGCCTACAACTTCATCCACTTGGAAATTAGCAAAAAAGAAAAGAAAAACAAAAGCCTAAGTTACTCCTTATTATATCAGCTATTGATCAGTGAAAGTCCCGTCAAAATCGGCCTAGCGGTTCCAGAGATTACACAAAACAAACAGACAGGCAGATAAAATTTAAAAAACAATTATTTTGGTATATACATACAAACGCATTTAGCCAAAAAAACTATTTTTCTTACTATGACATACAGACACACCAATTTAATTTATTTATATAGCTACCATATACCCACAATACTAAATCACATCAAATTATCTAGAAAGTAGGTAGATATTCTAAACAAAAAAAGATGCGACAAAAATGTAGTCTTAATCAAAGACCTATCAATCAAGCAAAGCAATCAAACATGCAATTTGCTTCATAAAAGGCAATTTTACGAGTTCCGAAAACCGTCCTAATGAAGTGGAAAGACTTGTATCACAAAAATGGACACGAATCGGTTTCTAATGATTTAGTTAGTTCGTATAAGCACTGGGCCAGGTGTGTGAAAATCTCACTAGATGTATGCCCATATATGAGAAAGGGCCAGACAGCTTTTGCTTATGACTTTACTTACGGTTAGTTCTACTTCCGGTGAAAAAGCCTTGGTCGTTATTTTTGTTTATAATTAGTAGTCATGTAAGCATTTTCTGAAATCATCATGGTAATGTGTGACAGCGTTGTAAATTCAATTTCTGCTCTGGGAATGATTAAATTTAAATTATTTTAATTTCCTTGCAGTAATAAGAGAGAGAGAGAGAGAGCGCGGCGTTGAGTTCCGTTACGCAACGAGCAATGTCTCTTTTGGGTGGTAAGTGAAAAGCGGAGTGTCTTAACACTGCATATATTGACAACCTTGTAATGGGGGAAAAAATATAAAGCTAAAAATCTTTGCCATGAAAAAAATAAAAAAACAGCAACTTCATGCATAGCTGTAGTTAGAGAGGACCTAGTGTCAAGACACTCCGTCCTTCACTTTCCATCTGAAATAGAGACATTGCGTGTTAAGTGGCGGAACTTAACGCCACGCTTTGTCTTAGATACCAGATCAAAGAAATGAACATTGAAATATAATCATACCTCTGAATCGAATCCACAACCATTGCACTACAGTCAGATGCTTTCCCACTGCGCTACGACAGTCTCAACTATATTTATATAAAACTTATAAATAAATGGCAAATAAAAAACCGGTTATCAAACGCAAGAGCAGTAGCGATCGAATTATCGATAATACTACGGTTTAAAAACTACATAGGCGATGTAAGAGATAGTGTTCTTTAGATATTTAAATATAAATTAACTGCAAGTCTCGGTTAGTATCGGGTACGCCCAATCTGTGTATGTAAGCTTTAACAATCATTGTCGTCGACCGTCGTGGTACAGTGAGACATTAAGCGCGATTAGTTGTGGGTTCGATTCCTGCTCAAGAAAATTATTGTAATACATTTTTTTTTTATTTCTTCACTCTGGTAAAACGAATTGTGGTATTGAGTCTAGTTATCTACTTAACATGCAATATGTCGATTTCTGGTGGAAAGTGGAGGACGGAGTGTTTTGACACTAAGGATCTTTCTTAGAAACTTTTTCTGCAGGATAAAGGATTTTCTGCTACGTGGAAATGTGGAAATAAAAGTTTGAAAGTTTAATCATCATGTCTAGGATAAATGCTTAAGATTTTTATTTGTTTTATTTTTAATTTTTAAACATATCTCCATCTCCTGTCATGCTAAATAGATTAAACGATATAGTTGTATGTCATTATATGACATTATATGCTAGTTGGCGAAACCGAAAGCTGTTTTTTCTAATTGGACTAGGCAAGATAAACTGTTCGTTAATTTTTTTCTTACTACAATTTTTCGAATTTTAACTGCTTCACACTTTTACTCGTATATAAGAATTCAGAAATGGCGGAGTCCAATGCAGCATTGCATTGCACTAAATGAGAATCAAACTCACAACCAATTTCAAATACAGTCAGACGCTGTTCAAATGCTCCACGACGGCCTCTTATTTTTATGAAAAGCTAAATAATAACACGCAAGCCTCCGAATTCGACGGTGCGTGGGGAACGGAGAATCTTAACACTAGGTTCCCTCTGCCTACCCTGCTGTGTGCGGGATATATTGTGAAGCTATTTAATTTAATTTAATTTAATTTAATTTACTATAGACAAGTTATAAGAAAAACAAGGCCTTAACCATCAAAATTCCACTCCACAAAAAAGTTAAACATAAAATTAACACAGGATTCGAATTCGCACCTATCACCTCTAACAGTCTTAACAGTACTTCGCTACAACGATCTTCATACGGCTATAACTTTAAAAACTCATAAACCAAGAAGAGCCGTATATGATTTTTATCTCTTAGAAAGCGAATACGCTAATTGTACTAAGGTATCAGTTTTCACGCGTATCAGCGTTTGCACTAACTGCTATATGTATATTGTAGTACATATTTTCTCTGCTCGGAAAAGATTTAATCGGACCACCCGTGGTTAGAGATGTTTTCTGTTAGTTATGATTTAAACTTTATTTTTTTTAGCTTCACGCTGTATCCCGCACATACCAGGGTAGGCAGAGGAAACTTAGTATTAAGATACTCCGTTCCCCACTTTCCGCTGAATACGGAGGCTTGCGTGTTAAATGGCGGAACTTAACGGCTTTGACCTCGACACCAGAGCGAAGAAAATGGGAATATTAAATATTTCCACTCCTCAAGTGGGAATCGAACCCACAACCAGTCGTTTACAGTCACACGCTTGTGCCACTGGGCCACGACTGGCCACGTATATTGTGATACATATTTTCTCTGCTCGCAAAAGATTTAATCGGACCACCCGTGGTCAGATGTTTTCTGTTAGTTATGATTTTAAGTTTATTAAACTAGTAATTTCTTTAATTAAAATGTTATTTAGCCACTTAAAATCTGCTTTTTTTTAGCTTCACGCTGTATCCCGCACACAGCAGGGTAGGCAGAGGGAACCCAGTATTAAGACACTCCGTTCCCCATTTTAAGAGAAAGTATAAAAATATTTTAAGAAAACGTATTAAATTTTGTATGTAGCGAGACTCAAACCTACGCCTCTCGGAAACTGTCTAGACGCTCTGGTCGCTAAGCCATACGTTCTATATTAAGCTACGTAGAAAGTTTATGCGCTTGTTACTACTTGTTTTTGTTGTTAGCATATTTGTAAAGATTTTTATAGAATTTTCTGCTACCCAAAGATTATTTTCTAAAGTTATCGCTTAGAAAGTAAGAATGACTTAGCCATTCTCTGGTCAGAGCATTTGGACGATTTCCAAGAAAAGGAGGGAGGGAGGGAGGTGCCAGTTCGAATCTCGCTACGTTTCATTTAAAGGATATTTTCTGCTAATGTTTTTTTGTTACATGTGTTATAAACTTTTTCAGGAGTACAATTGAGAAGTATCTCACTAAATACATGGTGCTTACTCGAAGCTTATTACTATTTTTAATATTTTATGTTATAAGAGATTATCGTGTCGCATTGGGACAGTGTTTGAAGCAGTAAGTGGAGTGTCTTGACACTAGATTCTCTCTGGCTCCTCTATGCGGAAAAAACGAGCTTCCCTGTTTTTTTTTAAATATAATAGACTAAAAAATTGAAAAAATCAAACTGTTAAAGACATAGTTTTAATTCCAACCATATTCATTTTACTAGAGTTACATATAAACACATATACTAAATCATATGCATACGAGCAAGTAAGGGAAAGTAAAAAAAAAAATAGACGCAATTAAAAGTAAAATATGGTTTAAACAACTAACAAGGTACCAATTACGTAGCGTAGAAAGTTGTCGCGGTAAATTTATTAAAAGTCCATCAGAAAGCTATAAAGCAGATTTATGATGTACGAACCGAGGATAACAAGTTTACGATTTGATAATTTACAGTGTTGTTCTTGTATTAAACCGTTTGGTCTCGTGGTTGTGTTGTGATGATTCAGATTAGGTTTAGATTCGAATACAGAGGTGGAAGTAATATTTTATGCTTCTATTTTCGTTTAGTCTTTTTAAATTCTTTAACTAATTGGGGCCAGTTGTGGTGCAGTGGCACAAGCGTGTGACTGTAAACGACTGGTTGTGGGTTCGATTCCCACTCGAAGCTCCGACTCGAGGAGTGGAAATATTTAATATTTCCAGTTTCTTCGCTCTGGTATTGAGGCAAAGCGCGGTATTAAGTTCCGCCACTTAACACGTAATTCCTCCGAATTCCGCGCAAAGTGGGGAACGGAGTGTTAAGACACTCCGGAACCTAGTGTTAAGAACACTAGGTTCCCTCTACCTACCCTGTATGCTGTATGAGGGTAGCACTTGGATTGTATTTTGAGGAACAAAAGATATGAACCCATACTAGAGTGGCTATTAGACCTATTGATCCGTAAAATAAGTGTTGCTTTAGCAATACGCATCTTTAAATATAAGCTTATATTTAAAGTGTTATAGAAAAGTTTGTGTGAAACATATTCAATTGTGTATATTATTTACCTCTCTTAGAACTAAAGATAATAAACAAAGTAATATCATAATAAAAATTATTCTTGAAAATGTTTTTAATGTCGTATTGTCGTGTAATATTGACTATATAATAAATGTGCATAAATGAGCATTGAATCATCTAAATAAAGTTCACGTTCTTTTAAATAATAATATGTAACAATCAAAAATACAACTATTAAAAAAGCAAAAAATAACTATACAGCTTATTTAGTAAGAACACGTGAACGCCATCTAAGGTATACAGGTTCAAATCTAGCTATTCAAAAAAAAATACAAAATTGCAATAAAAAAAATC
This sequence comes from Dryas iulia moderata, assembly GCA_019049465.1. Lineage (NCBI taxonomy): Eukaryota > Metazoa > Arthropoda > Insecta > Lepidoptera > Nymphalidae > Dryas > Dryas iulia. The sequence goes on from CM032428.1 coordinate 3,569,027, forward strand.
ATATATTTATTCATATTTTGAAACTGTTTCAAATTAAAAAGCTCCAAATCATAATAACATCCGCAACGTTTCAATCGTCAAAGAGCTTTTCGAAATAGAAACTTTTAAAACTAACCAAAAGAAATATTATAGTTGAAATGTATTTTTCATTGCAATATTTTTTGTGTGTTTCCACCCGCATTCAAGTACTACCGCGTTTTGAATACACGCTCATTCATACTTTATCTCTCAACCGCTGTTTTGATAAATTACTTCCGTTTAATTGTTTTATACCTATGGAGAGCTTTCTGTGGTTTTCGTTTTAATTTATTTATGGCTTTAAAATTTAACTCTTTTATATACAATATAAATTCTAATAAATAACCTAATTATCATTGTAATCATCATCGTGGCTTAGTGCGACTGAGTCTAACTGTAAATGTCGGTTATGTATTCGATTCTCACTCAAAGACTTGATTAAATTTAAATCCTTAAAATTTTCCATGTCTGCTAAGACAAAATCCAGCGTTAGGTTCCACTTAACATAAATGTCTCGATATCGAGTAAGAAGTAAAGAAAGGAGTGTCATAACACTAAGTTCTCTCTGCCTACCTTACTAAGCGGAAAAAAGCGTCAATCTTTTTTTTTAATTGAACCTATAACCTCCGCTATAGTGATTCTAACCACTTTATTATCACCTAGAAAGCAGGTTTCTATTTACAATATATCAAAATACAGACAGAAACATGTTATGACAGACAGATGAGTATAAATTACAAGAAATGACACAAGTACGTACACACGAGCGCGGTTGTATCGCCGACGCAGTATTACGCTCTGATTCCTTTCATTAGAAAAGCAAGCTTTCATTGCATCGCCTCGCTTAGTTCTGTTACGAAATATAATTTTGAAATTATCTAAGACAATTAAGAGCTGGAACTGTGTGTAAACGTTGATCGTGGGTTCGAATTTCGGTAGAGGCAATATTATCGTTTAAATATAAGTGGGGCCAGTAGTGGAGCAGTGGCACAAACGTGTGATTGACTGTAAACAATTGGTTGTGGGTTCGATTCTCGCTCGAGGAGTGGAAATATATAATATTTACATTTTCTTCGCTCTGGTATCAAGACAAAACCCGGCGTTAATTTCCACCACTTAACACACAATGCCTCCGAATTCAGCGGAAAGTGGGGAACGGAGTGTTTCAACACCAGGTTCCCTCTGCCCACCCTGCTGTGTGGGGAATACGGCGTGAAGCTAAAAAAAAATGAAGTTATTCAGAAAGAACGTAAGTAATATCATGTCACTGAGAACGAAGTGTCATGACACTAGGTTCTCTCTGACTACATTGCTATATAGTAAAAGTCACGAAGCTGAATACAAAAATACGATAATACGTCTTATTTTTCTATTCGATATTTTTTTACTTCATCCGTATTATCCAGATTTGTATACTTTGAGAAAGGTAGAAAGAAATTATTTACTTTGAAAATGGTGATAGGATTTCAAGGTACATTTTAACAATGTAAGCTTTTAAATTATATGCAAAATGAATATTTTTTTTAGCTTCACGCTTTATGCCGCACACAGCAGGGTAGGGAACATTGGGAACATAGTGTTAAGACACTTCGTTGTCCACTTTTCGCCGAATTCGGAAGCATTGCGTGTTAAATGGCAGAAGTTAACTCCGCGCTTTGCCTCGGATACCAGAGCGAAGGAAATGGAAATATTAAATATATCCACTTCTCGAGTGGGAATCGAACCCACAACTAGTCGATTAGAATCACACGTTCGTGCCACTGCGCCACAACTGGCCCCATTTATTATCTAGAATTTGCTTAATTTTGATAATTATTTATTGATATTTAATTGTAAAATAATATGGTGTATAATCGCAATAGTGTCTAATTGTACACGCGATAGAAGTGATTTCGATTAATATGTATTTTGGCCAGTCGTGGCCCAGTGGCACAAGCGTGTGACTGTAAACGACTGGTTGTGGAAGTTATATTTCCATTTTCTTCGCTCTGGTGTCGAGGTAAAGCGCGGCGTTAAGATCCGCCACTTAGCACGCAAGCCTCCGAGTTCGGCGGAAAGTGGAGAACGGAGTGTCTTAACACTAGGTTCCCTCTGCCTACCCTGCTGTGTGCGGGATACAGCGTGAAGCTAAGAAAAAAAAAAGAAAAAAAAGTGTATATCGTAGAATGATTGTATTTTCATATATCCCTTCTCAACTTAGTGAAGCGCGGCATTAAGTTACGTTTCTAAATAGGGAAAATGAAATCAGACGAGGTTAAAAATCAACAAAGCTATACATTATAGTAAACATATGTGACATTTAAAGAAAAAAAATGATAATTACAAAAAATCTAACTGTTTTCAATACAAATACCTATTTCTCATAAATATTTCCTTTAAAATTTACAAACTACAATATATAAATACGCCTAACAAAGAGGGAAAGTATAGATATTGATCTAACACTTCAAATATCCTTTGGAGTCAAGTAGTATACAGTTATAAATGGTGCATTGAAAACTTCAACTCGCCTAGTTTATTGTGCCATCAGATAAAAACCTGTAGTGATTTGAATGGTTTCATACAATATTTAGATCATCTTGAGTAGTCATTTTAATATACGTACATACATATATATATATATATAGAATTCTCGTGTCACAGTTTTCGTTGCCATACTCCTCCGAAACGGCTTGACCGATTTTGATGAATTTTTTTGTGCTTATCCGGTATCTATGAGAATCGGCCAACATCTATTTTTCATCCCCCTAAATGTTAAGGGTGGACCACCCCTAAATTTTTTTTTTATTTTTCAGACAAAATTTTTTGTTTTAATTTTTTTATGATACAGCATACAAAAATACCTACAATCCTAAATTTTCACCCCTCTACGCTCAACCCTTATTTTTTAATAGCCATTTTAGTTATTTAATCATTTTTCCTCTCCGGTCGAAAACTGATCAATCGTCATTTAATTAGTTATCCCCGCCAGATGTCTACAGGTGTCATTTCTGACCCAGTAAACAGCACGGAGTAGGGATGAGAACGAAGCCGGTCTCCTTTCTTTCTCACTGCCTACACAGTTGTTGGCCATCATTATTGTTTATGCATCAAGTGACAGTTAGTAACGTTGACAATTATTATTTTGCTATCTCAGTGTAACTCTCATATTAACTTTTAATCATTCCTATTTTATAAATAATAATTAAATTATCAATTTTGAGTGTATTTTGCTCGATTAGTTAATCAAGTGATTTTTTAACCTCAAAAGTACTCAACACGTGACACGAACTTCCAATAACAACGGATTTTGTGTTGTAAGTATACTTTTTTTTATTTATATCGAAAATGTTGTTGATCTTATAAAAATGTAAGTTTAATTTGATTTTATTAAAAACATTTAATTGAACAATTAAGATTTTCATAGTTTCCAAAAAATCAATCGTTATGAATCTTTATTATGAAATGTCAATGGAAATATTGGTTGTATGAAAAAATTATAAGAGACAATGTTTTCATAAAATTTAATTTTTTACTTTCGTTTGAAAATTTTTTCCATTAAACTTATATTTTTGTTATAATTACATAAATTAAAACTAATCATTTCAAAACTGCTGCAAAAATCCTGGCCCTAATTATACTTTTAACATTTTTCATCATTATATTATATAATTTCATCTATTTATGTATGTTTTGTACAGTGAGCAATGCCAAGAAAACGCAAAGGGGCAGATTTGAGCCGCAGTACAAGTAAAGCTCGAAACTTGCGAAATAGTAGATCCGAAAGAACAGAAGAACAAATCCAGCAACAAAATACTGATGCACGTGTCAGAATGGTGCAATTGCATCAAGAAGAGCCAGAAGATACACGAGCTGAACGCAATGAAGTCAGAAGATTAGAACAACAGCAATCACGCCGTTTCACAGTCAATAGACGAAGAACAAATGACCAACAACGACAGCAGGTACATCGAGCATTTATATCTGATTCATTCCTGCGTCTAGCATTCCAGTATGAGCCCGATATTGAATATTATGCTCATTCAAAAGTGGTAATTGGTGCTATGGACAAGGAATGTCCGCATTGTCATGCTCTGAAATTCAAAAATGAGCCAGCTGGGATGTGTTGCGCGTCAGGAAAAGTGCAACTACCTGAAATTAAAACACCACCTGAACCATTGAACGGCTTACTTATCGGCACGGATCCAGATTCTAACGTGTTCCTGAAGTCAATTCGAAGATTCAATTCATGCTTTCAAATGACATCGTTCGGAGCAACAGAAATAATTCGAAATACTAATGCAAATGGTCAACAATTCAATTCTACATTCAAAATCAGAGGCCAAGTTTATCATAAAATGGGCTCACTGCTGCCAATGCCAAACGAACCACATAAATACTTACAAATCTATTTTATGTGCGGCGAGGATTCCGGAAGCGCACTTGCCAATCGCGTGAATGCACGTTGTGATTATAATAACCTTGATTCACTTTATGCCAGGCGCATCGTCAGCGAGCTAGATGCTCTTTTGAACGAGCACAACGAGTTGTTGAAAATATTCAAATCACATATGCACCAATTACAAAGCGATAATTACGCTATCGTCATTAATCCTGATAAAACACCAGCTGGAGAGCATATTCGTAGATTCAATGCACCCGTTCTTGATGATGTTGCTGGAATCATGGTTGGCGATTGTACAGCTGCACGAGAAATTGTGATTCGTAGAAGAAATAATATTCTTCAGTTCATTGCTGACACACATCGTTCATATGACGCCCTCCAATATCCGCTAATATTCTGGAAGGGACAAGACGGATATTGCATAAACATAAAACAACGAGATCCCGTATCAGGTACTTCCTTCATTATTAGTTTGATCATTAATCATTTACCAAAACAATTAAATTATTGAACGTAATAAATTTAAATAAATTTTTATGAACAAATATTACAGGAGCTGAAACAAACAAGAACGTTAGCTCAAAGGATTATTATGCGTACCGATTAATGATTAGACGTGGCCTGGACAACGTCATTTTACGATGTCGTGAGCTTTGTCAACAATTCATGGTCGACATGTACGCGAAGATTGAGAGCGAACGACTACGATACTTAAGATATAATCAACAAAAGCTGCGCGCGGAAGAGTACATTCATTTGCGAGACGCTATCAACAACAACGCCGACGTCGCCGAAATTGGTAACCATGTCATTTTACCATCATCGTACGTAGGCAGTCCACGTCATATGCAAGAATATATACAGGATGCTCTGACTTTCGTGCGCGAATATGGACGACCATGTTTATTTATCACGTTCACATGTAATCCAAAATGGCCAGAGATCACATCTTTGCTACTGCCTGGCCAAAATTCAATACATCGCCATGACATTACAGCACGTGTGTTCAGACAAAAGTTGAAGTCTTTAATAAGTTTCATTACTAAATCACATGTATTCGGTCCCACACGTTGCTGGATGCATTCGGTTGAGTGGCAAAAGCGAGGATTACCTCATGCACACATTTTGGTTTGGTTCATCGACAAAATCCGTCCTGAAGAAATCGATAGTATCATTTCTGCGGAAATTCCAGATCCATCCACTGACCAACTGCTGTTTGATATTGTTACAACAAACATGATTCATGGTCCATGTGGTACTCTTAATAGTTCATCGCCTTGCATGGCTGATGGAAAATGTACTAAAAATTTCCCTAAAGATATGAACAATGATACGGTCACAAATGTCGACGGATACCCAATATATCGTCGAAGAAATCCTGAAAATGGCGGACAATCATTTATTAAAAATATCGACAACACAGACATTGATATTGACAATCGTTGGGTGGTGCCATATTCGCCTCTGCTGAGCAAGACATATAATGCTCATATTAATGTTGAGTTCTGCAGTTCTGTGAAGAGCATCAAATACATTTGCAAGTATGTCCATAAAGGCAGTGATATGGCTGTGTTTAGAGTGGAAAATACTAATGTGAATGCTCCTCCAGTAAATAAAAACGATGAAATTACGCTCTACCAAATTGGTCGGTACATCAGCTCCAATGAAGCTGCTTGGCGTATCTTTGGTTTTCCAATTCATGAACGGGATCCAGCAGTTGTTCAGTTAGCCATCCATCTTGAAAACGGTCAGCGTGTATTTTTCACGAACGAGACAGCGATTGATCGTGCAATAAATCCACCTAAAACTACACTCACTGCATTTTTTGAATTGTGTAATCGTGCGGATGATTTTGGTGCTTTTGCACGAACATTACTCTATTCACAAGTACCACGCTATTTCACATGGACTCAAACAAAAACATGGATGCCCCGCAAGCAAGGCTCACCAGTTGCTGCATGTCTCAATTTATTTAAATCAAACGCCTTGGGGCGATTATTTACAGTCAGTCCAAGACACACTGAGTGCTTTTATCTTCGACTGCTGTTGGTTAATGTTACTGGCCCATTATCATTTCAAGATATACGTAAAGTGAATGGGCAACAATATCCAACGTATAAAGATGCATGCCTTGCACTCGGCTTTCTGGAAGACGACAACCAGTGGGAGTGCATGCTTGCTGAAGTTGCATTGAACTGTACAGCAATACAAATTCGTCGACTATTCGCTATAGTGTTGACTACATGTTTCCCAGCCCGAGCACAGATATTATGGGAAAATCACAAAGATTCAATGACTGATGATATATTGCATCAACATCGTATACGGTGCCACGATCCAACCATAACATTCAGCGACGAAATGTACAATGAAGCATTGATTGCTATTGAGGATCTTTGCATTGTCATTGCCAACTTACCACTTAGTAATTTCGGTATGAATTCGCCAAATCGAACTGCATCTGATTTAATGAATACTGAAATGAATCGTGAACTGCAGTACAGTACTGTAGAAATGGCAGCGATTGTTGCCCGCAATGTCCCACTAATGAATGAGGAACAAAGAACCATTTATGATCGCATTATGCTCGCAGTTTCAGCTGGACAAGGTGGGTTCTTCTTTTTGGATGCACCGGGTGGAACTGGGAAAACATTCGTTATTTCGATAATTCTTGCTGAAATGCGATCAAATACTGGCGTCGCATAGGCCGGTACATCATCGGGCATTGCAGCAACTTTATTGGATGGAGGTAGAACAGCACATTCAGTATTTAAGCTGCCACTAAATATTCAGAATAATCCTGACGCAGTATGCAACATTAAGAAACAATCGTCCATGGCCACCGTGCTGAAGGGGTGTAAAATTATTATTTGGGATGAATGTACTATGGGACACAAGCATTCACTTGAGGCGTTGAACAGGATATTGAAAGATATTAAAAACAGTGATAAACTATTTGGCGGAACTCTGTTGGTCCTTTCAGGTGATTTCAGACAAACACTCCCAGTCATTCCACGTTCAACATACGCTGATGAGATCAACGCTTGCTTAAAATCATCTCCATTGTGGCGTAATGTTGAAAAATTACAGCTAAAAATAAATATGCGCGTTCAAATGCTTCAAGATCCATCCGCTGAAACATTTTCAAAACAACTCTTAGATATCGGTGATGGAAAAGTTGCTATAGATGAAACTGGATACGTAAAATTACCGACCGATTTCTGCACAATCGCTGATTCGCAAGATACTCTCATTGAACAAATATTTCCCGATATACACACACAGTACATAAATCATGAGTGGCTTGCAGAAAGAGCGATTTTAGCGGCAAAAAATGTAGACGTTGACAATTTTAATCTGAAGATACAAATGTTGTTGCCAGGGAACTTGGTATCATATAAATCTATTGATACAATTTGCGACGACAGCGAAGCAGTAAATTTTCCCACAGAGTTTTTGAACTCACTGGATTTGCCAGGCATGCCACCGCATAATTGTAAATTAAAGGTTGGATCTCCAATTGTCTTGCTTCGTAATTTGAACCCGCCCCGGCTGTGCAACGGTACGCGATTAGTCATTCAAAAATCAATGAAAAACGTGATCGAAGCCAGGATTTTAAATGGCAAGTTCAGAGGTGAAAATATACTCATACCACGGATTCCTATTATACCTACAGATGTGCCAATTCAATTCAAACGTATTCAGTTTCCGATTAGATTGGCATTTGCAATGACTATCAACAAATGCCAAGGTCAAACGATGTCTGTTTGTGGATTAGATTTGAGAACACCATGTTTTTCACACGGACAATTATACGTGGCATGCTCTCGAGTGGGTAAACCATCCAGTTTGTTTGTGTTAGCTAAAGATGGACTAACAAAAAACATTGTTCACGCTATAGCATTAAGAGATTGATATTGTTTAATATTGTTACTGTCGTAATTGTTTAATTAATGATATATAATTTTAAGGAATAAATTATAATAACTTAAAAATAATGTTTGCCTTTTGTTGATTTTATATTCCTCCATCGTTCACAGCGCTCCATGCTTATTTCACGCATATACCACATTTTTACATACATACAATATACACATTCTAACATACATACATACTTACAATAAGTAAGCTATTTTTTGTCTACACTAGAAATTGCTAGGAAATTATTTATATGGCAAAACAACGTTTGCCGGGTCAGCTAGTGTCTATATATATGTATGTAGAAGAATACAAAACCGTTTTAGAGAAACAACAAAAATATTTGGGGCCAGTCGTGGCTCAGTGGCACAAATGTGTGACTGTATACGACTAGTTGTGGGTTCGATTCCCAGGGGAGGAAATATTTATTATTTCCATTTTCCTTCATTGTGTATCCCGCACACAGCAGGGTAGACAATGGGAATCTGCTGTTAAGACACTCCATTCCCTACTTTCCGCTGAATTCGGAGGCTTGCGTGTCAAGTGGCGGAACTTAACGCCGCGCTTTGCCTCGACACTAGAGCAGAGAAAATGGAAATATTAAATATTTCCACTCCTCGAGTCCCACACGAACCCACAACCAGTCGTTTACAGTCACACACAAGTGCCACTGCGCCACGTTTTTGGTGCGCCACTAAATAAAACTCACGAAGGTTTCTTTCCCACTAGGGGGAGTGAATAATCATTTTTCATTATTCTAACATTCAATTCACACTTTTAGTTGTTCTCATGTTGGTACCTAAATCAAAGAGTAAACTTGAGTTCAGCTTCTTAATAAGAAATATGGTCGACGACGAATTTCGGAAAATGGGGAACGGAATGTCTTAACCCTATATTCTCTCCTAAAAAATATACTCTACTAGAGTACATGTGGCCAGTCGTGGTCCAGTGGCACAAGAGTGTGACTGTAAACGACTGGTTGTGGGTTCGATTTCCACTCGAGGAGTGGAAATTATATTTCCATTTTTCTTCGCTCTGGTGTCGAGGGAAAGCGCGGCGTTAAGTTCCGCCACTTAACACGCAAGCCTCCAAATTCGGAGGAAAGTGGGGAACGGAGTGTCTTAACACTAGGTTCCCTCTGCCTACCCTGCTGTGTGCGGGATACAGCGTGAAGCTATTTAATTTTAATTTTACTAGAGTACAATATATTAAAACGTAAAGAAAATTGTCTTCTTCTTAAAACTGCAAATAAATGTCTATTATTTTATGATTGAACATTTTCAAACTTGGAGCGATCTCGTTTGATTTAACTAAAGTTTTATACCGGATATTCAGACCAACTTTGAATCGAGCTTTCAAAAGAATCTCATTTACTTAGCTCGCTTTATTCGTCGTTTTACTTGAAATAACTTTTAGTAGAAATTGTCAAAGAGATCTGTCAATATTTAAATGATACTTTTAGTAAAACTTGATATTTTTTTTTATAAAAATATATTACGGTCATTTATTTCAGGTTATAGTGATTGTGTGACAGCATCTGACTGTATATATAAATGGTTGCAGGTTCGTTCCTGATTTCTACATAATTTAAGTATTCTCACTTTACTGCCTTGAAGAAGACAACACACGGCGTTGAGTTACGCCGCTCAAAATGAAATATTTTGAAGTCCAGTACCCACTAGGGTTTTTACCCTAGTGGGTTACCCAGTTGAAACCAGGAAAAGGCTGGTGAAAGGTGAAGCCTTCAGCTTTTTCCAAGCAAAAACGAAACCAACAACAGTCGTGTTTCCTCATGCACTGCTTAACTCTTGATCGCACGACTTAATATCAATTACTTGTTACAAAAAGATGATGTCTTGAATGCAAACTATAAAATATTTTAGTACCTACATGTTAATTGTATGTTTACATTTTAAGCCCACGATTCTTAACAGCAGAATGCACTAAATTCTCCCTTTTCGTTGATATGTTGGGTTTTAGTCCTCAAAGCTTTTATGAATGGAATTCAAGCTATAGTTTTCAATTATGTCTCTATTGAAAGTATGGCGTATTTCAATTTCAATATCGGATTTCCTTTGGTATATTTATATTGGTTTTTGTAAGGTATCGAAGTTTATCGATTTATCGAATAGAATGTGTAGGTATTAGTATTTGCGACATAATATTACGTATTTGATTTTCTACCATTTTAAATCACAAAAGTATTGTAAGTTGAGAACGGAGTGTCTTGACACTAAATTATCTGTAACTATTCTGCTAAGCGGAAAAAAATGTATAACTAAATCAAAATATGGGACTGTCATACTTATATCTTGAAGGTAATTATTTTTCTTGTATTAAAATAGATATTCTTGTATTAAAATTGATACTCTCTACTTTCTGCCAGAATTCGAGACACCGCGTCTCAAGTGACGGAACTCACTGCTGTGTGCCTTAACATAGTAGAAAAATAAAAGTAATATAATTACAATTATCGCTTCAAGTAGGAATCGAACCCATTAACGATGGCGTTCATGGTAATCAGACAATGTCATCTTTCATAGCATATTTTCTTTACAAAATGGTTCTGATGATTTATCGAAACTAAGTAACCTTAATATTTAACTTTTAATATTTAATTTAATATTTAATATAAACTCGTATAAATTTTCATATCCTATTTAATATTTAAATAAATAACACTTTAAGAATATCAAAATAAAACATAATATCTGTCACGTCTAATCCATTCATTGAATGAAATTTAAGTGGTATATATAAAAGATGCGTTTGAATTTATAGCGTCCCTGATTCGAAAACGGTTGGGATCACATTTTTATGGACCGTCAGCATTCCCGAAGCGATTTTATGATGTTTTCGCAATTTTTGCAAGCCACAGCTTGCTCTAGTGACCTAGTAGAAATATATATCTAGAGATATTTTATCTTGAATTATTATTGCCGTTATTTTGAGCTTCCGGTTTTTCTTGCATAGAATTGTAGGCAGAGAGAATCTAGTGTTGAGACACTCCGTTCTGTATTTTACATCTGATTTCGGAACATTGTTTGTTGGGTGTTATTTTGTTTTATAATATTCAATATCTGGTGACCTTTCTAGAAATCGGTTTCCTATCTAGAAATCGTTATTTTTAAATAATGGTTATAATAAAAAAATAATAAATAATACAACAATAATAAATGAAATAATAAATAAATAAAAAAAAGTAATAAATAAAAAAATAAAAAAAATGTTTGGATGTCAGGAATGAACCGTGGACTTCTGGTTTCAAAATTGTTGAAAGCTGAGCTAAGAAAACAGAGCTATTACAACATTGTCAGCTATTGCGAAATTGACAGTCGGTCTAAAAATACGGAGAAAAAGACATTTTTTGAAAATGAAACCTAGCTAGATCGATTTTTTCCCTCCGAAACCCCTACATACCAAATTTTACGAAAATCATCTGAGCCTTTTCCGAGATATGAATTATATATGTACATATATACAAGAACTGCTCGTTTAAATATATAAGATTACATAGTTAATGGTTATCTAATCATAAAATTATTTAATTTATACTCAAATTAGCAGTCATTGTCATTATCATACAATACATGTCACCATTTACTTCAAATAAGTTATACTTATTAAAAAGTACTTTGTAACTAATTTTGTTATGAACTGATAGCATATTGTAAGAACACTGGTTAAAAATGTTTGGTATTAAACTTAAAGTAAAAATTACTATCATAACTGGTACATAATAAAAAGCAGCGTCGAGCTCACCCACTCAGCAATCTATATATCGACTTTGGGCGAAAAGTAGAGGACTATTTGAATTTGAAAAGCGTGCAGTGTTTTTTTTTGTATTTAAAGATTACGTTAGATACACAAACGTTTTTGATTCCTTATCTAAGATGACGCGTCAAAAAGCGCAACATTTTTCAGTATTTTTTTTTATTTATTCTAAATCTTTACAAAAATATTATAAGCTAAGGCACGTTCCGCCACTTAACACGCAATGCCTCCCAATTCGGCGGAAAGTGGGGAACGGAGTGTCTTAACACTAGGTTCCTACCCTACCCTGCTGTGTGCGGGATACAACGTGAAGCTAAAAAACATAATTTTGGTAAAATTGTGGATTCTTCACTAAGTAAATTAAATTAAACAGAGTGATTTGCCACTAGCCTCTAGGTTTTCTTTGTAGCGTGAAGATACTATAGCAACTTTCTGTCGTAAATCGGAATCTCCAATAGCCGCTATCGTTTAACTGCTGCAATATTCATTGTAACAGAATTTCTAAATTTCACTTGCAAGTTGATTAATCATAAGTTTAATAACTATTTTATGCTTGAGTTTGTAACGATACATACTATGTATAAATAAACGTAGGAATATAAAAAAAATATTAAATAATATAATTTAATAATAATAAAAAAATATATACAATTTTATAGAATAGTTTAAACAAATAATAAAAAAATATTTTATTAATATTTTCAGAAAAAGCAACGTTGGCTGTATGAGTTGCTGGCCTATTATAGTTTATGATTTTTAAAAATGGAATAGAAAGAAAAAGGGAGCATGGCGGGAGCGTGGCGTCGGTAAAAGTGACGCTTAGAAAATTATTGATATTAAATTGCAAATATTATAAATTGAATACAAGGAATTGGATATTTAATAAATAAATTTAACATATTAAATGCAAAGTGATCGAAATATAATAATTTTATAATATACAAGTTTGGTAAGATGCATATTTGTTAATTATGAAGAATTTCTTGGTGAGTTCTTATTTTACATTAATAATATAAAAATAACAAAAGCGAATATTGAAATGAATATTTAAATAATAATAACTAAATAATATAATAGTATTAAAGGCAATAAATATTTTAAATATTAGTTCTATGAAAAAGAAAACGTATAATTTGCAGTACAAATTAATTAAAATATTTGGCGTATGGCGGCGCCATCTTAAAATAATGTTCATACAACATTATAGTTTACATTTTCCTAAATATTATAAATTTATAAATTAATTGAAAGTTGCGAGTGTAAATAATATTTATTAAATAAAAATAAATGATGCATTGGATGATAACATATTTTATGGCAAATATTCTCATACGAATGTATGAAATTTAAAATAATATAAATATGTACTACATGTATAGGGGCGATGCATGTAGTACAAATAATAATAATAAGATATTAATATATAATGCATTTGATAGCTGGATATTTTATGGCAATAATTGGCACGATCTCATACGAATGTGTAAATCTTAAAAAAACAAATATAAACTACATGTACAGGGGCGATGCATGTACTGTCTCTCGACTGTCAGGGTTCGGTTATAGCTTATAGCTTACTGATAAGCGATGTCAATGACACAATCAATGTAGCTTTGCAGCACCGAGGCCAACATGTTTGGTAAAGTGATCCGCTATAGCGACGTTGGTTTGTTGTATCCTTTCTGATGCTGTCTTGCGTTGCGTAAGCGATGCTTGTACAAAGTCGGATTGTGGTATAACGTGTGACATGCGACTGTCGTGGGTTCAGGTAGCTTATAGCTTACTGATAAGCGATGTCGGTGACACAATCAATGTAGCTTTGCAGCACCGAGGCCGACATGTTTGGTAAAGTGATCCGCTATAGCGACGTTGGTTAGTTGTATCCTTTCTGATGCTGTCTTGTGTTGCGTAAGCGATGCTTGTACAAAGTCGGATTGTGGTATAACGTGTGACATGCGACTGTCGTGGGTTCAGGTAGCTTATAGCTTATAGCTTAACCAGTGACATTGGTCTCACAAACCATTAATGTATATCGGCTTAACAACCCGACGAATTCATTGGTCTCACAAACCAGTGACGTATATCGGCTTAACAACCCGACGAATTCATTGGCCTCACAAACCAGTGGCGTATATCGGCTTAACAACCCGACGAATTATATTGGTCTCACAAACCAGTAACGTATATCGGCTTCACAACCCGACGAATTCACTGGTTTGTGAGACCAATGACGTATATCGGCTTCACAACCCGACGAATTACATTGGCCTCACAAACCAATGTACAACTAATTAAATATATATAATAAGCGTAACAAGTACCTTTGAGAAAGATCACACACAAACTTAACAAACATGACGTGACAGCTAACTAATAATTGATCGTTTGCTAAGGCATCGTAAGTATCATATACGTGAACTGTTTCGTTGTGTCTCGGAGGGTTCAATATGATCGGTCAGGTCTGCGATCGGACGGAACTCACGGCAAGTGGCGGGGCGGGGCCACACGGCCATTTTTCTCTTAATATAGCTATCTTGCATAGTTGTAAGTGAGGGATAAATGAGACGATCCTAGGGCTTTTCCTCGGACGAGCTCTGGGTGATTGCAACGGATAGTTTGTGTTAGATACTTGCATGTCTAGATCCCTTCTGATGGCTAATTAATATATAAATGAGTCTATACCTTCTGATGGCAAACTAATAATAAAGAAGGAAAACCTTCTGATGGCTAATTTATATATAAAAGAGTCAATACCTTTCTGATGGCAATTATAATTAAAAAAGATTACCTTCTGATGGCTTATTATATGTATTTAATATATTACACGTAGAATTTCCTAACACTGTTACCTCTGAATCTCAAAAAGAACTTGAGTTACTCACATACATAACAATAAAGGTCCTAACCACAAGACGTATCATGAGCCAAGGCATGATTTGATTAATATATTTTCAAACATTTCAGATCGATGAAGGGATGAGTTCAATGAAAGGGGGGGAGACCAGTTACAATTGGTGCCGTGACCAGGATGGTCAAACGGCTTTATAATAAATATTAAAAATGGGCTTATGCCTACAATTGCTGTCCGTGAAATGGAATGAGACAGAGGAGGTTTACAGTGTTTGGAAGTTTTATGGTTGGGGGGTTGTAAGGTCCGGGGGTTGATAGTTTAAAGAGTTGTCATATTGGGGGGGTTGATAGACTGAGAGGTTGCAAAGTCTGGGGGTTGATAATAAATTAGAATGATTTTGTAAATTCTATTCCGATAAACTTCATAGAATTTAGGGGGTTGAATGTAACGATACATACTATGTATAAATAAACGTAGGAATATAAAAAAAATATTAAATAATATAATTTAATAATAATAAAAAAATATATACAATTTTATGGAATAGTTTAAACAAATAATAAAAAAATATTTTATTAATATTTTCAGAAAAAGCAACGTTGGCTGTATGAGTTGCTGGCATATTATAGTTTATGATTTTTAAAAATGGAATAGAAAGAAAAAGGGAGCATGGCGGGAGCGTGGCGTCGGTAAAAGTGACGCTCTGAAAATTATTGATATTAAATTGCAAATAATATAAATTGAATACAAGGAAATGGATATTTAATAAATAAATTTAACATATTAAATGCAAAGTGATCGAAATATAATAATTTTATAATATTCAAGTTTGGTAAGATGCATATTTGTTAATTATGAAGAATTTCTTGGTGAGTTCTTATTTTACATTAATAATATAAAAATAACAAAAGCGAATATTGAAATGAATATTTAAATAATAATAACTAAATAATATAATAGTATTAAAGGCAATAAATATTTTAAATATTACTTCTATGAAAAAGAAAACGTATAATTTGCAGTACAAATTAATTAAAATATTTGGCGTATGGCGGCGCCATCTTAAAATAATGTTGTATGAACATTATAGTTTACATTTTCCTAAATATTATAAATTTATAAATTAATTGAAAGTTGCGAGTGTAAATAATATTTATTAAATAAAAATAAATGATGCATTGAATAATAACATATTTTATGGCAAATATTCTCATACGAATGTATGAAATTTAAAATAATATAAATATGTACTACATGTATAGGGGCGATGCATGTAGTACAAATAATAATAATAAGATATTAATATAGCGTTTGATAGCTGGGTATTTTATGGCAATAATTGGCACGATCTCATACGAATGTGTAAATCTTAAAAAAACAAATATAAACTACATGTACAGGGGCGATGTATGTACTGTCTCTCGACTGTCAGGGTTCGGTTATAGCTTATAGCTTACTGATAAACGATGTCAGTGACACAATCAATGTAGCTTTGCAGCACCGAGGCCAACATGCTTGGTAAAGTGATCCGCTATAGCGACGTTGGTTAGTTGTATCCTTTCTGATGCTGTCTTGTGTTGCGTAAGCGATGCTTGTACAAAGTCGGATTGTGGTATAACGTGTGACATGCGACTGTCGTGGGTTCAGGTAGCTTATAGCTTACTGATAAGCGATGTCGGTGACACAATCAATGTAGCTTTGCAGCACCGAGGCCGACATGTTTGGTAAAGTGATCCGCTATAGCGACGTTGGTTAGTTGTATCCTTTCTGATGCTGTCTTGTGTTGCGTAAGCAATGCTTGTCCAAAGTCGGATTGTGGTATAACGTGTGACATGCGACTGTCGTGGGTTCAGGTAGCTTATAGCTTATAGCTTAACCAGTGACATTGGTCTCACAAACCATTAATGTATATCGGCTTAACAACCCGACGAATTCATTGGTCTCACAAACCAGTGACGTATATCGGCTTAACAACCCGACGAATCCATTGGCCTCACAAACCAGTGGCGTATATCGGCTTAACAACCCGACGAATTATATTGGTCTCACAAACCAGTAACGTATATCGGCTTCACAACCCGACGAATTCATTGGTCTCACAAACCAGTGACGTATATCGGCTTCACAACCCGACGAATTACATTGGCCTCACAAACCAATGTACAACTAATTAAATATATATAATAAGCGTAACAAGTACCTTTGAGAAAGATCACACACAAACTTAACAAACATGACGTGACAGCTAACTAATAATTGATCGTTTGCTAAGGCATCGTAAGTATCATATACGTGAACTGTTTCGTTGTGTCTCGGAGGGTTCAATATGATCGGTCGGATCTGCGATCGGACGGAACTCACGGCAAGTGGCGGGGCGGGGCCACACGGCCATTTTTCTCTTAATATAGCTATCTTGCATAGTTGTAAGTGAGGGATAAATGAGACGATCCTAGGGCTTTTCCTCGGACGAGCTCTGGGTGATTGCAACGGATAGTTTGTGTTAGATACTTGCATGTCTAGAACCCTTCTGATGGCTAATTAATATATAAATGAGTCTATACCTTCTGATGGCAAACTAATAATAAAGAAGGAAAATCTTCTGATGGCTAATTTATATATAAAAGAGTCAATACCTTTCTGATGGCAATTATAATAAAAAAAGATTACCTTCTGATGGCTTATTATATGTATTTAATATATTACACGTAGAATTTCCTAACACTGTTACCTCTGAATCTCAAAAAGAACTTGAGTTACTTACATACATAACAATAAAGGTCCTAACCACAAGACGTATCATGAGCCAAGGCATGATTTGATTAATATATTTTCAAACATTTCAGATCGATGAAGGGATGAGTTCAATGAAGGGGGGGGAGACCAGTTACAAGTTTCAATCTATCGTTCTTCGTTATTTTAATGGTTTTGAGATCTTGTTACTAGTTTACGAGTTTGCTTGGGGTAATCTAATTTTAAATTATATACATCTTCAAATTTTTCTCCGTATAACATAGTTATCACAGATAATCTAGTTTCAAGACACTCTGTCCTTTGCTTTTTGCTTGAAATCTATACATTATACGTTAAAATATCTACTACGTGTGGGTCAAGTACAGGTAAAAGTGGTGTAAGATTTTTTGCGTTTATTGACAAATCAATAAGAATACTTTTAACATTTTAAAAAATACTTTGAGTTCTTACTCTTAGGAAATTGAAAAATACATTTTTAGAAAACGCGCCTCCTGCAACCTGTCCAAGCACTCCTACCGCTAAGCCATACGTTCTACTACTAGTTGCGTCCAAATTCTTTTGTATATTTTCGTTGTTAGCAGGCTGTAAATGTCTGTCAATCTGTCTGTCATATCATGTGTACAAGATGGAAAAGTTATTAACTCACAAAATAATATCTTTAGTTTTTCAGTAAATAAAGTTACAAATTCTACACCGACATAATATTCAAGTAAAAAGAGTGAGTCTTAGTATAACTAACGCAACTGGTATTCTAAAATTAAAATCTAGAATAGCTTTTAATAAGTAATATATTTCAGTGTGTATTAAGTAAATGAGCATTACCATATCATTATCAAGATATCGATACGAGTAAGAAATATCTTTAATACTTTTTTATGCGCATTTAAATATCAATAAAACATGTATGATTATTATCACTGATATATTTCTCAGGTATAGTACTAAAAGGCTGTCATGGTACAGTGAGGTAGCGTCTGATTATAAACAAGATTGTAGGTTCAATATCGACTCGGGGGAATTACATGTAAAATAAAACGTTTTATCTTATAAACGTTGAGAACAGAGTGTCTGGACACTAGGTTCTCTTTACTTATCCAGTTCTGTAGAGGAAAAATATGATGCGGAAAAAATAATCTTTTAAATATTTAACCAAAATTTCAAGCAATAAACTAAACATTAGACAAACCATTGTAAACAACATTCATATTAAAGGAACTCTTTTCCCAGTTAGCAGGTAGTGTTAACGCTTTGAACTATTATAATTTAATCAAATATAACTAGTGTCTTATTTAAGAACATGAATCAAAGCCGTTTAATAAGTCACTTTCTCTTCTATACATTATAAAGTCATATCTGTCTGGTTGTCGCTCTCGGCTGCACTTCTATAGTTGTACTCGTATACTGAAATAAAGTTCACACTTACTCTAAAGTTATAATATCAAAATATTTATCAAAGAAAACGTCCAAGAGTGTTCCATATCACAATTAAAAAAAAATGTGAAAAGACGTTTGTGTGTTAAGGGTTATTACCTAATTAATGAGTTTTTGAATGATAACACGCCTTGGGAATAAAATGCTCGCTACTATCTATTTCAAAGGTATCATTGCCAGTATTTGATTATATAATGTCTGTAAATTCTTGACTTAAAAAAAATCGTTCCACTGAGTTTCTTGCGCCGGTTTTTCTCAGGTCTGAGGCATTAACTTTAGTGAACCGGTGGTAAATTGTTTTACGTTCAAAAAATGAAGCATGTAACTTCCTATTTTAAATATTTTTTTTGACTTTGCCTTTGACATTAGTAAATATTCGGTGTTTATCAAAAATATTTAAAAAAAAGCAGATTTGCGCTTTTTCAATTAGAGAGAACATAATGTCAAGATGCTCCATTCATCAAATTTTAATATGATATAATTTTAAATATATGCTAAAGATATTAAATAACGAAACTACACGTGGTACAAAAAGGGAACTTTTACATAACACATATATAAAATGTAGGTTATCACCGTTCTAGTAAATACCATGGAAATGAGCTCAACACATAATGTGTTCTGGCAATCTACCATACATTATTAAAGTAATCTTTTATTACATATGGTAGAAAGTAGAAAAAGGAGTGTCTTGACACTAGTTTCTTTCTGATTTTCTTTAAGCGAAAAAGCGTAAAGTTACAAAGAAAATCAAATAAAGCTTCTTTAATTGTCTAAAGATTATCCACCTTCATGGCTATTGTAGTGCAGTGGGACAGCATCGAACTATAAAAAAATGATTATGGGTTAGATTCCCACTCTGAAAATAGTTATATTTAAGTTATTTTCATGTCTCGTTTTATGATGACAAAAGACTCTATGAGACAAAACACGCCATTAAGTACCGCAACTCATCAAAAAATATCTCAATCTCAGGAGGAAAGCGGGTTACAGAATATTACGTCACTAGATTCTCTCTTACTAAGTACAACAAAAGGAAACTATAAAATATTTCCTGCCGTCAGAACAGATAAGTACCGAAATCTTTTAAACCTAAATACAATTCAATGCAACAGCAACAGAAGATTGATTCAAAGCTTTATTCAAAGCCAGAAACTAACAAAGCACTGCCAAAAACTTATTATAATATTCGATAGGCGTATTACTCGCAATGGTGAATCGATTTTTAGCGAATTAATCGCACATAACGAGATAGGCTTTATACTAAATATTAATTACATACAAAATTAGTATTTCAGATCTACGAAATAAGGTTTATAACTGCTTGTAAGTAAATCGTATTAAATACGGTAAATATAGCGTTTTAAGTAAAAAAATGTTTGCTGATCAGATTTAAATGCTCCAAATTTAAAGATGTCATTCAGTAAATGGTAATGGGTGCAAGCAAATTGACAAAAAATGCCACGAATCGATTGTAAATGGTAAGGATAGATATTTTTGTAGGTTAGTAATTTTGTAGGAGTAGTACTTAGCAACTATATAAGTTAGTTTTTAATATATATATATTGAACATTTTTTTTAATTTGATCAAAATAATTTAATTTTGTACCACCCATATGTACTTTCCGCAATGTACAGAATATTTTCGCGCAGATTAAATATGTTGACACTAGCTAACTTTTAATGCATTTTTTTATATAATTTAATGAAAAGCATTCACATCCAGTAATTTCCATTGTAATAAAAATTTAACTTTGCACATTGAACGCAGTAGATTATTGTTTGTTATCTCTAACATATAAATGAAGAAAATTATATAATAAAGGAAGAAACAACTATTGAGATTCATTTTTTCACATTATTTACCATCTATATTATTATGGTCACAGACGACAGGAAAATCGAAGAGGAACAGCAAAAACAAAAAGATTATATTTCTATTTGCCGATGTTTAAATCAAACATTTTAATATTTATTTACTTTACAAGATTAAGATTAAATGTTAATCTTGTTAAATAAGGCGATACTAACTTAAACGTGATTACTTACAGGTTCGATTTCCATTTGATCAAATTATTATTATTTCTGCGCACCGGTAAGACAAAGCGTGGAATAAGTTTTTCGCCATAGGATACGAAATACATCTAATTAAGATGGAAAATAGAGAACGGAGTGTCCAATAATATAACATTTTTTTTTCAGCTTCACGCTGTATCCCGCACACAGCAGAGTAGGCAGAGGAAAACTAGTGGTTAGACACTCCGTTCCCCACTTTCCGCCGAATTCGGAGGCATTGCGTGTTAAGTGGCGGAACTTAACGCCGCGCTTTGCCTCGATACCAGAGCGAAGGAATTGGAAATATTAAATATTTACACTCCTCGAGTAGGAATCGAACCCACAACCAGTCGTTTACAGTCACACGCTTGTTCCACTGCGCCACGACTGGCCCCAAACTATTTATATTTATTTAATATTTCTATTATATACACAAAATTTAAGTCTTAACCAAAACGCCGTTAAACATTTGTCACTAGGCAACCTCATATCAAATTCCCATATTTGCTTTCAAATCTCTTATCTAACAAAACACTCAATACATTAATGTAAGGTCTTTGAGGAACCTGATACTAGAGAAACGGGTATTGAAGCCTATTCTCGGCATACTATTTACATTATACGGTAGCTATTGAGTCATTAATTTACAATTCTATATATTTATAACGGATGAACATGGATGTTGCACAGTAGGGTAGGCAGAGCGAACCTAGTATTAAGATACTCCGTTCTCCACTTTCCGCCGAATTCAGAGGTATTGCGTGTTAAGTGGCGTAAGTTAACGCCGCGCTTTACCTACCAGAACGAAGAAAATGGTTATATTAAATATTTTCATTCCTCGAGTGGGAATCGAACCCGTAATTATTCATGGTTTTAGTAAGGCACTGTCTAACCTTGAAAGACCTCACGGTTTTTATACAAAAATAAAAAAAAAATGATATATTGCAATGTATAATGAGAATAAAGTGGAGGGTGGAGTGTCTTGCACTAGGTCCTCTCTGGCTACCTATAATTAAAAATATCATTATAATTTAATTACATTCATTTGCAATAGGCGATTGATTACCCGGTTTTATCTGACTATCTTGCTATATAGGGAAAAAATGTGAAGCTGAAACCACACACATTTAATATATGCCAAAAACATACATCAATAAATTCTTAAATGCTCTTAACTTTCGACAAAATAGGATGATAAAAGTATACGCAAGCGTAAGTAACTTATTTCAAATAGATTTACCATTAAATAAGCCTTTACAGTATATTTTATGCTTGAAGCTAAATCTGGTTTCGCAATTTATAAACAAATCAAATTTTATTACCTTTGAGGCTTCGGAACGACGCCTATCTACTCTATATTCAAAGATGCACTAAGGCTTATATTTTAGTGAGCTTATAAGCTATGTAGGTTGATAAAAATGTATATAGGTTTAAATAATATAATTATGGGGCCAGTCGTGGCGCAGTGGCACAAGCGTGTGACTGTAAAAGACTGGTTGTCGGTTCGATTCCCATTCGAGGAGTGAAAATTTTAATATTTTCATTTTCTTCGCTCTGGTGTCGAGGCAAAGCGCGGCGTTAAGTTCCGCCACTTAACACGCAATGCCTTCGAAGAATTTAAACTTTACGCTTAAAGTTACTTTAAAGATTACCAAAATGATAATTATTCATATATAATAAGGCCGTCGTTGCTCAGTGGCGCCGTCAGACTAGAATCACGAGGGTTAGTAGTTCAATTCCTACTAAGCCAAATAAATATTTAAATCTTAATTTATCCTATCTTGTTTCTAAGACAAAGAATGACGTTGAGTTCCAACATTCAGTTTAAAATGTCTTAATTGCAGGCAGAAATTGAAGAACGGAATTTTATAACATTTCCATTAGCTTTTTTTTTTCTTTCTTCTTTTTTTTGTCGCTGGGAAATGCATGCATACTAAACATTATCTTTAACTTCTTTAGTATGCATGCAGTATGGAAAAAATAAGCAATCATATCTTCGAGTGAAGAAGAAATCCCACAACCAGCGAGGTTACAGAGAGAAGCTATCCTACGGTAAAGTGACCAGTTAAAAAATTATGAAATATACATATACACCTACATATTATTCCCGTCAACATTCCCATTAAAATAAATTATGTTTAATGATATAATACGGCCAGTTCATAAATAAAATGCAGGCAGCAAACATAAAATATATTAGATTGTACTTCGCGTATTCAATACGCCATAGCCCGCTTTGGTGCAAGCCCTATATCGATTATAGCAATAGTAAAATGTTATTTTATTTGAGCATAGCTTACTACTCTAGAGAATTGGTAGAACTGAGCTTTAGTAGCGGAACAGACGTCAGTCCGAGCCTCTTAAAAGTTTCAAACATTTTAAAAGTTTCAACATTTCACGATTCTGTATATAAATTTTATTTTTATTTTATTTTTATTACTTTTGCGGTATATTAAAGTTTAAGGTTTGATATTTGTTTTATTGCAACCTCTTTTCTGTTTTCTTGGATATCGTTTTTCTTTAAAATTGCTCAATTTTATATATTAAAACTATATACTTGATTTTGAGTTCAATATTAACTTGGAAGAATGATTGTACATATTTAGATTATTATCATTTCTCCGGTCTATTAAGATATAACGCGGGTTGAGCTCTGAGTTGAGCCACTTAAAGTCAAAGTCAAATAATTTTATTCAAAATAAGAAGCTTCATTTTTTGAACGTCAAATAGTTTACCATCGGTTCACTAACTTTAACGCAGGTGTGAACCTGAGGAGAACCGGCGCAAATTCAGCGGGACTTTTTTTTTATTTAAAGTAATTGTTATATACAGATTTTTTGACGAAAGTGATACTTTTGAAATAGCCTGGAGCGAGTATTTACACATAATGTCTTCATTTTGGGGAAAAAGATTTATTTTTATCGGGAAAAAGCCAAAAAAAGGAAAAGAAAAGAACAATAACTCAAAGTCAACTTTAAAAATCTTTTTAATGTAACATTTAAATCTATATCGACATGATCGAATTACTTGTAAACTAGCAGTACATATTCTAAGGCGGTACAAGCGTTAGTTCTAAGCAAAATAACCATACAATTTGCAAGTTACAAGGCGAGCTGGCAAATAAAACAAGTCATTTGGCACTTAAGCTGGAAATGTAGATATTCATCGGCCACCAAGCACAGTAACCTCACACACCTTATCAGATACGCTACTCGTCAGATGACGCCGGTGCGTGAGACATACGGAAATTTGTTATAACATGTTAAAATTATATGTATATTTTTTAAGCTTCGCGGGACAGCAGAGACAACTAGTGACAAGATACTCTTTTCTCCCCTTTTCGTTTAAAATCGAGACATTGTGTGTTGAATATTGGAAGTCAAACCGTGTTTTATATAACCAGTGCGAAAAAATAATGATAAAATTATCATAACTTTTGTGCGCTAAAGATCTATTCTAAATAGCTATAAACATTTTCCTGAGTGCTGATTGAACTTACAACCATTGCTTTTAAATATATGCGTTAATTCGCGAACCTTTCCAATTTAAGTCATGCTCATAATTTTAAAAACAAAGGTTACAATGTATAATGTAAAAAAAATATATAGGTCATATATTTATCGGATCACTCAGCAGTATTATTTTATCTTTAAATTATTTTTATTTCCTTTGAGATCAACCTACACAACGCGCAATATTTCGGGCGGAAAGCTTAAAATGGAGTGTCTTGTTTTAACATACTTACCCTTACAGAATTAATTGAAACTGAAATCCGTTTTTTTTACCTTCACACTGTATCCCGCACCCAGCAGGGTAGGCAGAGGGAACCTAGTGTTAAGACACTCCGTTCCCCACTTTCTGCCGAATTCGAAGGCTTGCGTGTTAAGTGGCGGAACTTAACGCCGCGCTTTACCTCGACACCAGAGCGAAGAAAATGGAAATATAATTTCCACTCCTCGAGTGAGAATCGAACCCACAATTTAGACAAGAAATAAACCAAATAATTTTACATATTTAGGTACATTAACGATTATTTAGTTTTATCCGTGTGTATTAACCCCGCTATCTCGACTGGCGGGCGGCGGGCTGGTCGCGCGGCACATTTGCTTTCTTCCCCTGTCGTCCACTGACAGCTTTGTCTACACTACGTGTTATACGAACTACGTGGAAGATAAAACAGAATATAACTCTAAGGTAATTTAATATCGGCTTATCGTGTACATGCCATAAATGGTTGATTTTATGTGAAAATTATATTGCTTAGATTTTTTACTACTGAGGACATTTTTGATTAGTGTGACAGCGTCTGACTGTATACGCAATGGTCCTGAGTTCGATTCCCACTCGGAGAAAGATTCTATTACAAATTATTGTGATTCCTCCAATTTAGTAACAAGACAATGAACTGCGTTGAGTTACGCAAATCTTAAATTTGGAGAGAAAGAACTACTTTTAAACATTTTTAAAGTGTTATTCCACACTTAGGAAAATGGAAAAAGGCATATAGAAAACGTATAAAAATTTGAACACGCGCCTCCTGAAACCATTCAAGCGCTCTCACCACTAAGCCATGCGTTCTACTACCAGCTGCATCGAAATTCTTATACGCTTTATTACAACTTATTTTTGTTGTTAGCATCTAACTCTATGGAGAGATTTTTACAAATGAGAAAGAACTATCTTGACACTAGGTTCTCTATTTGTACCCTACTGTGTGAATTTTACTCGCTATTGTAGCAGTTTTGACTGTTCACGTATTCATATGAAGAAGTTTCCTAGCAGTAGTATAGCCTGATAATAAACACAGTGATTGTAAGTTCGATCCTCACTCGGTGGAGTGTTCATTTTTAATTATTTCTGTTTCAACGCTCAAGGAGCAGGAAGAGCTCATAGCAGGAGGTTTTTTTATTTTGCCACTCTATACGCAATGTCTCAAGTTGTGACGATAAGTAAGAACGGAGTGCCTTGACACTGTTGTCCCTGACTATTCTGCTAATTGAAAAAAAAAACGAGAAGCAGCTTTATATTTTGACATTAGATATATTTTCATTTTAAAATACCTTTCTTGTTTTAACATTTACACAACAAAATAACGTAACTATGAACACATCGCTTTGTAAAGCTTTGTATGTTAAATTCCTTCAAACTAAAACAACGATACGTTGAGAATTTCGAGTGAGCAACCCCTTTGTTGAATTCATTGTTAGTTGTTAAGAGTTTTGTAGCTAGCTTAGACTTACTTAAAGATTTCAGAGTACTCTTATATATTTACATTTTATTTGTCAAATGTTTTTCTATATAAATGATATATATATTTATTTATAAACTTTTTTATTTTATTGTTTCAAGCTGTAGTGGCTCAGTGGAACAGTGTCAAAGTGTATACACGATTGGTTTTAGGTTCGATTCCTCACGTGGTAATAATTAACAAAAAACAGCTTCACGCTTTATCTATAGGGTAATTATTAAGAAAGCATTGAGTTTTGCCACTCGACGCGATAATATCTCGAATTTGGGCGTAAGACAAAGAACGGAGTGTCATAACACTAAGTTTTTTTATGTCTTCCTAAGAGTTGAAATCGGAATAACGAATAAAGAAATTAGAAAATTAAAATTAAGATAAAAGTTTACGGTAAACGTAAGATTACAATATTATTGAATCAAATCTCACCGAGAACACTTAATTATAATTCAAAAGTAGGGACAAATCCATATTTTACAAATTGTAATGGCTAGGTAATTTCTACCAACCATTTTCTTTAATAACTTATTAACATATATAAAAATACAACTTCGCCTAATTTTAAACTAAATACACAATTTTTATACAAACTTAAGTAAAATAAGTATATTAGAAACTTGAAGATAAAATATATCCATAATAGCTCTTACATCTCCAGAGACGAACAGAGCACTTTAAGCTCCACCTAAGACGCTGTGAGAGGTAAATAAACAACTGGCACTCACAAATAGTTCTATCGACAAGTGTCTAAGAAAATCGATGCCCAGGTAAGAAGAAGATGGAGTACGTAATATTGTATGTACTTAGAAAGGATATATATATATATATATATATATATATATATATATATATATATATATATATATATATATATATATATATATATATATATATATATATATATATATAGATATATATATATATATATATATATATATATATATATATATATATATATATATATATATATATATATATATATATATATATATATATTAATACATTCTTCCGGAAAGTAAAGTTGTTGGAAATTTAGTGCTAAGACACTCCGTTCTCTACTTTCTGTTGGAATTCAAGGCTTTGCTTTTATTTGCATCGCTTTGTGTTGTTTACCAGGCGCAAATGTGGCACAAATTATGACTATAAAGCGACTGGTTGTTGGTTAGGTTCCCGCTCGAGGAGTGGAATTCCATTTTCTTCACTCTGGTGTCGAGATAAAGAGTGACGTTAAGGTCCGCCTCTTAACGCGCTATGCCTCCGAACTCGGCAGAAAGTGGGAAACGGAGTGTCTTAACACTAGGTTCGCTCTGCGTACTCTGCTGTGTGCGGGATACAGCGTGAAGCTAAAAAAATATCCATAATAATTATTCGAGATCATTGTGGCGCAGTGAAACAATTATTGTGGGTTCGATTACGACTCGGAGAAAAAAATATATTTAAATTATTTTCATTTCTCGGTGTGGAGGTCCGCCACTCGACTCACAACACTTCAATGTTTGGTTCCGCCAGTGGAGAACGATGTGTTGTGGCAGCAAATTCTCTCTAACTACTCTGCTATATTGAAAAAAAAGGTGAAACTTGCTTTTTATGATTATTTTAATAAGTAAGAATCGAATCTTCTACCAATCGTAATTATAGCCAGATGCTGTGCCACCGCTCTATGATGGCGCACAATTCATATACAATGTATAAGAATATAACTGTTTTTGATATAGATATATTAAGAAGTATTACGCAATCGTGTGGCATGTTACTGACATGCTCCACTTAATGTTAGTGGGCTTACATGAAAAGGGATATCCTGCTTAGGGTAAGCATAAGCTATGTGGGAAAAATGATAATCTTAAATATGTATAATATAAATAATGGCTACCCTTATAAAAGAAAATTATATATAACGTATTATGGACCCCAAGGCAATCGTTTTAATTAGACATTATGAACTAGATAAAGGAGAAGCTATAGCAAAGTTTTTAATTAGTGTAGGTAATAATACTAATGTAAATTAGTAAGAAAAATTTTGATATATCTTTACATTTATTTGTATTAATAATAAAAAATCATCTTATGTAAAAAATCCTACTAACGTTTTAATTATTGTTGTGGTATATAGGCTGATATTGTATTAGAAAGCAACACCTTTTACATTTATGTTAACAAAATTGAAAAGTGTTTGTATTAAATTGTTATTATATTATTCCTAATAGACAATTCTTAGCGTCAAGAAACTCCGTTCTCCACTTTTGACCCAAATTCGAGACATATAATGACAGGTGTCTTACTAGACCGAAAAAATAAAGGAAGGAAAATATGCATAAAATCCTTCCCTCACGCGAGAATCGAACCTATAATCACACATTTATAAAAAAAAATTAAACATTGACAATTATAACCCAAATGTAATAACAGATTATCCATTTTTATATTATAATTGCTTTCTAATCTATCGGTCCAATTTAGATGAAATTCAGAATGAAAATAAAATAATATCCAGGGTCAAACATAGGCTACTTATTTTTTCGAAAATCAATCTCTAAGGGGTTAAAATAGGGAATGAAAGTTTATATAAAACATCTGAAACGCTTGACCAATTGTAATGAATTTTGGAGTAAATATAGTTGAAAATCCAAGGTTAAACATAGGCTACTTTTTTTTTCAAAAATCCACCCCCGAGGTTTGCAATAATACGAAACAGTCATGCAATTGCCGTGGCGAAACCGCGAGCGTGCCGCTAATATTACTATATATAAATGATAATAATTTTCACAAATGTCACCCATACATAACCCAACCTCCGATTTCAATAGATCGTTAATACTTATTTACCACTAAACCAATACGGTGTACATTCTCATACAAAACACATTACTTACACAGCCTCAGGGAAAACTCTAATTACAAATATATATGATCCACTTAATTTAATTGAACGCAATCATTCTACACTTGTCAGCTTAATAAATCTTACTTAGCACAGTTTCTAAGTACTGGGTATTAGATATTTATGTATGGCGTTTCGCTTCCATGTCAAACTGCCAATCTGTAACGACGTAGTATTAGTTTGTGTTAAATGCTTTGGGGCAGGGGTTGCCAAATTTTTGATGTACATTGCGGGCCGAAATAGACTTCTTTTTATTTTTAAGATGTAGTGGGAGAATTTGTAAAATCGATAAATAATTTTCGGGCATCATTGTATGTTGTGGCCAGTCGTGGCCCAGTGGCACAAACGTGTGACTGTAAACGACTGGTTGTGGTTTCGATTCCCACTCGAGGTGTCGATGTATTTAATATTTCCATTTTCTTCGCTCTGGTGCCGAGGTAAAGCGCGGCGTTAAGTTCCGCCACTTAGCACACAATGCCTCCGAATTAGGCGGAAAGTGTCGAACGGAGTGTCTTAACACTAGGTTCCCTCTGCCTACCCTACTGTTTGCGGGATACAGCGAGAAGCTAAAAAAAAAACATTGTATACGCAATTACTAATTCGAAGTAGTATTCCGAGTGAACTTTCGCAATCTGATTCAGCAAATACTTAGTTATACGTAAAGTTGATAGTTAAGCTTAAGAATTAAGAAAATAACGCAGGTACTTTCTTAAATGAAAGAAAAAAAAATGAAAATTATAAAAGTGAAATTTACGTGAACTGGAGAGTATGTAATTTGGCATAGTTATTGTACGCTCATAAGTTTATCGTTCAGTTATATATACAGTATAATTAAAGTAACCTCGTTATCTATGTATATATGATAAGATAATTTTCTACTAAAAATATTATTGTAGTTTACTTACCGTACCGTAAAATAAATACAATAAAGAAGGTAGAAACTAACTACTGTCACTTAACATCTATTTTTTTTAAATCCGTCAGAGATATTTTTCAAACAAATTATTATAGAAGCTTATAATCAATTCATTAAGAATTATAATAATATCAATCAAACATTTTACAGATAACCGCCAACGCTATTAGCTCCATACTATCTCTAGTACAAGTAACTGATTAACCTCACTACTTAGATGTCATTAAATATTTACATATATTTATGTCACTCGAGCTTTTGAAAGCTTACGAAGCTTAATCCATATATGAAATAATCAATCAAGTAGAGATAACATTGCTTAATTAAGATTGTATTTCTACTTTTATATATTTATTTTCTTAGGTTTAGTAATTATATGTTTTTTTTTTCATATAGCAGGGTAGGCGTAGGGAACTTAAAGCTAAGACACTCCGTTTCCCACTTTCCACCAAATTCGGAGGCATTGCATGTTAAGTGGCGGAACTCAACGCCGCGTTTTGTCTCAACACCAGAGCGAACGCAGTGGAAATAATAAATATTTCCCCACCTCCAGTGAGAATCGATCCCACAACCAGTAACGTTTACAGTCACACCTACATGCCCTTGCGCCACGACAGACGTCAATTATATTGTATTATTTGTAAACAATTGTGGAGACCAGTAAAATCTAAAGCTTATCTAAATATTCAGAGAGAATGTAGTGAGAAGACACTGTGTTTACCACTTACTTCTGAAATCGAAACATTAAGTGTTCAGTGGCTTCAACGTCACGCATTGTTTTTTTAACCAAACGAAACAAAAAAATATATTTAATTATCATTCCTCAAAGCGGAAATCGAACCCATGACCAATCGAGTTTAAACAAAGTCGTTGTTACACTAGACCACGATGGTTTAATATATTATTATT
The DNA here is from genome assembly GCA_019049465.1 of Dryas iulia moderata. Taxonomy (NCBI): domain Eukaryota; kingdom Metazoa; phylum Arthropoda; class Insecta; order Lepidoptera; family Nymphalidae; genus Dryas; species Dryas iulia. Next base: position 3,600,157 of record CM032428.1, read on the forward strand.
TTTTTTTAGCTTCACGCTATATCCCGCACACAGCAGGGTAGACAGAGGGAACCTAGTGTTAAGACACTCTGTTCCTCACTTTCCGCCGAATTCGGAGGCTTGCGTGTTAAGTATAATGATATTATATATACAAATATTTAAATACGTACAATTACTTAAGAGGAATATACTAATATCGAACCCACACCTTCCATCTATTCCAGCTAACCACCAAACTAAAATAACTAACTTCGAATGAAAGTAAACTGAAAGTCATTATAATTGCAAATAAGCTATCTCCGTAGTCTAGCTGATAGCAATTAATAAAAGCAGGAAAATTCGACCCAATTCCGCCTCAATTTCAATAGAATCAATTAGGATTAGGTGCGAAATAGGAAAGTGTCGCCGTATATAATAATATCTGGCCGTTTTACCGTCCGTCCATTGTAGTAGTAACTAGGTAGCTATTATGTTATTGAACATAATCTTAAATCTATAGGGCTTAAATGATTTAAGAGGTTGTTATGGCGCAGTGGGATTGTTTGAGTGTAAAAGCGATAGGTTGTAGATTTGATTCCCAGTTGAGGAAATTTTTATATGAAAATTAACTTTTTTTTATTTTTGTGCTTAAGTAAGATAAAGTGTGGCGTTGAAATCCGAAAAGAAACACGCAATGTCTCGATTTCAAATGAAAAACGGAGAAAGGAGTGTCTTGGCACTAGGTGGTTTTTTTTTTCTTTCTTTTTCTTTTTAACATTATATCATCACAGACGATTTATTGATACTCTTTATTACTAAATAAACCACTTTCGCGCCGAATTCAAGACGATTTTACCAGAGCAAATACATGAAACCAGTCGTGGCGCAGTGGCAGGAACGTGTGACTGTAAACGACTGGTTGTGGGTTCGATTCCCACTCGAGGAGTGGAAATATTTAATATTTCCATTTCTTTCGCTCTGGTATCAGCGGTAAAGCGCGGCGTTAAGTTCCGCCACTTAACACGCAATGCCTCCGAATTCGGTGGAAAATGGGGAACGGAGTGTCTTATCACTAGGTTTCCTCTGCCTACCCTGATGTGTGCGGGATACAGCGTGAAGCTAAAAAAAATACATGAAAATATAATAAACATAATAAATTCGAACGGAATCAAACCCATGACCAAACATATATATATACTCACGTTTTTCCACTGCCCCACGGTCATTAGGTTACGTATGCGAAAATTACATCAAACGCAATTGTAATTTCGTAAACAAATATTGTTTTCAATTAAAACACAATGTACCGCGTCGTTTATATCGTCCAGTTAACTTTAACCAATTATTTAAACCAATTGTGCCGCTATTCGTTTCGGCCGGTAAAAGGTTAATCTTTATAAATAGATTCGTGTAAGATAACACGCATTGTTGTACAGATTTCAATTACGAGAGCGTTTTGGTTGGGCTCACAGTATGGAAGTAAGTTTAAGGTTTTTTTTACTGTTAAACTAAGTTCAACTTGGTAGTAGCTGGATCCCACCAAAATACATGTGGCACAGGGGCACAAAAGGTGATTGTAAACGTGACTGGTCGTGGGTTCGATTCCGACACGAGGGATTGAAATATTTAAAATTAGATTTCTTCGCTCTGGTGCCGAGGCAAAGCGCGGCATTAAATTCCGCCACTTAGCACGCAATGCCTCCAGAATTCACCGGAAAATGGGGAACGGAGTGTCTTAACACTAGGCTCCCTCTGCCCTGCTGTGTGCGGAATACAGCGTGAAGCAAAAAAAAAATAATAGATTTATATTTACTAGATGGTAACAAGCATTTAATACATAGTACCGTATAACGGCACATTACTTTAGCACCACGTGATAAAGCTCCCATTATATTGAATTATACGAGTATAAGCTTCTGATAAAAGTTTCTTTCCGGCAAAAGTGGGACAAAGATTGTCACAAAGGTCAAGTGATACGCGGATAATATATTGTTAACTGTATAAGAATATACTGTGTGTATGAAATAGATTTAATGAGCAACTAGTGTATGATTCATGCTTTTTACTTTTTATATTAAGTACATGTATGTGGTGGACTTAAATTTAATTACTATGAAAAATATATAAATATATAAAAATTAAAAGCTCCAAGCCACTTTTGCATAGAAGAATAGTCAGAGAGAATCTAAACACTCCGTTCTCCACTTTCTGTTAGAAATCAGTCATTGCGTAATTAATAGCGAAACTCGCCGTATTTCGTCTTAGGTGGCAAAGAGCAATAAAAATAAATAAAAAAATATTACAACATTATTATATTTAAAAAATACACAACACGCATATAGAAATATTCCTGTTAATCCATGACCGGAATATTTCTAAATTCTTCGCAAGAATCATGGATACTATTATGACTCAAGAGAAGACTTTATTGTACAAAATAAATATAATTAATTATAATTATTTCGTCATGTCATACATGACACTGGTAAAATGTTATCGAAGTAAAGAAATTCTCAGCATTTTTGATACTTCAATATTTTTTTACCATAACAAGGTCTAATGAAGCCATACTATCTGACCAAAAATGCATTTGATTATGTATTCGATTCTCGTTCGAGAGAATAAATATAATTAAATATATATATATATATATATATATATATATATATATATATATATATATATATCTATATATATATATATATATATATGTATATATCTATCTATCTATATCTATCATATATCTATCTATGTATATCTATATCTCTATCTATCTATCTATATAATTAAATATTATTTATTTTCATTTTTCCCTTCTAGTGCTTAAGACAAAGCACGGCGTTAAGTTCCGCCATTCAGTACCAGAAATGTCTTGATTTTGTATGGAAAGTGGAGAACAGAATATCTTAACACTATGTTCTGTCTGACTGTTACGCGGAAAAAAGTAAGAAACTCAATTCATTTACCGATCACTAAAAAAAACATCAGAAATCATAACAAGATATGAAAAAGTAAGCCAAAAAATATATTATAAATAAGCGTATAATATATACATACATAAATGATAAAAGGCTCTAAAAAGGATAACCGCAAACGGGATATTTCGCAAATGTTTTCAATATTTGCCCCACTTTACATTACTTTATATTGAATATTGAATCACTCGTGATTCACGCGAATACATAATGCAGTGAGCAGTGTATTGTTACGAAATTGCTGTATGACTATGGTGGTATTATGTAAATAGTCATATTATTAGTTATATTAGAAATTGTATTTAGGTATTATATGTATTTTACATTTAAAAACCTATAAGGACCTATATTGGGGCCAGTCTTGGCGCAGCGGCAAAAGCGTGTGACTATAAACGACTTGTTGTGGGTTCGATTCCCACTCGAGAGGTGAAAATATTTAATATTTTCATTTTCTTCGCTCTGGTGTCGAGGTAAAGCGCGGCGTTAAGTTCCGCCACTTAACACGCAAGCCTCCGAATTCAGCAGAAAGTGGAGAACGAAGTGTCTTAACCCTCTGCCTACTAAAAAAAAGCAATTCTTTTTTTTATATTATTATTAACCCGCTTGCTTAGGGCTCTATAAATTAGATAAAAAAGAAAATCCGACGTTATTATTGGTGGTTAATTATTTAGCGTTTAAGAAATCTACGTTTTGAATAAATATGCATCCGACTTTAATCACGATTGCTTGTAGGTTCAAGTCCTACTCGGTGGAGTGATTATAATTTAATTACTCTTATTCTTCTGATCTGGTAAACAAGATGTAATGCAGTATTAAGATCTGCTACTTACCAAGCAATGTGAGGAGTGTCTTAACGCACACTCTCTGTTTAACCTGTTTTGCGGAAAAATACGTGAATGTATTTATAAAAAACATAGGAAAAATACAAACTTTCTAATAAGTAGCACATCCGTTATTACTCAGTTATACGAATTAAATGATCATTTTCCTTATGTTTACGAAATAGTGGTTTTTAAGTGCATCGAAGGTGACACATTGAATTCTTAAAAAAAACAATATTGGTGTTATTTTTTTAAACAAACAGATATACAGTTTAATAACCTTATGACAAATTGCGAATATATGTTTACACATTTTAATTTATTTTATTAATAAAACATATAAATATTTTTATACCTCCAGATATACAAATACTATAAAAGAAGTACATTTGGGGCTACCGTAAGGGAAGATAGTGTTAAAATTTTCGCATCAGACTATCCTGGCACAGTGAGAGAGGATCTGACTGTAAACATAATTAATTGTGGGTTCGATTCCCATAAAGGGCAATTATTTAAGACAGCGCGGAGTTGAGTTCTGCCTCTCAGCAGGCACAGCAATGTTTTGAAATCAAGTTCAAGGTGAAGAATTAAGTGTCTCAACACTAGGTTCTCTCTAAGATGCTTCAAATATAACGTATTTCTCCATTTCTCCTCTTCAGCTTTTTTTGCTTTCTGTGATTTCCTTCCCTTTGGGGCCATCCAGTAATCACGTGACGTTTGTAAAGCATTTTTGATTAGCTTATATTGACTATATATAAAGGCCTAGTATTAATAAATTACATGTCTACATGCAACGAGCTGTATTAGTTATCATTATAATAATACAGGCTTGACCTACTTCTACGCGCATATACGTATGCTTACTGCATATTATATTGTATAACGATATGGAATCGGGAAACGGAACCTTTTTAAATTATTTTCAATAAATCACTGATATCGTTTTTTTTATAAAATCTATTTTCAAAGATGACCGTCAAAAAGAATGTGTAAAAATATTACTTAAAAGAATAACCATCGAGGCAAAATCCCCGATTACCTCAAATAGCAAGTGAGATGTGGGTTCAATTCCCAATTAGACTTTTAAACATTTTTAAAGTGTTATTCCACTCTCAGGAAAATCGAAAAATGCATTTAGAAATCATAAAAATTTGAACGCAGGGGGATTCGAACCCACGCCTCCTGAATACCGTACAGGCGCCCTCACACCGCTGAGCCATGCGTTCTACTACCAGCTGCGTCGAAATTCTTATACGCTTTTTTATAACTTATTTTTGTTGATAGTAATTTTTACTTTAATTTTATTTTAAGTTAATTTTTAGTATTAAATCACTTAAATTCAAAGCGTACTAATATTATTAGTTATTTACTCACAGTACAGACACGCAGACTTTCGCTATTTATTTTGTTATTTTGCAACTGCGCCACGGTCGCTTTAAAAATCTGTTCTTGTTTATAATCCTTTGAAGTTGTGCGGAATGGAAATATTTACAAAGGGGAGACTTTTTAGCCTTTGAAAACCTTAATTGAACTATTTTGTGGTTTGACCAGCAATTACAATTATTTATATTATATATTTATATATAAGTAAGTAATTATTTTAACTTATCAAGGGATTTATTCCTCAGACATTTCTTGAAAGTAAGATGAAAAAGTAGAAGAAACAACAAAAAAGTTCCATCAAAATCGGTCTTGCCGTTCCAGAGAATAGCTAGTACAAACAGACAGACAAACAAACATTTTAAAATGCTATTTTGGCATGTGAACATTTAAAAAATGTGGTCATTTATATTACAAACAGAGAGTCTAATTTTATTTATTTGTGTAAAAGATAAGTGCTTAAGTAAATTAGTTAAGTTGAGTTTAAAATAAACGTTAAACTGAAACTAAAATATAACATTCAAGCAAATAATATTAAAAGCATATACACATGTGCAAAGTGTTTGGAGCACTGCACTCGATAACGTATTTCTGTGAAGCACGACTTGGAATAGAATTCGTTTATTTATGTTTTATATGAAAAATATCGCGAAAAGCAACTTTTCAAAGGATAGAAATATTCAATTGAAAATGCTTTTTAAATGTATGTGTACAAAATATGATTAAAATTGGTGCATGTATCAAAATAATTTGAAAGTTATGAAATATGTTTATTATCAGCTTTGTATTTCACTAGCACAACTGCTAAAGTAGTAATTATTTATAGAACGATTGAATATTCATTACAGAGGTGATGGGGCAAAGTAAGGCTATGTCTTACTGTTAACACGTTGGTGGTGGGTTCGATTCCCACTTGGGAAATGATAAGATTTAAATTATTTTCATTTCTTTTCTCTAGTACCTAAGACAAAGCACAACGTTTAGTCAACCACCACTAAAAAAGCAACTTCGGGTGGAACGGAGTGTATTGACATTATAAGGGTTAAAAGATGAAAATTAGAAGCTGTGAAAATGTAAAAAATGTCAGTAATGCTAAAAATGTGTGCTTTTGGTGTGAACGAAAGGGAGTTAGATCCTTATTCGGGGAAATGATTGAACTTTTTCGTAAAAATTCTCAGTTGGACGCTCTGGTAAGATAAAAAGCGGCGTCGAGTTCTGCAGGAAAAACGTGAAACTATAACAAAAACATTTAAATTTAATTAAGTTTAATTTACATAAATCTTTGTCTAAATAGAGATTTCAAATTGACTTTACCAAATATGGACCTTATATTTCAAAATGAGGGTACATATTATATATAAACATATATACATAGACCTGACCTAAATCAGAGCAAATTTTAACCCAACCGTTACCTATTGTACCTTACTTCCGCACCCCGAAAAGGGTGAGCAATATATCCATGTATTATGTTTACTTGCCTTCTTCAATTTCATATACATATGTACATACATACATACATACACACAGTCTATGTCAGTACCCAAATTCTGAAATTTTAAGCGAGACAAAATCGTCCTTATTTACAGTTTTTGAAATTGTATTCATATTATAAACATTAATATGTAGAATAATATGAAAAATTAAAAATATATATTATATACAAAAAAAAGACTAGAAAAAATCATATGTACTTCAAATAAATGTCGCATGTTAGGACAAGTCACATTAACAAATAATATTTAAAAATTCAAATTATTTTTTCCTTGGTGCGGGTTGCTCACCCCTGATCGATATAGAATTTCTTGACTTTTGTTTAGTTCAATTAAATGTTTATAATTACTATACTTATTGTATTTATAATTACTATCTGATCTCCTTTTAATTTAAATATTTTTTTGGGTTTTTGGTATGAACAATACAGCCTGAATTGAGCGGAAATTATCTCCGCACTTTGTGTCACCACACCACGAAAAATGTTATATATTTTAAAATATTTTCATTTACTTGATCCTGTTATACAAAGTGCAATGCTTGCTTCCAATCGACGCACAATATTCTAAAAAAAAAAAAAAAAAATTAAGAACAGTGTTTTTTTGTCAACCTTTTCCTTCCATAACGTTAAAGATATGTAAAGATGATAAAAATATTGAATGAATTTTGATCTAAACTTACTCGCAGTGATATTAGCTATAGTATTTTAAACTTTTTAAAGAAACCTGGATTCTTCAAAAAATATTTTCAAATGCAAAATTCACCCATCGTGACTGACTGACTGTAATTACAATTGCTTGAATGTCCGATTCCCAATCGGGAAAATGTTACTAATTACATTTCAATTCTGATCTATTCTGGTACCTATAATAAAGCACGGCGTTCAGTTACGCAACTCACTGCCTTACAATACAAAAAAAGTTAAATTGGAAAAATTAAAAATATAACACTCTAAAAGCAATTTAATACAAACACTAGAACTATAAATAACATGAAAGTTGATTTTAAGCAGCTAATTTAAGTCGCGTCACATTGTTGCCGTTCTCACACGATATCATCTAGATTCTATAGATTATATTCGTTCATAACCAGAACTGACGTTTATTAAAATTCTATTGAAAACGGTCGGACTAATGAGCTACGATCTTTACAACTTAATGAGGCGAGCTTGTATTATATTTTTAATTACTTTTAATTTTTAATTTTAAATTATTTTATTTTATTTTATTTTAACGAAGCTTTCTTCGCTTTGATTGAAATGAAAGTGTTAGAAAATGTATAGAAATTTTCCCACTGCGTCACACTTTTGAACAAAAGTGTGTGAATTGCACTTTAAAAATGTTAAAATTATATATATTTAATGAATATTAATATAAGTTATATCCCTTTTCAAACAATTGTTCATGTTTCTTTACAGTAATACTAATAATAAAAACAAATTGTAATTAGTGTAAATGAATATCAACGTAGCCGGATTTAGAACGTATGGCTTAGCGGTCAAAACGTTTGAACGGTTTTCAATAGGCGCTAGGCGCTAGTTTGATTTTCAATACGCTCAAATTTTTATACGTTTTAAAAATGTTTTTCAATTTTCAAGTATATGAATAGAACTATATTAAGGTAGGTTAACATAACTTAAAATTATGTTCATTTTGCAACGCTGCAGGTTTCCTAACAAGAGAGGATACTTTAAAGTATGATCCCCTGAGTCGTTGAATCAGCTGTGTTTATAATTTGACGATTACGAGTAATAAGAGAAGCACTGTGAGCCCTCGGTTGACCTTCGAAAATAGTACCGACGATACTGGAGGAAGGTGAAAGCATGAGGACCCCCGGAGGGCGTGTATGAAGAGGTTGATGACAGTGGACGAGGCGAAAGAAGTATGCAGGGACTGTAGCGTTTGGAGCTCCGTTCATTCTGACTACCCCGCAAGGGATACCATCGTGAAGCTACAAAAAATGACGATTACATTTAGTCATCAAGGTCTGATTTTGTCCCTCTATAAGCAATGTCCCGATTTTGGGTGGAAAATGGTGTTCTCCATTTTCCATCTACTATCTGTAAAACTATGTTCTTTTTGACTACACTAATAAAGACTGGGAATAAGCGCAAAGATGTTTTTATATCACTTTTTAAAGTTTCTGAATTGAATAGAAGCATTGTATTTTTTATTGCTTTTAATTTTACTTTTATGTTTAAACGAATTAATCTCATTTTAAAGAAGCTTTCACTTAGATTGGCATAACTTAAGATTATACTTACTTTCAGGCTACCAGGGCGTGGGATGTATGATCTCATTATAAGCAAAAAAATATATAACAGTTGTGTCCGATTTCAATTAATTTAATTTCTTCATACGGTGTAGTTCCTCTGCAAATAATGGTTTCTTTTGTCTTTAAACTCCTGTGATGAAGGAAAAATCTAGATGCAAACTACTTTACACTAGAAACATATTTTAAAGAGCCCACAACCATGTTTAATAATCAGGCACATATCAACTGAGCCACAATGATCTAAGATAAATGTACCATATTAATAAATACAAAATAAATTATAATTAATATACCAATAAAGCAACGTGATGTGGAAACCAAAGTGTTCATATAAAAATTCATAACGTAAACCAACTTCGAAACATTTACCCATCGTATTTGTTAGAATAGTAGCAAAGTTAATATAGTCATTGAAATTCGGCCCGCGTATATTTTCGTTAAGAGTGTTGTAAGTTGTACTGTACATAACAATATGACATAATCAGTTAGTTAGTTATAAAAGAGAAAATTTATTAATTATATTACTTATTAAAACTAACTAGATTTGAAAGCGGAAAATGAAATTTTGTATATATGTATGTGTATATATTAGATTTAAAAGGACGGTCATTTGGTTAGTAGATGGATTAAAGTGGCATGAATTAATTAACTCTTTTGTGTTTTGGTTACAATAATTTAATATTAATATTTAAAGGAATATATTCCGACTCATTTTTACTATAATTATGTAAAGTTATTTGCATTTGCAAGGCATGTGCCTTTTCTTTTTAATAAATAAGAAATAAATTATATCAATAAAATATTACTAATATATTTCACTACCATGTTTGACATTCCTATAAACTATATTAGACTTTTGGTAAGTCCACGTGTATTTTACACTTTAACCGGGCTACAAGTCCAGATAGTCACATTATATTAAACTATAATACGAGCGAGAAGAAAATAACAGTGTCTTAACATAATTTTCTTCAAGTTCATTCCGCACAATAGATAAAAACTTGATATGACTTGACTCGAATACAGCTTCATTTTTTTTTTTGAGCATAACAGATTAATCAGCAACAACCTTACAAGACAACGGAGTGTCTTGATATTCCACCCGATATTGAGACGTTGTATGTTGAGCAGCGGAACTTAACGCCGCGTCTCATCTAAGATACCAGAGCAAAGAAATGCTTGATAATGCATAAAAATAGAAAAAAAAGGTGCCACCACACAGTCCACTAACCTCAATATATCTCATCAAACAGTCATTATCATTCAATTTTTCCAAGCAACTAAAAGAAATAAAAACGAATCGTTCAACTTTCTATGGTACTTGTTTTATTTTTCCAATATTTGTTTTTGTCAATTGTACCAGACGTCTGTGGTGCCTTAGAACAGGAGGTACGTGGATATGGTATGTGGAATGATTTTTTTTTTTTTTTTGGCTTCACGCTGTATCCCGCACATATCGGGGTAAGCAGAGGGAACCTAGTGTTAAGAGTCTGTCCCCGCATTATTTTATATTATTTTTATTAGTAGGTAAATTATTATATTTACGAAAATGAAAAAAAATTAAACATAAACTTATTTATACACATGGCAAAAAAACCAAATGAATTATTTTTGTCTGTTTGACTATTTGTTCGTGCACGCTAATCTCTTAATCAGCAAAAGCGATTTAAAAGCAGTTTCAACTATTGCATTTTCTCTTAAAGTTTAGTATATATATTTATATCAATCAATTCATTCATAAAAAAGTTACAAAAAAATTTTTTTTCAACATAGTTGCTATATATAAGATACACCTAGTTCAAATTTCAATTTACGCAGACGAAGTCAACTGGGTCGCTAGTTAATAATAATTTCGATACTATCTTCATTAATGCATGCATGCTCTGTAACACCGCAGACTGTTTATATATGTTTTAAGGTCGTTTTCACTTTCGTCGGAGTCTTAGTTAAATTCGATCGCGTACAAAGACGAACCATTTTAATAAGTAATGCGACTTCAGATAAGAATATTATATTTGCATGTAAATAGATTTTTATTTAAATTTTATATAAGATAGAATGACTAAAGTTTTAATGTATAAGTATATTTTTTAGTTTGACCTGATTATCGCATAGCGACAGCGAGAGAGGGCATAGTGTTAAGACACTCTGTTCCCAATTTTCTAACCGAAATTGCATGTTCACCGCTTTAGGCATCAGAAAGGAGAAATGAAAATAATTTAAATATAATCTTTGTGGCCAGTCGTGGCCCAGTGGCACAAGCGTGTGACTGTAAACGACTGGTTGTGGGTTCGATCCCCACTCGAGAAGTGGAAATATTTAATATTTCCATTTTCTTCGCTCCGGTTTCGAGGTAAAGCGCGGCGTTTAGTTTCGCCACTTAACACGCAATGCCTCCGAATTCGGCGGAAAGTGAGGAACGGAGTGTCTTAACACTAGGTTCCCTCTGCCTACCCTGCTGTGTGAGGGATACAGCGTGAAGCTAAAAAAAAAATAATCTTATCTCCGAGTAGGAATTGAACCTGCTAGCGTCGTGTTTACAGCCAGAAGCTGTCGCAATTTGCCGCGACGACCTCCTTTTTAATATTCATATTTTAATAATAAATAAATGTTGTATATTTTTCTGAAAGACAGCAGATATCGTTTAATCTTTTTTTCACCGGCTTTTATTTCGAGATTCAATGTTTATTTTTATATGCATACAAAAATATTAACAATCTATCACATTTTCGCTTGATTTATGTTATTTAAAAGTTTTATTTATATACTGCGCAAAAATACTTTAAGCAAAAATATTATTTTAACAATAAATACAGTTAACCTGTATTTACACAGGATACCTAATGTTAAGACACTCTGTCTTTCCATATACTTCGAAATTCGAAACATTGAATATTGCGTTGCGGAACTCAACCCCGCGTTTTGTTTCACCAGAGCGAAGAAATGAAAAAATTAAATAAATGTTCGATTCCTCACTCAGACTAATGATAATTAATTATTAATAGTTTACTATCATTACTCTGAGTGAAGTTGGGGCCAGTCGTGGCGCAGTGGCACAAACGTGTGACCTTAAACGACTGGTTGTGGGTTCAATTCCCACTCGAGGAGTAGAAATAATCAATATTTCCACTTCGTTCGCTCTGGTATCAGAGGCAAAGCGCGGTGTTAAGTTCCACCACTTAGCCTCCTAATTGGGTGGTAAGTGGGGAACGGAGTGTCTTAACACTAGGCCCCCTCTGCCTACCCTGCTGTATACAAGATAGCGTAAAGCTAAAAATTATTACTCTGATTGAAGAATCGAATCCACAACTAATCGATTACACGCAACACACCACAACGGTGTATAATATTTACCATTTTTAACAAAAGAAAAGCTTAGTGGCTATAAGTTTATTCACACTTTGTATTCATTCCCGCTTCAGTTCACACACAATGAGTGTAATTATTCTGTTCTCAATAACTATGCCACTTAGCTATAAAAAGAATATAAGAAAAATATTTTAAACATGTTTTAATGTTAATTGAAAATTCTCTCTATGATTATATTTCTTTAATACTTTTACTTTCTTATTGTTTATGATATAAAGCCGTCGTGGCGCAGCGTTAGTGTAGACGATAGTTTTGGGTTCGCTTCCCGTATGGGATATTATGTAAATTGGAGGCGAGGCAAAGCGCGGCGTTAAGTTCCGCCACTCATGACGCAAAGCCTCGAGAATTCGGCGGAAAGTGGTGAACGGAGTGCCTTAACACTAGGTTCCTTCTGCCTTTCTGTAAAGCTAAAAAACGGTAACTTATAATATCGCAAAGTAGACCTGTCTAGTTGAAAAAAATATATAATTATAGCCCATTTCTTCATATATTTTAGAAACAATATATAAAAGTAATAAGATTCGCCAATAAATTGTAACCGTAACGAAGTAGAAAGCTTTATTTTTGCTCGTATATTTTGTTTGTATGCCATTTAACTGTACTTTATTATGGATTGTCTTAATGTTTGTTATTACAATTTGCCTTCTTTTTAAAATATTTATTTTCAAATTATATTCTGAAATTTGAATATTGCTATTTTATATAGACCGTCGTGGCACAGTGGCACAGCGTCGGACTGTAAGCACGAGAGTTGTGGATTCGATTCCTTACTGGAGAGTGATTGTATTTAAATTAGTTAACACGTAATATAAAAATATATTTCACAGCCACGGGTAATCTAATCAAGATTACCCGTACGAGGACGGGTTAAGAATACAATCCGACTCCGCTTAGTAGCGTCCCGTAAAAGGCGGGTAACCCTACAGAGTTAGCTTAGTGGTGGGAGATTCGTACTTAGCCTGGCTCGCGATAGTGGTCTATCATGTCAAAGACGAATCGCCACACATTTGATGCTGTGTTCCGGGATTATTTCCGGTTCAATGACGTGTAAGCCAGTTTTCCCTAATCCCATCATACCCATACATTTCATAAGAAAGATTAAAATTTTTGAATCCAAAATTTATTACAACTTTTAATCTGTGATACCTACAGTCGATCATATAAAGCCGAAATTTAGCGTGTAGTAACAGGAATTTTAACTTTTGGAAAAATAGTATTTCATAACACACATATATAGAAGAGATACATATATTTTTTTCAACTTCAAACTTCTTTTGCATAGTAGAGTAGCCAGACACATCAAGACACTTTCAACTCAACTTTGCGCCCGAATACGAAACCACCACAGCGAAGAAATTACAATAGTTTTAACATAACCATTTTAATAAAACGGGTAATTTAAAACGTCATTTTAGCTTTGAGTAGCATGTCAATGTAATATAAGAATCGTAATCAAAGAATTAAGGAAAAACAGGGATACGAGACCGTGTGTCTGTAGTGTTTGAGTATTTAAATAAAAAAAAACATAACCATTTCTTCGAGTAGGAATCGAACCCACAACCAAGCGCGTTTACAGTCAAACGCTCTACATGTTCACTGCGCTACAATGGACTACATAAATAAAACCTTGCTAGATAAACTTTGATCTCAATAACATATCATGTTAGGTACGGCAAGTTTAAAACTCTTCAGGGATGGCGGAATGTCGAGATATTTGCAATAAACGCGAGAAGGTTTTCAATAAGGGAGGAATTTCAATCGATCCGCAACCCTGTCAAGCAGTGTTGGATGTACGGTGCTTTACAAGGAAAAATCCTATTATATTTTACTAAGAGAGTATGAGATTGATTATAACATAGGAAAATAATAAAAAAAGTCTACACGCAATGTCTTCATTCTGGACGGAAAGTGGAGAACGGAGTGTCTTAACACTAGGTGTTCTGTCTATGTGGGAAAAGTGAGGCTGTTTTTACTTCAAAAGAACAGCTAATATCTGTAAAGCAATGAAATAGCGTTTGAATGAAAATTCAATAGTTGAGGGTACGGTCGTCGCTAAAAATTATATTGCGATGATCATATTTATATTATTATAGCTTTCTCGCTTTAGTAAAAAAATGTGCGTGGTTGAATTCCGCCAATCAATTCCGTAATGTCTTAAATTTGTCATCTTAAAAATATTAAAATGTACCTTATAAATATTATAAGCCTTACTTTGCCTAATCAGACCAAATAGATGTCTATATTTTAGACATTATCTAACTGAAATTTCAATTCCCATACTGTGCATCATAGTCATTGTAATAATGAATTAAAATTTGCATCCCAATAGAAGAAAAAATTTCAAGCGTGTTTATTTCTTTCATTGCTTCCCACTTTTTTTCGTACAGCAGGCAGAGAGAATCTAGAGTCAGGACACTATATTCTTTACGTTTCAAATATAATTTAAGAAAAAAATTGCGTAATACCTTATATCTTTACTTATATAAATAAATAAAAATAACCTATTTCTGGGCTTATACCCATATTTATTTATATTTTTAGGTTCGCGTTGTATACTGCACATAGCAAGGTATGCAGAGGAAACTTAGCGTTAAGACATTCGGTTTCCTATTTTTCACCGAATTTTGGAAGCATTGCGTGTTAAGTGGCGGAACTTAACGCCTCGATACAAGGAAATAGAATTAAAAAAATGGAAATTATTAACCCAGACGAAGTCATGACACATCACTAGTATTACATACATACATATTAGACTGCACACTGTAAATCCATTTCATAGAAATCATTTTATAAGAAGTACTAAGTCATTGTCTAATGAACGAATACGACGTAACATTATTCACACTTCATCTATAGAAATATCATCGTCATTTCTTATACACTATTACATTTTGCTAACAATGTTATTACAACACCAACTTGACTGAGATAAGGCCGATAAATATTCTGTAGGTGTTTTTTCTTTTTTTTTTATACCTTCACAGTGTATCCCGCACACAGCAGGGCAGGCAGGCAGATGGAACCTAGTGTTAACGCACTCCGTTCCTCACTTTCCACCAAATTCGGAAGTTGTTAAGTGGCGGAACTTAACCCCGCGCTATACCTCTGATACCAGGGCGAAGGAATTGGAAATATTAAATATTTAGTGGAAATCGGAACCGAACCGTTTACGATTGGTTGTGGGTTCGATTTCCACTCGAGGAGTGCAAGTATTTAATATTTCCATTTCTTCGCTCTGGTGTCAAGGCAAAGCGTGGTGTTTAGTTCAGCCACTTAACAAGCAATGCCTCCGAATTCGGCGGAAAGTGGGGAATGAAGTGTCTTAACACTAGGTTCCCTCTGCCGACCCTGCTGTATGCGGGATACAGCGTGAAGCTAAAAAATAAAGACTAGGTATATTACCAAAATAGATTGTAACTAACGCAGATAAGTGAAAATTAAAATAAAACAAAATGGCCGCTAAATGTAATTAAAGCTTAGGTTCTTAAATAAATTATACAATTTAGCTTTTCACAACGGTACTTATACTTGTATAAAATTAGACTGGCTTCTTGAAATAATAAGATGAAAAGGTTGGAATTGGAAAAATACTAAGAAAGTATTTTTCGAAATTACTACAGAGAAGGAAGAAAGGTAACTAAAATTTTATGTTACATGGATCAAGTAAGCAAAGTTGTGGAAGACAACTCATTTTATATAAACTTCTAAATTACAGTTAAGTATACGCCATTTTAACGATTATATATTACTAGCGGCCCGCTCGCGGCTTCGCCGCGTGGTCTGCCTAATTATTTCGTTGCAACCCTCGGGGGTGGATTAATGAAAATAAAGTAGCCTATCTTTGACCTTCGATTATTAACTATATTTAATCCAAAATTCCTTACAATCGGTCAAGCGGTTTAGTTTTTTCATATAAACTTTCATCCTCTATTTAGAGGTTGAGTTTTGTAAGAATATAGAGAGAGGTTGAGTTTGGAAAAAATAAGTAGCCTATGTTAGACCCAGGGTTATTTACTAATTTTTATTCTAAATTTCATTCAAATCGGACCGGTAGATTAGCCGTGAAAGCGTGTCAGACAAACACACAGACTTTTGCATTTATAATATAAGTATGGATGTACTGGACCATTACTCACAGAGGTTGAGGTTTTGTATCTCACTTGGATAATGTTTAAATGTTAGTAAGTTTTTTTTAAAAGTCTGGTTAAAAAGGCTGTTCTTTCTGTTCACATAAATCTATTTAGGTGAAAATAAATAATACATTACAAAGTTAAATGCTAAAACTCTTGATATTACTATACTATGTACGTATATTACTTATTTACGACGCTTTATAATACAAATGCACGTAAATTTTCATATTCGTTTAAGTAATTCATAAAAACATGCGATGAGTAAATATTTCACATTGCTTGTTGTTTGGTCAAGGAGATTCCCCTGCTATAGGCTCGCTGTAGGTAAAATAAAAATTGACGCCAGCCGTCAAATTTAGTAGTGAAAGAAAAGAAAATAGGTTATTGTCATATATAAAAAATAGTCATATTGATGCCAGTCGTAGCGCAGGCTCAAAACGTGACTGTAACGCGTCTGGTTGTCAGTTCAATTCCCGCTCGAGGAAATAAAATATTTAATATTTCTTTTCCTTCGCTCTATTATTGAGGCAAAGCGCAGCGTCGAGTTCCGCTACACAAAACGCAATGCCTCCAAATATTCGGCGGAAACTGGGAAACGGAGTATCTCATTATTAAATTCCCTCTGCCTACCCTGCTGTGTGAGGCATAGAGCGTGAAGCTAAAAAAATAGCTTTATTCGGAAAATGAATCTGCTACCTTTCCATTCTTACACTTCCTTCTCGTTTAAGTTCTATTTACAGGACAAAAAATCTTACTTTAGCATTTTATTTCTGTACCATACTGCTTCTTTCTTCAATACGTAGTATTATATACTTTAAATGTCGTCGAGATAGATTGCTACATAAAAGGGACCATTATAGACCAGAGCGTAGGCCGGAGCTAGGGTTTCTATAGAAATCGCTTTTAATAAAAATGTTATAAATATACCATGTTGTTATTTGAGTTATATTTAGACTTTGATTCACGCTCAATGAAATGGTTATTATATATTTTATCCTTACCTAGGTAGCCAGAAAGAACCTAGTTTAATGACTCTCTGTTACCTACTTTTTGCCCAAATCCGAGGCACTGCGTGTCGAGGGGTGGAAATTCATGTGTAATCTAGTCACCAAACCTTTGAATGGCGGAACTCAACGCCGCACTCTGTCTTAGTACTCTAGTATTGAAGACAAAGCGAGGCGTTGAGTTCCATCTTTAGCAAAGAAACAAAAATAATAATTCAAATATAATCATTCTTCTCAGTGAAAATCGAACTGACAACCAACCGCGTTTATCTGAAGATACAAAATACGTCATGATAACGCTAAAAACATATGATCGCCAAAAAACATCTTAACAAATAATATTTCTGTTTAGTATCAGATAATCATTGAAAAGGCATCTTTAAAAGGCATATCCCTAAAAATAGAACAGCCAATATTTATTTTTGCTATCTTTGCTAAAAATCCATCAATAAATCGGAATCGATTTGCAACGCTACAAGTCCATTTCATGCGTATCAAGTAGGTACGAACAGTATACGAATTGAAATACTGCCTCAGTTAAATTAAATATACTTAAATTTGAAAAAGACATTTAAAGAAAACGTATAAAAATTTGAACGCAGCGGGATTCGAACCCGCGCCGCCTGAATACCGTTCAGGCGCTCTCACCACTGAGCCATGCGTTCTACTAGCCGCTGCGTCGAAATTCTTATACGCTTTATTACAACTTATTTATGTTGTTAGCATCTCTGTAGAGAGATTTTTACAAATTTCTGCTACCCAAAGATTATTCTACGAACAATGATTTGGCAAGAGAGAATGCTATTTATTAAATACTTTTAAACATTTTTAAAGTGTTATTCCACACTTAGGAAAATTGAAAAAGACATTTAAAGAAAACGTATAATTTTTTTTTTAATTTTAATAAGTGTGGAATAACACTTTAAAAATGTTTAAATATACTTAAATTTATTAAGATTTTTTTATTTTGGAATACGTGATAGTTATGAAATGCATTGTGGCGCAATTAGACAGCTTTTAAGTGAATATAAGATGTTTTTGGGTTCGATTTCCACTTTATGGAATGATTACATTCAAATAATTGTCATTTTCTAACTGTGGCCGGAGCAGCTAAGATAAAGCGGCGATGAATTGTGCTAATAAATGCGTCATATCTTTAATTTAGATTGAAAGCGGGGAACGGCGTGTAGCGGTAATAGGCTCTCTCTACCTGTTGTGCCCTGTTTTTGAAGAAAAACCATGTTTTTATCTGCAAAAATATAATATTTTCATTTTATATAATTGTGAATGTAAATAAACTATTTCTAAAGATACATTATCAAAATTAATGTTTTTTAATGTCTGTAATTTAGGCAAATCTCGGTAGTTATTGGAATTCTTTTAGTTTTTTTTTATGAAAAGCATGAAAACGGTAACTTTTGCACTATAATAAAGTCCACCTACAGTCATGGGTTGAATGTGGGTAAATTAAACAGGTAACTTATTAAACAGGTAACTTAGGTGTTTTTTGTTCTATTTAGACAACTAGTTAACACTGAAATGTAGGAGACATTTATAGACAATAAGCCAATCTATGAGAAAAATGATTTGCGTATCCAAATAATAGTGGAGTGTATATTAAAATATAACATTTTCAACTTCATTCAGTTTCTGTTAATTATTTTTTTCTTCTCTTTTTTTCTTTTTTATCTTCACGCTGTATCCCGCTCACAGCAGTATAGGCAGAGGGAACCTAGTATTAACACACTCCGTTCCCCACGTTATTCGTTAATTATCACATAAAATAACAATAATAATGTTAATTACTGCAAACATATTAGTACAAACTTCACGTATTATGTCCCTTAATATTCAAACACACATGAACTCTTAATTTCACTTGAGCGAGTCACGTGTCAATATTATAAGTAAAGTCGACTAGTCACGTTCTTCCATACAATTAATCGTCTCATTGCTTATTCGTACACCGTTACATAAAGAAATTATAGTAAAAGCTTGAGTAAAAGTATATAGTTATTTGGGAAAAAATGTTCACTTTTCACTTTCACTGTTTCGATAGAGGCGTTAATTGATTGTGGGACTTAAGAGTTGTTTTTAATGTGACCAAATTACCTTTTATTACTATTTTCAAGAAAATTTATAGTTTTTTTTATGTATATTTTGTACACATCTAATTAAGTACAGCAATATAGTAATTTAATATTTGAGGCAAAGCACGGCGTTAAGTTCCACCTTTAACACGTAATGCTTTCCAAAATTCGGCATCAAGTGGAGAACGGAGTATCTTCTGCCTAAAAAAATGATAACACAATTGTTTAAATGGAAATAATATCTCCTTATACATACATATGTATGTATGTATATACTAAATTCGTATGTTAAAGAATATATTATTTTTATGTACTAATTTTGAACTATTTTTTACAAACATCATTTTAAATCCACGTTTTAATCTAATTGGTCTAAATTATATATCCGGCAGTACATGGAGAACGGAGTGTCTTGACACTAGGTTCTATTTAACCCTTCTATACGTGCAAAAGCGTGAAGCTGTTTTTTCTTCATAAATATCTACATAGGGCCAGGCTTAACGCACTTGCACAAGCGTGTGACTGTAAACAACTGGTTGTGGGTTCGATTCCCACTCGAGGAGTGGAAATATTTAATATTTCCATTTTCTTCGCTCTGGTATCGAGGCAAAGCGTGGCTTTAAGATCCGCCACCTAACACGCAATGCCTCCAAATTCGTCGGAAAGTGGGAAACGGAGTGTTTTAACACTAGGTTCTCTCTGCCTACCCTGCTGTATGCGGGATACAGCGTGAAGCTAACCGAAGAGTAAGAAGAAAAATATCTACATACTATTTTACTTACATTTTATTCAAAAATGATCTAATAAATAATATGTAAACCGTGAACTATATAAGTGATTTATGTTTATATACACCATAGGATTCTCGGAAACTTGTAAACGAGGTCTTTTCAAGCCTAATGAGCTGTAAAGTCGACCGGAACTACATAACTTGCAATGTTGAAGACAGCATGCATCTATTAGCTTAGTTCTAGCATGATATTCATATGATAATATTATTTGTAGTATTAGGTATATATATTTTTCTTTTTACGTTCTTTTTTTCAGATTTTGATATAAAGTCACAGGTTATATACTGACTTATCACTGATTTATTAAATAACGCTCACCTTTGTCTTATTTTTAGCAAGGTCATCACGTTTATTTCTGTCAGTTCAATTTTGACTGGTAAGGTAAAATGAAGAAGACCACGCGACTGTCCACCTAGCAGCAGGTGAGATTAAGTAAACTATCTTACCTTCTTTTACCGAACAATTATTAACTGCGCAGAGAGAAGCCGGAAACCGAACGGGGTGAAAGAAGTTAAGCACTAAATCAACGCAGGATTTCCAGAAATCGAGACCGTAATGAAGTTAAACGACTATGAAGAAGTTTAGGTCAAGCAATCCAAAAGAATATTCTACTATCAAAAGATTCGAATACGTGTGTATTAAATAGTATATTACATGCTAATAAATAGGTCAAAATAGCGTTTTAAGATTATCTAATTTAAGTAATAGCTGAGGCCATCTTATAATAGTGTAACAGCATCAAATTGTAAGCGCTATTTTTGTGGGTTCGATTTTCAATCTGATAACAAGATAAAGTTGCAGCGTTGAGTTCCGTCACTCAGCATGCAATGTCTCGCAATCAGGCGGAAAGTGGAGTGGTTCTTTGTTCTACCATGTTATGCGGAAAAAAAAATTGAAGTCTATCCAAGATAGCTAGGTTGATACAAGAGAACCAAATCAAAAAAAAATCCTATTCATATACGAAATGTATGTATTATATATTATAAAAAAAGTTCAAATTACGTTAATAGTTTTCTATTAATCTACTGTAATGTTGGCTCAGAGCCTAATATATAAAAACAGATCCACTCAATGAGGCATCGCAAATTTAATGGCGTGTATCACCGTATCCTGGCGAAGGCAGACATGCGTGAAATGTTATTAATACGTACCAGAAATAATGTTAATTTAAATAATTATAATAATATATCTACCATTTTTAAATATTTATCTTTTTGATATTTTTGCAATGTTATGCTTTTCCCTGCATAGCACGTTCTGTATTTCTTGCCCGAAACGGAAACATTGCGCTTTATTATAATATAGATTATTATCTACTTGCGCTTTTCCAAGTAAGAACATAATTATTTTTATTGCTTAGCTATTAAGCCTTGATCAGAAAGGGTATAATTGCTGAAGAGAGAGAGAATTGTATAATTATTGAAATATATCCTATATTTGAAGACTGGTTAATCTACAAAAATAGACCAGCTAAATGTGAAAATTGGTTTTTTGCAAAGCTAATGCTCAGCATGATGAGCCTTTTTTTTGTTAACATATAAAGATCCATGATCTCAAACACCTATTATGTAACTGAGATTAGGCTAAAACATAATTATATAAGTAAAATATAAGAATCTTAGCCAAAGTACTACATCGCAATAGTGGATGTGTGGAGTGCAATGTGTGAGTGACGGAACTTAACGCTACGACTTCTCTTAGTAGGGAAATAAATATAATTTAATCAGTTTCAAGCTGTTCCCCGCATAGCGGGCTAGTTAGAGGGCCTAGTATACACTTTCCGACCGAAATCAACGCTGTGCTTTGTCTAAATACCTGAGCAAAAAAGTTCCTAGTGGAAATCAAAACTACAACCGATTACAATCAAACTTTGTCCTACTACACCATTTGTTTCTTTTTATCTTTTTTATTATCTTCACACTGTACCCCGCACACAGCATGGTAGACAGAGAGACCTAATGTTAAGACATTTCGTTGAAGCATTGCGTGTTAAGTGGCGGAACTTAACACCGCGTTTTGCCTCAACACCAGAGCGAAGTAATTGCAAATATTAAAATATACTAACAACATTTTCCCATTTCTTTGTATATATATAAGAAGCAACATTGTAATTTCAAAGATCATGTGCCAGTCGAAGCAGTAACCAGCTCAATAATTAGTACTACGCTATAAATCGTAGAGACCGTTATTACAGGAGTTATTCTCTAATAGACATAAACGATTTTATAATTTAAACGCTCACGATAATTAGGTGCTTGTGTATTACTGATTTTATAATAGATATCTATTCTAAGACCTACGGGAGATATAAACTGTGAAAATATGTTTGTAAATTTAATATGTTTGTGAAAATATAATTTAAGATAAGTTAATGTATATTGTACGAGATGTTTGTGTCTGCGATTTCCACTCGGGGGTTGATTATATTAAAATGATTTTTCATTCTTTGCTCTGGTGACCACTCAATCGTGTTTCGGATGCAAGCGGAAAGTGAAGAACGGAGTGTCTTAACAGTAGGTACATTCTCTTTGCTTACCCTGTTATGTTGTTAGGAAAAAGCGCGAATGTAGAAAAGGATCATTTTCTAGCTGTCTGTTTGTCAGATTCGCTCTCTACACTGTCAGCCTGATTTTGAGACATTGCGCGTTGCACTGCGGAACTCAACGGTGCATTTTATCCTAACAGGGCAGAGAAATGAAAATATATTTTAAAAATAATAATTTCCCTAAATAATAACACCCTAAATCCACACCCTTTACAATCAGATGCTATCCCTTCACGCCACGAGGGCTTTATCAAAAAAATAAGTAGATAAATCTTATATAAGTAGGTACATTATATCCTTTGAAAGTTTAAAACAATTCAAGTTATTTACTATGAACTCGTATAACCAACAACATCTTAAAGTAATCTTACCGAGGGGAAGACTTTGAAGAATTTGCAACTAATACTCAAGAAACCACGTAAAGAATTTAGCTCAAATTCTTCAGTGAACTAGCGGTGTTACAAATAAACCGTAAGCAAAATTATTATTATATATTTCACCCTTATTTCATAATATAGTCTTGTTAGTCTAGACCGTTTAGTCGTGGCGTACTGGGGGAGCGTCTGGCTTGTAGGTTTGATTCCCACACGATGGATTGAATTATATTATTTTCATTTATCAGCTCTGGTATTTCAGACGACGTATTAAAGCACGGCGTTAGGTTCCGCCACTTAATACACATTGTCTTAATTTCCGATGGAAAGTCTGTTATGCAGAAAAAAGCGTGAAACTGAAAAAAATATTTGTACTTCATATATACAATGATTGAGACCAGTCGTGGCGCAGTGGCACGAACGAGGAGTGGAAATATATTTTATATTTCCATTTTCCTTCGCTCTGATGTCAGACGCAAAGCGCGGCGTTAAGTTCCGCCACTTAACACGCAATGCTTCCATATTCGGCGGAAAGTGGGGAACGAAGTGTCTTAACACTAGGTTCCCTCTTCCTACCCTGCTGGGTACGGGATACAGCGTGAAGCTAAAAAAAAGAAAACCTTCATATGCAAAACATAAAGCA
Organism: Dryas iulia moderata; assembly: GCA_019049465.1. Taxonomy (NCBI): domain Eukaryota; kingdom Metazoa; phylum Arthropoda; class Insecta; order Lepidoptera; family Nymphalidae; genus Dryas; species Dryas iulia. The sequence goes on from CM032428.1 coordinate 3,624,008, forward strand.
AAATTTACAAGACTATATAAAATTCTCCCTTCGAAAGCTATAATTATTTGAACACTTATAAAACATTTATATGACCGTCCAAAAGAAATGTAATGTTAAAAAATTAAAAATTAAATACCCAGTGGCAGTGACCAGTCGTGGCCCAGTGGCACAAGAGTGTGACTGTAGACGACTGGTTGTGGGTTCGATTCCCACTCGAGGAGTGGAAATTATAATTTCCTTTTCTTCGCTCTGGTGTCGAGGTAAAGCGCGGCGTTAAGTTCCGCCACTTAACACGCAAGCCTCCGAATTCGGCGGAAAGTGGGGAACGGAGTGTCTTAACACTAGGTTCCCTCTGCCTACCCTGCTGTGTGCGGGATATAGCGTGAAGCTATTTTATTTAAATGTAATGTGTTATGTGGTATAGACAAAAAACGCAAAATAGAAATACTTTCTCTGAAATCTGCTTTGATTTGGAATCATTTAAGCGAATTATGTATTGTTTACAATAAACAGTGATATTCTAGTAAGTATTCGAGTCTTATATAAATAAATAAGAAATTATTTTAGCAAAACTTAAATATGATGAAAAATTATTTTCTAATTTTCCTAATCGTCATGGAAATGACATCACAATACATTTCGCTTTGTCATTTTATATAAATATTGTAAAAGGGAATGAAAAATAACTATTCCGCCATTTTGTGTATTCCGCCATGTTAGGTTTAGAATAACGTCACATAAAATGAATTGCAAGATTCCACCTTATCAAACATAAATTTACTGGTTAAATAAAAATTTATTAAGTAATAGCCACGTACTGAGGTGAAAAAGGTAAAAATATTTCATGAATTTTGACCTCTTTTACTTATATTGTTCGTGTATTTTTGACTGCGCTATAAACTTTCACGGCACAAACCATTTTTTTCGGTTATGAATGATAATATGTTTGCTGTATTCTATACTATACTTTGGTTCTTTTACCACAATAAGTCGTCATATTGTAGCATTGATTGCTTTTTTTCATGTATTATTTACAGTTATAGTTACAGTACATATATTCAGCTTCACGATTTTCTTTTTAAAATTAGGCAGACAGAACTTAACGCCGATTAAGGTTGCTAAGCCAGGGAAATTAAAATAATTTTAATATAATCATCCCAGTATATCTAATTATTGTGGATCGACCCACAATTCTAACCCGAAGCTTTTCCACTGATGCCAAAAGAGCAGCTAATTTATTAAAAATCTACCAATAATATTGAAAGCTTTTTAAGTAAATAGCTATAAATATAATTGAATCTGGTATGAAGCTCAATAAGCTTTTTAAAAATATAAATGTAAAATGAGTGGATTAAATATAAACGATTGATATTAAATACTAGCTTTGCTCGCGACTTCGTCCGCGTGGAATTTAACAGAAAAGAAAATAAAAGTTGCCTAGTCCTGTTACATCAGTTATCTGCTATTGAAAGTCTTGTTAAAATATATTCAGCCTTTCAAGAGATTAGGCGATACAAACAGACAGATGGACAGGCAAAAATTGAAAAAATGTTAATTTGGTATATAAACCGTGTATATATACGTAGGCGCTTAGTAAAATGGAGCTATTTTAACATTACAGACATTCCAATTTTATTTATCAGTTCAGATGTATAATTTGAAATCAATAACAATTATTTTATATTTTTTAGATGACGTGTGTTGCATACTATATAAGTCTTAACCATATATAGAATAACCATATAAGTCTAAATCATATAGAAAAACAACATTAACATAACTAAATTACTCTTTGCAACATAATAAATACTATATATAACGATTATGACTAAATTAGGGCGTAACGTGACATAAAATATAGCTTCAAATCCTAAACGGACTGTTCTCTCTTAAGAAACACATCTTACAATCTTTATGTAGTTTTAGTATATATGGCAAAAAAACATTTTTAAGAAATTGAAAAAAAAAAGACAACTATATTCAGGTGAGTACACAGTTTCGCAAATCTATGTATCCCGGTCTCATATATAATATCAGGTGACCGAGCTCTGTTCGGTATTTCTATAATACAAAGAAATAATATAATGAATAAAAATTATGATAATCAGATATAATAAATCAGACCCAAAAAATAAAATAATATAAGCTAGATCGAGTTTTCTCCCCCGAAACCTGCATTAAATTCCATGAAAATTTTCGGAGGCGTTTCCGAGATTCAGATTATAAATATACAAGAATTGTTTATACATAGAGAAGAAAAAACGTAAAATGACATAAAGTAATTGTTTGAAGTACTAACCGGATGCGCGGGCGGCATGCATGTGTCGTTCGCGCGCGCTCGCGGCGCATCACCGCACTTTGCACTGTCTTCAACGCGCCCTGTAAATAAAGACAATTAAAAATTAAAATATCATGAATTATACTATTTGGTCAGTTATGGTACAGGGGTATAAATACATAAAGTGTGACTGTGACGCGACAGGTTGTGAGTTCGATTCCCACTCTAAAAGAAAATTCATAGTTATGCGTAAAAAACGTGTAACATGCGTGTTACTCTCTGTAGCAACTTTTGTACAATAATGGTATAAGCAAATTCTTAATGTATTATTTATGATTTTATGATTGTTATTTTGAATCTAAAAAGATTTGATAGTGGTTTGATTTCCATTCGGAGGAATGACTGTATTTAATTTACATTTATTTCTCGGCTCCTAAAAAATGCGGCGTTGAGCGTCTCCGCTCAAAACGTTCAAAACGCGCCAAAAGTACTCTTCTGGTCGAAATTAATATTTTTTTTCTACTAAGAACGGAGTGTCTTGACTCTCTGAATACTATGGCATACACGAGGCTATAATAAATATTAATTTCTTGCCCTTGTGTATATAAATTCAAATATGTATACTCGTCAAAATAAAAATACAAAGCTAGTATTAACATAAAATATATCTCACGCACGTGTCTCTATAAAAAACTTCAAATATAAAAGCCAAATATAAGTTCAGATTGCGCACGTCGGTAAAGTTTTACCACCCACATACTTCTTACTTTAGGTCATAAAATAGAGATAGGCCATAAACAAAATTTAGCCGAGACCTAAATAAAGTCTTGAGAAGATAAAATAACATAAATTTCAAAGAAGCCTTTAAAAATGAAAATGTATGCTTTTAAGGATCTTTTTCACTGTCAAGTATTAAGTAGGATAGGCATAATGATGGTGATATTTTTTTTAGAGTTTTACATTTTTTGCCGCATAGTGGGTAAGTCAGAGAAAACTTAGTGTTAAAACACTCTACTCTCCACTTTTCACCCAAATTGAGATATTTTGCGTGTTAAGTGGCAGAACTCATCGCCGCGCTACGTCTGAGGCATCCGAGTAAAAATTGGGAATTTTCCTAAATTATTCCCCTGAGAGGGAATCGAACCCACAATCATCGCTTTTACAAAAAGATGCAGTCCAAGTGCCGCGCCACGACGGCCTCATATAGTGATACGTCACTACGCTATTTACTTAAGTAGCTCAACGGACAAACTACATCAAAAAATGTTTATTTTAAACAGACTGGATTTCAATTTAAGACTACTAAGTCTTGCTTTAAATCTTTAAACATTTGTTAAAGTGCATGTTGAAGCCATCGTGGTGCCGTATGGTTGTGAGTTCGATTTCCTGTCGAAGGGATTTCTCTAAATATTTTGAAATTATTATTATTATAGTTTAATTTATTTTCATTCCTCTGCTCTGGTGACAAGACAAACCGCGGCGTTGAGTTCCGCTACTCAAAAAATATTGACTCGCAGAAAGTAGAAAACGGCCCTCCGTTCTCTACTTTCTGCGAGTCAATAGTGTCCTGACACTAGGATGTCTCTGTCTATCCTGGTTTAACGAAAAAATCAACAAGCTTAAAAATAAAACAGCTATTAAAAAGAAATAATTTAATAAGCAAAAAAGTCAAGTTCCACTTATGTCAATTATGCTTATGAAACTTCACGTAGTTTTTCATATACATTATATTTTTATAATATTTTTAATTGTCATTACATGTAAATGATATGACTCTTATCCGTCAACTGGAAACAATAGCGCTCCATTATAATCATCATTATATTAATATATGATATACGAGTATATATAATGAAAAAAACAGTGTCACTGCGAGTAAGCATATAGCTGTTTGAGGGTTCGATTACAACTCAGAGAAAGGACATTTCGTGAAAGGATTTAAATTATTTTCATTTCTTTGTTCTGGTGGCAGAAGGACACAGGAGTTGAGTTACGCAGAAGCGGAACATGTAATGCTTCGAGTTCAGTCGAAGTGAAGAACGCAGTGTCCTGACTCTAAGCGTAGTTGACTTAACTTGACAAGTCTCTCTGCCTTCCCTACTATAAGGGGAAAAGCAGGAAACTACAAAAAAAAAGAAGTCATTTATTTACAAAAAAATTTCCATATGAAGGAATATTAAATTTGGCATACATAAGAAGTTCATACAGAGAATGAAGAGAAATAAATCAATTATACACATTAGATGGAAGTGTTTAAATTAATTTTGTATGGTTTTGTCTACTTACGCATTGTTAAGATAACGTATATTTTACACTGACTCGTCGATACTATCTTTAGTCCATATTAAACGAATAATTACTTGTGAGAGATCATATCAAGAACTATATCTCTATATCAAAGTTATCTTTTTCAGTGATTCCATCGTGATGCAGTAGACAATTTCCGACTGTAATCGCTGTAGGCTATGAGTTCGATTCCCGTTCGGTGAATTGAATAAAGAACTATTAAAAAAAACATTTTTAAATTATTTTAATTTATTTAAGTCTTGTGAACTAGACGAAGCGCGGCCTTGCATTTCACAAATTAACATGAAATGTAGGGTGGGCCAAAATAAATTTATTATTAGGAAAGAATCATATCAGACCTTTTTGTAGATCGTCAATCTCTCTATAAGAATAGGTTTTTGTTTTTACTCGACAGTTACAGACAGTTTATCCATTCATACGCATAAAAATCCGAAGAAAATAAAAAAAAACATCCTGTGTTATTTATATGGGAAATCAAAAATTACAAATCACCACCTCTTAATATTAATATTAAGAGCTCAAACTTTACCAGAATTTTTTACCGATCGAATCGAACCCACAACCAGTCGTTACACGTTTGTGCCACTGGGTCACGAGAGGCCACAGTTGTTTGTCTTATTAACATTACAATGTTAAATTTAGCGAGCTTCTGCTATTGCGTATACGTACATATTTGTCATGTTTAAAATTTTAAAAATATTATTAACAAGTTATACGAAGCATAAGCTTTAAAGTAACAAGTTATACTTCAAATATCTTAAGAATTTTAATAACTCTCAAAGAAAGTACTGCGAAATGCAAGGTGACCTTGCAATAGCAAAAAGTTGTAAATAAACAGTTTTAAAATATTTGCTTCAAAAATGCGGTTTCGAGGTTAAATTTCAGCTTTACGCTTTAATCCGCATATGGGCAGGTAAAGGGAACCTAGTGTTATGACACTCCGTTCTCCACTTTCCTTCCAATATCGAGGCATTACTTGTAAAGAGACGGAACTCAACGACACGCTTTGTCTTGCTACATAGAACATAAAAATGAATATAATTTAAATATAATCATTCCCCCCTATAGGCATCGAATTCATAACATCATTTTCATTCAGAGGCTGACCCACTGCACCACGATAACCTCGATAGGTTCGGGTCTAATATTTTTTTCAATTTTAAACATACCTAAATTGGAAATAATTATTAAACATAATTACTCATATTAGTTAAGATTTTTCTTTCACGCTCTGATTTAAATATTTTCTACCTTATTAAATTAACGAGAACTTTAAAATATCGTGTTAATTACTAAGGAGAGAGTGGATCCACTTACATTATGTGGGTTAGAATTTGTACTGTACCACATACTACGCCCGGAGGGTAATTTAATTAATTGATATGATACATAACTGATTCTAAACATGTTATGATTGTAAAAGAATTTATGTTTATTAATGTAACTAGATTTCGTTTTAATAACGTAAAGCTTCTTCGTAATGTATTATTTTAATACGCAGTACGCAGGAATTCTATATTAAATAGATGCTTATCAGGACTGGCCAGTCGTGGCCCAGTGGCACAAGCATGTGACTGTAAACGACTGGTTGTGGGTTCGATTCCCACTCGAGGAGTGGAAATATTTAATATTTCCATTTTCTTCGATGTGGTATCGATTCAAAGCGCGTCGTTAAGTTCCGCCACTTAACACGCGATGCCCCCAAAATTCGGTGGAAAGTGAAGAGCGGAGTGTCTTAACACTAGGTTCCCTCTGCCTACCCTGCTGTATGCGGGATACTGCGTAAAGCTAAAAAAAAGTTGATAGTAGAACGGTCAGAACGCTCTACGGCTTCCAACAGGTGCAGGTTCGAATCCCATAGCGTCCAAAATTTAGTAGGTTTTCTAAAAATATCTTTTTCAAATTCCTAATTGTGTAACACTTAAGTATTAAAAATGAAAAAAAAAGTTTTAATTATATATAGTAACATAGTTATAAGTACATTTAATAATAAAAAAATAAACTAAATATGAATCAATTGCAGTGTAAAACCATCCAAGCCACCGTTACGCGAAAATAAGAGTAATTTGCACACCGCAAATCGGCCTTATTATGTTAAAGTGGCACCACGTATTGTCTCGGCGGAGTCGTCTTTCACTTTTTTTTACTTTGTAAGTGTAGATGATTTTAAAATAAGTTTAGTTCTTATATAAATATAAGCTTTTATATAAATAGCTAGAAGTTACAGGTTCAAGATTTGTTGGTGTAAATATTTGTATTACTTTTTTTTAGCTTCACGCTGTAACCCGCACACTCGAACAACATCACTGACATCGAAATTCTTATTCGTTTCTTGCTACCCAAAGATTATTTCAGAAACAATCGTTGGTAAAGAGAGAAGCTATCTACAATTAAACTCCCGGTAAAATCGTTCCAGTTGTTCCAGAGATAAACAGAAACAAACAGATAAATAGAAAAATAAAATATTTTTGTATATGTACCTACTGTATCCTGAGCATATAGTAAAAGTGGTTATTTTTATATTATTAATATAATTACATTTATTATTACAAAAAAATATTACATTATAGTACATAAGAAGTGTTTTAATACTAACGCGATGAATATGGGTTCGATTCCCGCTATAGTAAATTTTAGTTAATCTAAATTGATCTGTCTGGTTCAACAATGCATTATGCTCTAAAGTAAACGAAAATAATGATAAAAATAGTGATAAAAATATACACTACTATCTATGCCCGCGACTTCATTAATCAATTATAATCAAAGGAGCCTACCTTTTTGGTATTTTTTTGGACAATTCACAAAACATCTTTATAAATAGTAGTAGTAGCCTATGTTTTATCCTTATGTATAAGCTATATTATTGTAAAATTTAGTTAAAATTTATTTAGTAGTTTTTATGTGAAAGAGTAACAAATATCCTTACTAACTTTCGCATTTATAATATTAATAAGACTAAATTCTACCTGCCAACTTAGCATCTCGGGAAAATGTGTGAAAAAATTAAAACAGTTACTTAATTTAATTACTTTAAATACAGTTTAGAATGTGTTAATTGATTTTTTATTACTTTAAAACGTTTATTTACTCTGTATAGCCATAAATTTAATTTATAGTCATATATTTTTGGCTATAAAAATATATAATATCCAAATAAATATTAAGCATTCAAAGTTTTTTTTTTCTTTTTTTGAATGTGAGCTGAAAACGACGAAGAGTCTACATACTAGGTTACAGGTAAAAAAACCTCAAAGCAAGAAAAAATGTAAAGAGGTTCAAAACATTTGTAGCTTTTTTTTTAAACTATGTTTTAATAAAATGTTATTGTCACATTGATTAAAAGGTAAAAAGTTATATATACTGGATATTTATTTTCTCACAGCTTCAGACTTTAACCCTTATGGGCTAAGGAGTGTCTTGACACTAGGTCCTCTCTGATTACAGAGAGGACCTAGTGTCAAGACACTCCTTTCCCCACTCCCTGCCCGTATCTGAGAGTGGATTTAGATAAGATTTACATTTAAATAAGTGGCGGAACTTAACACCGCTTAATATATGTTTTTAATGAAAAAATGTCTTAACATTAGGTTCCCTCTGCCTACCCTGCTGTGTGCGGGATACAGCGTGAAGCTAAAAAAAAAAAACAAAACAAAAGAAAAAATCTCTCAAAAAATCCCGATATTCTAACATTCCGTGTTTTAATTAAGAATTTTAGTTCTAAAGTCTTCATGCATCGTCAATTCTTACCACACAATGCTTCTAATTCATCGTCACTTTGCGTAACGGCATGTACTCTACTCGTATGATTTTGACAAATCTTGTAACTGGATTCAACATTGAAAAAGGTTTAATTGTATTTTAATTACTTAGGTCACTGACCCGACCGGACACACAGACAGAGGGGTCAGTACACTTTTGATTAAATAATTTGTAGTTTTTTGCGCTACTTTATTGTTGTTTATAAACAAAGTAGTTTTTGTCTACTTTGTCTCATCAATACATTTTTTGTGGGATTACGTATCTTGTTGCTTTTTCCATTTTATTAAACATAAGTCTAAGGCTACACTATCCCGCATACATTGCTGTTAACGTTTGCGTAAAACGGAAATAAAAGTCTCTTAATTCTTTCCAGGAACATGAACCTCCGTAACTATAATTATCGGATATCCGAAATATAAAAGTTACGGATAATATCGGATGGATATAGATAAAGATATGGAAGGAGTTTAAATGAGTAGTGCCAATTACAAAAAGGGCGCCTAGGATGAAACATCAGAAAATAAATTGCCAAGATTTTTGGCCAATAAAGCCAAAAATATTTTTATTCCTCAAAAACTGTAATTAATATACGTAACCGAAATTATGTTTTTTTTTGCCGAAGCCCATACAGTATTGTTTCTATATACTTATTCAATGCCGAGAGAGTGTCTGGACACCAGGTTCTCTCTGACTACCTAGATATGCAGAAAAGAGCGTGAATGCTTATACATATTTAAAATATTACCTACATTTAAAATATTCCTATTCCTCTCCACCTCATATATATTATGATTTATGATTAGTAGAAAAATAAAAAATATATAATTTTTCGTAAAATATAAGCACTACTTTTAGCCTAAATATTTTATTACAAGGTATTCATGTAAAAAAATATAAATCGCATTAAAAAAAATGTAAAGCGCATTTTTATTTAAGAGTTTTTATAAAGATTTTTACTTTTACAGTTTAACTTTTACTTTTACAGATCGTGAATCGTGCGGCTGCGGCATGCAAATGAACGCGCGGACGTTGTTTTTAATGTAAAAAAGTGAGAATTTCTATAGTTTATATCGAGAGAAAGTAACATAAAAAATCAGCTTCATACTTTTCTCGCAAAGATAATGAAAGAAAATATAGTGTCAAGACATTCCGTTTTCCATTTCCGTCTGAAATTGAGGTATTGAATGTCGAGTGACAGACGTCAACGCCGTTTTGTTTTAACACAGCGAAGATATAAATTAGATATATTAAAATATTTTTAATTTACCATTAGATATATTAAAATATTATATATTAAAGATAATATCTTTACTTGTGGCCAGTCGTGGCGCAGTGGCACAAAGTGTGATTGCAAAGCGACTGGTTGTGGGTTCGATTCCCAGTCGAGTGGAAATATTTAATATATATTTACATCTTCATAGATATAGCGCGAAACTAAAAAAAAATATTTACTTAAAGCATTTGTACTTTTTATATATTAATAAGAAAGTCCCTTATAAAATGGAAACTAATAAGTCTAATTTATTATAGAAGAAGGAACGTGTTCAAATACACGAGTCAGAATACAATATATAAAATTAATTAAACAAAAATATCGTGTGAATCCATCTGTTTTCGACTTATCAAGCTGTCTTCAAATGCTTTGAATGCCAAATCACTGACACGATCCGTATTGTAATTGCAGTTTTATTGCACACGATGTGGATGTTTTAATGCAGTAAGTCGATTCGTAAGCGTGTAGAATACTATTATGAGACCTTTTTTTAGTATAAAAACTTTTTAATGTTTCCCTCATGGTGCAGTGTAAAAGTCCGACTGTAAAGAGGCAATGATTAGGAGTTCGATTAAAAACTGGAGAAGTTCATATATTCATATCTTCACTTTGAATGACAAAGCCACATTTTAGATTCAGGTCTAAACTTAGAGAACAGTGTCTCCACACCAGGTTCTATCTGATTATCCAGAAATTCGGCAAAAAGCGTGAAGAAATATGTCGTTCCGCTTTAAGATAACTCGAATATAGTAGAAAATTTTAAAGACTCAAACTCTTGGATAAATCGCTTTTACATTCCATATTACATATTCAGCTTCTTCAAAGTCTTTAATAATTAGCTATTCATTCTTAAATAACTTTGTAATTGCAAAACTTAGTCCTACGTCTGTAGCCATAATCCTTATCAAATTCTTATCACACATTAAGTTTAATCGTGTACATTATTTAATTCCGACCTAAGTACCGTCTGATACCTACATTTACATACCCAGTAATCAATAAATATTTAACGGCGTCGTAAAATTGATGATCCCATCTAGCTATCAACCACGTCACTTAACTTGATAAGTTAACCGCTTAATTTAAACGTGTCATTAAGAATTAGGTTGTTGTGGCGCAGTGGGACAGTGTCTGACTGTTAACTCAATAGTTACGGGTTCGATTCTCATTCGGGCAAAGTTATTGTTAGTTATTGTTAGTTTCTTCGCTCTGGTGAAACAAAGCACGGCGTTAAGTTTTATCACTCGAGGCGGTATATTTCGAATTCGGGCGATAAACATAGAATGGAATCTTATTATACCTACTATATTATGTCTGCCTACACTATTATTGGGAATAAAGCGCGAAGCTCGAACAAATGTCAGATGGTTTCCAATTACTAAACTGAGGAAGTATTTACAAGTGTATTTTAAATGATTGTCTGAAAAATACTAATTAAAATTTAATCATAACTGTGTATTATTTAGATCGTCTATTACGGATTATTTATTCCTTTTTTATAAAAAAAAAAAAATGTATAACTTTTTCATCGTCACCTTTTATCCATACAATAGTGTAGGCAGAGAGAATCTACCGTCAAACCACTACTATATTAATTGACCGATACAATTGTATATTAATTGATAGAATTCAACGCGGTGTTTTGCTTTAAAAGAGCAAGGTAATGGCAATAATTTAAAAATAATCACTTTAATATTGAGAATAGTCATATTTACAATCAGACATAGCACTGCGCCAGATTAGCCTAAAGTTATAGTATATTTCCCTAATACCTATAATAAAATATATAAACAAATCATATAAAATAAACCCACATCACAAATTAAATACAAAGTTTAATTAAAATACATAACAACAATATAAAAGTTAACTAACAAATAAAGAAACAGTTATTTTTAACCACAAACCACGAACAAGCCAGTTTCTTAACAACCAGTATGTCCTTACCATCTTTATTAGGCGTACCACTGATTATGTTACGAGCATCATCAGTCTATACAATATATAGGCAATGATTATAACGCAATGAAACCGGTAGCGCAGGTTCAAATCCAGATAAAGTAATCTGTTTTGTATTGGTTATGTGGGGATTTATATTTATTTATATGTATATATGTATATATATATATATATATATATAGATATATATATATATATATAGATATATATATATATATATATATATATATATATATCTATATATATATATATATATATATATATATATATATATATATATATATATATATATATATATATATATATATATGTAAAAGTATTACGTAATTATGAAAGTTTGTTAGTGCGTTTGTTCGCTTAATGTATAGTCAATGATTTTAATAAATTCGGCATAAATAAAAAAACTTATTTATTTATGTTTTATATAGTTTTCATAGGAAAAACTAATAATACTTGGAAGTACGGAAGGGAAAAGATCGCGCGGTCGCGCACAAATGCGGTGGACGGATCAAATAAGGGAATCTACATCTTTCAAACTCCATACTATCGCAAAAGAGGCGCTGGATAGAAACCGGTGGAGGCAGATCATCCACTCCAGATGCAACCCTGATACTGGCCACGATCCTCAGGAATGAGGGACCGGCTATAGAGAGAGTTTTCATATACAGAAATTGTGAGAAGAAAGCCTTTGGAGTCTATTGTGGAACAGTAGTTGTGAATTTGATTCCCACTTGTGGAAATATATGCAATATCTCGAAATAAGACAAAATGTGAAAAGCGATGTCACATTTTTTACAGCTTTTTCCTACATAGCTACTACTACACGTCAGAGGGAACATCCATTCTTGACTTTCCTTCTGAAATTGTATTGAATAGCGAGGCTCAATTCGACGCTTTGTCTTACCAGAGCAGAGTAATTGGAACAATTTCAATATAAAAACATTCACCTGATTAGGAATCGAACCCACAACAAATCGCCTTTATAATCAGATGCCGTCCCACAAAGTGACTCAACACTACATTCTCTCTGCTACCATATGCGAAAAATACAATGTTTCCTTTATATTAAATTTTGTAATACCCATAACATATAATAGTTTCCGCGTTAAATGTATTTAATTAAATAGATCGTGCATTTGGAAGCTCATTTCCATAGTAATTAACAACTATTTACATAGCTTTGTAGTTAAATGATAAATCATTATAAGCCCCACTTTAATTTAAACTCTCATAATTTTAATGTGTTGCTTTAAATAATTCAGTATAATTTATTGTTGGTACAATTTTAGTTGTATTAACTACTTAATATATTCTGTAGGATTACTGTAAATTTATATTTTATTTCGTAACGTCTTTCCGGCATTTTAGTCTATATAAAAAATTAGAGGTAAGAAGACTACATTCTCCATTTTACATATACTGAAGAGATATCGAACAGCTTGTTTAATAACGGAGTTCAACGCCACATTTTTCTTACTGAAGCATTATATTAAATAAAACTAAATAATTAAATTTTAAAAAAAATTCTAATTATTATAAAAATATATTACGGCATAAAATGGAAACACCTTTGCATTAAGAAAGGATTCAAAAACATTTTTCGTTATAAATTTGATTATTCTAACATGTAGATCAATATTTTCTTAATATATTCACTTTATAGTAAAGCTGGCAGCATTATTATTATTCCGTTTACGTATCATACATTAACTAGATTTGAACCCACTACTATCGAGCAGTTCACATTTTCACATTCAAATAATGTTGTTTTTTTTCCCTTTCTAATTAGTTATAATTTATTTAGTCTATCGAGTTGTTTACATTACCTTTTTTTAGACAGAAATCAAACCTGTAACCTTCGCATAACATTAGTGTTAATAAGTGTAGGCTTAGGCGGACTCTTGCTACTTTAATAACAAAATAATTAAATAAAAATTTTGGCTAAATTTTGACCACTCTTACAGCTTTAGCGTTAATAATCTGAGTCATTTATAAACAGGACAGGATACGGATGATGCACTTACGTAAATCGTTCGCTCGTCATAAAAAGTATCCATCAGATGACTCATTGAAACGGCATCTTTAAAATGTAATAAAATGACCTACTACTTAGTTAGGAATTTAAATAATTGTAATCACAGCTACCTTTTACCATTTCTTAGAAAGATAAGGTAAAATTTGTAAATATTTCTGGATATTTTGATTATAACGTTTATATATCTTATAAGCTTATTACGTAGGCGAGACTCACGTTATTAAGGGTAATTTATATTGGATTTTTTTTCAAAATTTATTGTGTGCATTTTTGTATTGTATTTAATTGTAAGTTTAAAAAACTTCACGTTTTTTAATCAATCCGTTACTACGAATAGAAATCGAACCCACAACCAATTGTCTTTACATAATCTACCTCACTGGGCACACAAACAAACTGGGCTATAACAAAATCTCAAATAAGATTTATACTACTCTAACTAAACAGTCCTGCTATAACATCAAAACGTTCGTGAATTACGTAGTGACACTCCGCCCCCCGTCCTGTTTCCGCTTGAAATTGAGACGTTTCGTATTGAGTAGCGGAACTCAATGCCGTGCATTGTCTTAGATATCAAAACGAAGATATAAAACTTTGCATAAAAAAATAAAAATAAAACAATTCCCCTGAGTGGGAATCGAATCCACAACCATTCCATTCACACTCGCATAAATGTAAAAATACATAAATTAACTTCACTTTTCTGTTATGCTCTTTCCAAAGCGCGGCGTTGAGTTCCGCCACTCATGAGCTAGTATATCGATTTCTTTGAAAATGGGGAACAGAGCTTAAAGCTAAAATATCTATGATAATTAATTTGCTATAGGGAAAGAATAACTTATGAAAAAGACTCCAAAAGTTTCGTCACCGTATAATATAAAGGAAATAAATCCATTCTCCACTTTCCTTTCGTCCAGAAGCCTTGCGTGACGAAAACCATTAATATTAAATTGATTAAAAGATATAAAAAACACTGTAATTGCATTTAATTAGTCTACTTTTGCCTGTGGGATTCTCAGGCATCCATTTTACTATTAACTTGCCGGTAATTTGCGTTTCACGTTCAAAAGGTCCCAAGCAATATTGCTTCTGGAGGCAGAGATCGTGCGAACTTTAATATTAATTTTTGTTCATATCTCTGAATTTAATCTTTGTGGCCAATTCGAAGTTATTGTACAAGTTCTGTTGAAATTATTGGATTGAAATTTAAATTATAACTTATTTTTGTTATATTTTCTTATATATAAAGTGAAATATTCGTTATATGATATTATCAATATAAACATTATACATAATTTAACCATTATAAAGGCATTTTAAGAAAACGTATTAATGATTTTTTTCCTTTATTATAACAAAAATAATTTAACAATAAGCGTATAAGAATTTCGACATAGCTGGTAGTAGAACGCATACAAACACGTTACGCTTTATCTTAGGTGCCAGAGCGAAGAAATAAAAATAGCATATAATCATTCACCCGAGTGGAAATCGAACCCACACTCATCGCCTTTATAGCCAAATGTTGTCCCACTGGGCCACAACGGCGTCGGAAAATGCATAAAGCTGAAAAAATTCTACTAGAAGCTACCTCTCTCATTTTAACTTTAAAAATTGACTTAGTAAAAGTTTTAATTTTTTGTGGATGCCTCCGTTATAATAGCTGCAATCTGCAAGCCAAATATTTGCTTGAACCGTTCATTTATTTAAGCTAAACGATGCTGGATTTTTCAGTTAACTTTTCATTTTATACAGAAATGAAAAAATACAAAGTCAGTGATTTTAAACAAGCATTATTTTTTTAAATATTTACTTATATTTTTACAGTTTAAGCGTGATAATTAATTGTTATATAAATTGGAGAGAAGCTATTGTCGAGACAATTTGTTCTTCACTTTCTGCCTAAAATCAAGATATAGCATGCTGAATTACGGAACTTAACACCGCTTTTTTCTTATCATAGCGAAAAGATTAAAGAAAATATTAAAATATTAGCGAAAATATTAAAAAAAAAATAAAATAGTAGCGAAAAAATAAACGAAAAATTTAAAATAATCTATCCCTTACTACGAGTAGGAATCGAACCCACAACCAATCGCCTGTACATACTCTACCTCACTGGGCTATAACTCAAATAATATCTCAAATAAGATTTATACTACAGCCATTGCATACAATAGTACTCAAATATATATGCTGCTGCTATAACATCAATACGTTCGTGAATTACAGAACATAACCAACAAACTAATCTATGTAAGTAAGACATTAAACTCTATGTATTAATTTGCTGAGCACACGTTACTTTTATTGTTATTAATTAACTTTATGAACACTAATTCGAGCCTGCGTACCGGGTCGATACACTTATAACTCTCACTATGCCACTGACATACTACTATCTGAGGTGGCCATGAATTAAGTATTTATAGATATATCTAAACTGCTTGACCGATTATAATGAAATTGGTATATAAAAATAGTTGACAATCCAGAATTATACATAGACTACTTTATTTTTCAAAAGTCCACCCCCGAGGGTTGCAATATAACGAAACATTTACGTAGTTCACGCGACGAAGCCGCGAGCGGGCCGCCAGTATGTATATATATTAATATGTGAGGTAAGACGTAAAAGTTTTTAATCGTTTTACGAAAATCGTATTTTTTATATATATAAACGTATATCTTTTATGAAATTTGGGAAGTTAAAGTTTGTATGAAGAAGAAATGCAGAAAGCCAATATGTGATATGACATTTCACCAGAAATAAATCAAATTGATAAATTTATTTACTACGTACATACGTTCACGTTCATATCACACGTTTAATTTATATTTTTGCATGTAGTGACATATCTGTTATTAAGGTAACACGTGCATTACGCTTCAACGATATGATTTGCTGATCGTTTCGTTAGTTCCTTCTACCTATAATATTAATATGGTTAAGGTTTTCATGTATTATTATTGAAAGTGATCATTAAACATTTAATAACAACAACAAACTGTAAATTTTAACTAACGTAAAAGAGAATCAATACTAAAATTAATAAAATAAAGAAAAAATACTAATTGCAAATGTAATTACTTTTTTCTTTTATAAAATGGCGTAACTGTTAAATATAAAAGCAAGAAACGATTGCTTATCATTTTGTTTATATTAAAACTATATTCTAAATGATTCATAGACCGAAGACGCGGATTCAAATCCAGCTATGATCAAATTTTTATACGTTTTTTAAAACTTTTTTTTATGACCTAACCATAAGAAAAAAAAATTAAAAAAATTTAAATATCTATTCTATTTAAATGAAATAAAATATTTCAATACCATATATTTCAAATTCATGGTAACCCCACTTGTAGGAAGCAATCTTCGTTTTGCCTTTTGAGTCGTTGCATTTTGCATGAGTATTAGATATCTGTTCTATTATTCTACATTCTGTACTCAATCGTTTCTTATGATAATGTTATTCGTTTTATATGTATTGATCATGATTCATATTTTATGATATGATTTAGTGTTGATTTATAATATTTATCGATTTTAAATGGATTCTTATAGAAACTGCGTATAAATAAGAGATATTATTTTAAAAATGAAATACTTCCGAATAAAACCACGTTCTTAAAAAAAACTGTAAAATAACTTAACTTAATAAGGGACCCTTAAGTTTCGTTGAAAGACTATATTAAAATAAGCAATAAGCATATTAGTTCACATTCACGTTAGTTCTTATAAAAAGAAAAAAATAATTATTGACTCTTTTCAGTAAATTATTAATTTAAATATAATGAATACTAAGTATGTAATTAATACTTTTAAACACGGTTAAATAAAATACCTTAATATACTTATTATGCAAATAGAAATTCAGTATTGACATTTTTATCTTATATCAATCTCATTAATATTAAAAAGGTAAACATTATTTTATCTGTATATATTTTCTTATCTAACGAAAAATTGCTAATGACATATCAGATCGTTCTCCTATCAGCCCAGATCTTAACTCTTGATCAGTGTTCATGTTAAATTATGAAAAACACAGCAAATTTTGTATTATATTTTTTATAATTCTATTTTATTATTTAACGGACATAACATTTGTACCTTTTTTTAATATTATTCTTCTTATTTCATATACAAATTTTTTTTTTACAATTTAGTAATTAAAACTAAGGCTTATTTAGTTATTCCAAATATAAATTGCCTATTTTTAAGCTAATTTTGTTTAAAACTAGCTCTAGCTGCTCTAGTT